>CM021102.1:693360641-693648876 GCA_007115665.2 Sequoiadendron giganteum
CTACAATAGCCTATCCAAAGTACAACTAGTATGCAGAAAATTGCAAGGTTATGGTCAGTCAGACCATCATACAATCAAGACTTAATTCTAGAAATCATGAATGCTCATATTGAGTATTGTAAGATAAGATTGCAAATTTTGAAGGATATTCTACCTGAAGAGATGATTGAGTGTAGTAGAGAATCATTGGGATCTAAATTCAAAGGCAAAGAAGAAGCTAAAATTATCTCTCACCTGAAGGAACAATTTAGACTATCCCTTGTCAATCTTAAAAATAAATGAATGAGTTGAGATAGTGCATTAACTCAACCATAGGAATCTACAACTATTGTGTCTATTGGCCCAGTGTAGTCAACAGTTACAAAGAGAAGGTTGATCAGATTGAGACAGAACTGAACAACATTGGTAAAAGCTTTGACATGTCTCAAGATATGGATGGCATTATCAGAAGGAGAATCTAGGAGTTAAAGATAGCTCAAATAAAAATTCAACTATCCAAGAATGATCTTGTGCACACGTTTTGGAAGGTAAAAGACTTAATTGAGTGCAGGATAGAGTAGTTGGTGGAAATAATGCAAAATGGTGAAATCTTGGAAGAAGCAATCACAATTCCTAAATCTCTCTTTGAGATTATCAACAAGACTTCCAAAAATAATAGCTTGATAATCAACATTGGAATTGCAATTTATGGTTGGAAGAAGTTTCTTTCGAAAGTGAAGAAAAAAAAAAAAAGATAATTTTTTAAAGATAACTACAAATGGTGTTCAAGTTTTTGAAATTTTGACTAAAGGAGAAAAACTGTCGGCATATATGAATTGGATTTTTGAGGCCTTGAATTTTTTGAACACATGTTTTGTCTTTTGTCATATGACATCCTATCTTTGTCATTGATGTCAAATGGGGAGAGAATGCAGTGAAAAATGCCTTACAAATCTTAGGGGGAGAAAGTGCAGCAAGTAGTTTAGTGATATACCTTTAATGATTCTAACACTTAGTCATTTTTCACTAAGTGTTACCATCAATGCCAAAGGGGGAGATTGTTGGCATATGGCTAAGTAGTTTGGTTTGTAGGTGTTGTCATTGATGGTAACTCAAGTAATGCAACCCAAGTCTTGAATCTGAATGTGCAGTATTATTTTGGCTCCTCCTAGCAGAACAGAGTAAAGCACAGAGGATCTGATTAAAAGCATAAAAGGTGATCTAGTCATCCCACTGGATAGATATTTTGGGTTATGAATATCTAAGGAAGGTCTATAGAGGCTTGTAGTATCTTGTTTTTGATGCGCAGACACCGGTAAGTGATCTAGGAGGTACGATGCACTAATTTGTTAATTATCTATGCTAAAAGGTTGACCCAACAAAGATGGAATTCACGGATGTATAAGATATAATTAATTAAAAATATGTGCTTGAATAAGTTTTATTTGGGTCCTCTCTTTGTCTTAACTGACTTTGGAATATGTGCATAAATATTTTATGGTGGATCTAGCCGACAAGTAAAAATGTATTAATACCTTATGAAGCCGACTATTGGATGAGTAAATCCTTGATCATGAAGATATATGAGTTTGGTTTTGTCATTCCAAAAGAGAAGTAATAAGCATAGTAGAGTAGAGCGAAGAACAAAATTGGAAAGAAGATCTAGAATTGAGTTTATGAACTTCAGTGGAACTGTTACCCAGCATGATCAGATGCTATTATCTCAGTTCATCTCTCAGATGGTTTTAGCTGTAAGCCTTTCTCTTTTGAGCAGTGAGCTCTAAGCAGTGTGTGTGAATGCAAGTGCATTCCTTTTATAAACACTATATTTTGAGTACTCAAATTGTGGATTAATCTCCATTGTGGTTTTTCCCCTAATAGGGTTTCCACACAAAAAATCTGTGTCATGGTGTTATTAATGTTTTCACTGTATGCTTGCATCTTATCTTAATATAATGACAGAATGGTTTCAAGTTTCAGATTAATGAGTATAAGATTTTTTGAACACTGATTCACCCCCCTCTCAGTGTTCCCTTGAGTCCAATAGGAAAGAAGGCATGACTTAAGAAACAATGTTGGTCTCAGATGATGATAATAAAATATTCTCCCAACAATTGTTTCTCTTAATGATCAATTGAATACAAATATAAACCATACAATGTCCAATGCAAGTCTATAGAAGGTCAGTCTTGCAAAAGTACAAAATCAAATGTAGCACCTATGGAATGCTTGGTTTAGGAAGAGAAAATTAACCAAAGAAACTTGGCCTCCTCATGTACAACGATTTATGTATGCCACATTCACAAGTTGTTCAAGCATGGTACTTTATCCGATATAAAATTTAGTTGCTATGACTGTGGCTCAAAATCAATACATTATCGAGTATGAAAAATCATCAGTGGGTGACATACATAGTGGTTAGTTGAACCACTAATATCCTTGTCCAAGGCATCTAAGATGGAATAATGAAGCATCACATACATAGTCTTCAGATCACTTTTGAAGGCGTCATGGGAAATGTTTTTGTGGAGACTAAAGATGATGCCAAGTGAAACAATTTATTTTATGCATGAACAATCAGACGAAGCCTCCAACTTCTAGGTGTGCATTTTTAAATAAGGTGAATGTATGGGCGATACAAGAAAGACTACAGTTAGTCATTTATTGAAGGAGAATAAAAAAAAATTGTTCACATTGCACAACAATTTTGTGACTATCAAACATTCCCAAAGTTAAGACAGTAGCGAGTGAGTTCTTTGGGATGATATGTGGCAAAGATTGTATATTTAGATAGATTCCCACAAATGGAGATCTCCTAAGAGGCCGAGCTCAACAAAGTATTTTGAAGATAATCCGAGCAAAGATACATTAGAGCATGTGATGCTCCATGAATAAGAAAAAGCTTACATGTACTTAGGAATAAGTAGAGCACTATTGTAAGATCCCAACTGGAAAATTGTGAGAAGCCTTAAAATATGCCACATACATGGAGAAGGAGTCCACATAGGTGAAACATGAAACATCGAAATCCAAGAAAATGTGACACAAAGAGGTAGTTATGTGGGGAAGTTCTTATTAGAAATACAAAAATGTGCCAGTTGTTCTTTTCGAGAAACTTGGGGCTTCACCACATTATTACAATGTAATAGATTTTCATAAGTAATTTCTTTTAGCTGATTTCAAGAAGCAGTTACTTAGGCGAGGAGGGAAAATGTGAAAAGCCTTTTGATATAGCAGTAACTTCCAGAAACACTTAAAAATAGCTATGGGAAATCTAAATGCCTGGTGATGGAGACTTATTTATTGTAATTTTTGAATGAGAGGGGGGATCTTTTGTGCTATGACATGGGAGCCTTTGTGAAGGCTGGGGAGTTCTGTTATCAGATATTTTTCAGCTATTTTTCCTAGGGAAAGAGGGAGCAAATGTTTTCAACATAGTTTTAGTTGTACGAGCTTGAGTATGTGCGCTCATGTTTTACATTGGATAAATAAGAGACGTCTTTAAATTTGTGTGTTTTTCTATTTTTCTTAGATTGTATATTTCCTTTGTGTTTTTTACAACCATTTTTCAATGTAATTTCTATTACATCAAGCTGTGAATGCATTTGCTGTAGAATCTTTGAATTTTGGTTAATCCATTTATTGAGAGAATCTTTCGTTCTTCCTTTCCTGATTATCAACTGTAGGGTTTGAGTGAGTGATTTTTGTGTCATTCATTTATGTTCTCCTTATCTCACTTTATCGATCGTATTTGTGTCATTTTTATGTATAGATGTTTGTCTACCTTTACTGCTTTCTGGTTAAAATCACACTTTAGTTTAGTTTTTATTTTCTCTAATTTATTGAAGATCATAGTTGAGGGAGTTGTACCTCTAAAATTCAGAGGATGATCACTAATCCAATAGTGATCTCCAGAGCTATTAGTAATTGATTTGTCTTCATTACTGGGAGTATTTGAGTCATTTTATCTATTTATTCAAAGAGGACAATTTGTTTGCTAACACCAATCACTAAAGAAACAAAAGAAAAAATCTTTGTGAGATGAAAAGATAAAATTGGAATCATGCCAAATGATAAATTTATTATTTTAAATATGAAAATTTCCCAAAAGGGGCATCCAAGATCCCCACACCTTGCATTTAGGAAGATCATCAATTAGTGGTTAACAATAGCCCTTGACCACTTTTCATTTCCAATTAGCTTTGTCAGTTACAAAAGATAACTAGTTATAGGGTTCTCCATATCCACAATTGCCCAAAAGATTCTAAAAAACCTCCCATGTCAAACTAGGAAATTTAATATTTATTTTTTCAAAATATGGAAATTACATTAGAACAAATAAAATATTAAATTATCCTTTTCCCAGAACTGTCTCATGACTCTGATTTACTATTTATAGATAGGGGAACTGACTATACTTAGTAAGTGTTATTTTTGGAAAGGGGACATCACAAAGGTGACCCGAAAAGTGAAGTGTTTGATTCTTCCCTCTTAAAACCATTTATAGATAGCTCTTTCCTCCACTCTCATTGACACCCTATTTTAATGTCAAGTGGAAGTGTATTATAGTTGGGTAAAGTAGAGCAAGCTATAGAGGGTTTTGCATTTTCTCAAGAACAATCATTAGCCTATTTAATCCATTTTAAACAAAGCAAACAAAATCCTCCTTATGAGATATTGAATCATGCTAAATATGCCAAACAAGAAACTAAATATCAAAGAAGTTAAATAAAAGCATATAAAAACATGTGCAAACCTATCCCGTAGTGGGAGTGGTGCTCCTTTGATGTGAAAAGAATGCCCTTTCCCACCCCCTTGATAAGCTTCCAATGATGAAGATGAAAAGATCCAAGTGATGGAGATGAAAGTGCCTATAGTGCAAATGCCTAAGATTTTAGATGGATTTGAAGTAGAAGTGGCTTCTATTTATAGGTTGAAGGTTTGAAGAATGGAGAGATGCGAGGAATATGGGACTAAAAAAGAGCCAATGGGATTGCGAAACTTGTCTCAATTATGTTGGATGAGGATGGAGCCCGTTTTGGAGAATGTGCATAGTTAATGCTTGTAGGTGAAGGGGTGAGTGGGGTGTAAGAGAGATTAATGCATTTGTAAGAGGCATTAAGGGCTTTGTAAGAGGCTTAAATTCCTTTGTAAGAAGCATTTATGTTTGGGAAAGAAAGTGAAATAAGTGGAGTCATTGGAGGAATATTCCCAAATAGGGAGATTAGTTAATTAAAAGAATTGATTTTCATGTGCAAGTGGGTTCGTTAATCAAGGGTTGGGTTTGACCAAGGTTGAGTCAAAAGCTAGAGGATGGGTAATGATGATTAGGAGTTTATGACATGTTTGATTTAAACAATTTGATTTATGAAATCAGATGAGAGGACTTTTAGGATTTTAATTAAATAGATTTATTTATTTAATCAAACATGATGGACATCAATGAATTAATCCAATAAATTTATTTATTTGATTAATAGAAGAATTGATTGATAATAAAATCAGAATTAGATGCACAATGTTGGAATTATTTGAGTGACTAAATTTTTCCCCTCTTTGAAGCAGCCTACCAGTTGCATTGGTTCAAAGAATGATGTTGGCAAGATCAAAATTCAAAAATTTCTTGATTTTTTTGAATACCCCACTGTTCCCCCAACAGAAAGAAGTACGTTGGTACACTACCCCCTCGAGAGATCGGGTGAAAACTTCAATTTGAGGTCGAGCTCATGACAAATATGCTTTATGGATGTATAAATGGCTATGTTATGAGATGCTTAGACTAACAAATCTATATTATGATGATGATGTAGATGAGATGATTTTAATATGCTTAAAATAACCAATCTATATTATCCTAAACAACTCAAATGATGATGCAATGGATGTGATATGGATGATGTTGCCTATTATGATGATTTGTATGAGCATCCAGGATGAGTATGCTAATGTTTGAATGCGGGATGGATGCATGTCATGATATCATGTTAGTGTGAAAGAGGATAGAAGAATGAGAGGGATCAACCCTTGATTCCGAGAAGATACAGAAGTCCAACAAGTTTATCAGTTGTCAAGACTTTATTAGATATGATGATGAATGATGATGATGTATTACTTATCCAGGCATTGGAGATGTAAAGAGCATAACTTTCCTTATGTTTGATAACACATAGATACAATGCATCAAGGTATAAACAACCGGGATGGTGCACAATATCTAGTGTGATGGACTTTGACTCAACAAACAGATAGGAGTATCCTTGTTCACACCTGACATACAAAACTTTGTTAGAGTGTACTTCATACATTTCAAACATCTTAGACCAAAACACGAAAAGGAAAAACCTTCCAATGTAATAGTCAACAAGGCGTCCAAAACATCCTCCCTACAAACTGAATAAAATTAGCATGACCAAGGTTACATTACAAGAATATCCAACAAGAACAACAAACAAAAGATAATGATCAATGCCCCATTCCTTTCTCTCTAAATCGTTTAGATTAGACATCATCGAGAGGTCATTGGAATGAGCACAATAAGATAAATCAAAATAATAGATCAAGTAAACAAACAAGCTAATGTTTTTCATACCTCTAGCCAAGACTAATATACGATGATTTCGAATGTTAATGTCCATTGTAGGAAGGATGCATCCTAGGACATGATGTTAGTAGATGATTGAAAACTGACAGGATGATGGGCTAGTGATACCAAGAGTTGACCAACTTGTTTACCTATTAACCTAGACTTAGACCTTGATGTTTGAGTTTACACTTTCAATTGACAATACTTATTTCTGATTGTCTTGCCAAAAAGGGGGAAGGTGAAAATTGATTTATTCTGAGTGGATATTTATTGCGGGTGAATGCGAAACAAGATGGATGATTTTTGGTATTTTGAAATGTTTTGAGGTTGTTTTGAGATTTTCAAAATGTTTTACAAATGTTTTGATTTTCAAATTTTCCAATATTTTGGTGTTTTCTGAGATTTTGACCAAGAACCTAACCTAAAGACCTATACTAGGGGCCTCAAAAGATTAGCCTTGCCTAGGTTATACACAAAGAGACCACATAGTTCAACTGACATAGACTCATTAATTAATGAGATATGAATAAATGGATTGTTAGTTTATTATGAAAAACTCCTAAGGACTGACCTAATGTCTTGAGGGCTGATCATTGACTAGCCTTGCCTATCTTAAATCTCAAAAACAACGTAGTTCAACATGACGACTCTATTTTTGACTTTTTCTATTTTCGACCTATTTTTGGATTTTTGATATGTTTTAAATTTTTTTGGATTTTCACATGATTTTATGAATATTTTTGGATTTTTCAAGGATTTTATGATTTTTTTTGGATTTTTCAAGGATTTTATGAATGTTTTTGGATTTTCAAGAATTTAATGAATGTTTTTGGATTTTTCGACATTTTAAGGAAGACTTCAAGAATATACACGAATCTAATCCAATGTAGGTATATGAATATGCCCCTAGCATGATGCAATAAGAATACCTTGATATAGGTAGGAAAAACTAGCCTTAGGAATGTGCCAAGTAGTACTAGGGGGGAACATGATACCGACATAGGATAAAGGTATGATGCAAATGCAAATGTGTAATGGAAGGATCAATTAAGTGTGATGGAAGGTGATGAAAGGCGATGGAAGATGATGGAAGGTGATGGTAAGTGATGTAGAACAAGTCAAACAATCCATGGTGGATGGGAAGTGCTTATTTACAGATGACAGCTATTTGCTAGGTTTTTACCAAGGTACTTGCCCAAAGCACCACCAAAGTGGTTTTCACTAGAGGGGGATTTTTTTCTTTACTGTTTTCACTACAGGACAATTTTTTTCTAGCGCCATTATGTAGAGGCTTTTTTTCTGCATTTGCTCAAGAACAATCATTAGCCTATTTAATCCATTTTAAACAAAGAAAAAAAAAGCCTCCTTATGAGATATTGAATCATGCTAAATATGCCAAACACGACACTAAATATCAAAGAAGTTAATAAAAGCATATAAAAAACATGTGCAAACCTATCCTATAGTGGGGGTGGTCTTCTTTGATGTGAAAAGGATGCCCTTTCCCACCCCCTTAATAAGCTTCCAATGATGAAGATGCAAAGATGCAAGTGATGGAGATGAAAGTGTCTATAGTGCAAATTCCTAAGATTGTAGATGGATTTGAAGTAGAAGTGGCTTCTATTTATATGTTGAAGGTTTGAAGAATGGAGAGATGGGAAGAATGTGGGACTAAAAGAGAACCAATGGTTTTGGGACACTTGTCTCAATTATGTTGGATGAGGATGGAGAACATTTTGGAGGATTTTGTTTGCTTTGTTTAAAATGGATTAAATAGGCTAATGATTGTTCTTGAGAAAATGCAAAAAAAATCCTCTACATAATGAGATATTGAATGATGCTAAATATGCCAAACAAGACACTAAATATCAAAGAAGTTAAATAAAAGCATGTAAAAAACATGTGCAAACCTATCCCATAGTGGGAGTGGTGCTCCTTTGATGTGAATAGGATGCCCTTTCCCACCCTCTTGATAAGATTCCAATGATGAAGATGCAAAGATGCAAGTGATGGAGATGAAAGTGTCTATAGTGCAAATGCCTAAGATTGTAGATGGATTTGAAGTAGAAGTGGCTTCTATTTATAGGTTGAAGGTTTGAATAATGAAGATATGGGAGGAATGTAATGGGATTGGAAGGGTGATCCCACAATACTACTTTACAATTTTTGGGCAAATTGGACACTAAACTATTTTTTTAAACTAAATCTTCACTTTCGGGCTCCTATAGTGGCTAAACCGTGAGGAATTTGAAGATGATGCAAACTAGTGATTTGTGAAATTTTGTCTATAGATTCTAAATATATATTTTTCAAAAAAATTGGAATTAGATTACACTTCTTTTTCCATCTCCTTTGAAAACTAGTTTTTCTTAAAAAATAGGATTTTTGAGTGACGCTCACCGTATACAACATAATTGTTTTTGTATGAAGGATAAAATTATAATTTTTTTGAATTTAGATTTGTAACTATGATATCAAGCACTTTCATTTGGTTTCATAGTGTTTTATTAAATATTTTTCCTTAATCAAGTTTCGAAGTCAAACCAATTACAATTCAGACATAGGTGAACCATATACAACATAAAATTTTCTGTATGTATCCAAATTCAAATTCTTTTTAATGGATCAAGGACATCAATACCTAGCCTGAACATATTTTTTAATTTTTTTTTGATAATCTGCTATTTTTCCACATGTGCAGAATAGAGAGCTTGATTTTTCAGTGAAAAGCCTATGTTTAAGAAAACTAAAAAAATAAATACATAATAAAACCAAAATATATTAAAATTATATTTGTTGGATAGCTCGTTCCAAGGACTACCATCTTCCAGTTGTTTTTTTGAACTCTCCTCCATTTTCATTCTCAACCCGAGCTTCGAAGGGAAAAAATCTAGAGTTTTTCTATGTAAGAGGGTGGGAAGGTGGGCAAAGGGGGGTTCGAGCAAACCCCTTTCCACAATGGGAAATTGTGGGCTCCCACATTTAATGGGTTCGCTCGAACCTAGAGTTCGTTCAAACTCCCCAAAATTATTATTTTTTGTTTGGGGTCAGTTTTTGGAAGTTTTCAGTCCTCACTCGAATTGTAAACCACTTTTGTGGGTTCACCCAGGACACTTGTCTCAATTCTATTGGATGAGGATGGAGCACATTATGGAGAATGTGCATAGTTAATGCATGTAGGTGAAGGGGGGAGCGGGGTGTAAGAGATATTAATGCATTTGTAAGAGGCATTAAGGGCTTTGTAAGAGGTTTAAATGCCTTTGTAAGAAGAATTTATGTTTGGGCAAAAAAGTCAAATAAGTGGATTTATTGGAGAAATATTCCCTAGAATATGCTTTTGTGAGGGAAAATAGGGTAATTAGTTAATTAAAAGAATTGATTTTCATGTGCAAGTGGGTTGGTTAATCAAGGGTTGGGTTCGACTAAGGTTGAGTCAAAATCTAGAGGATGGGTAATGATGATTATGAGTTGATTAATCCAAAATTAATCAACTTGAAGGGATTAGGAGTTTATGAATTTTGATTTAAATAATTTGATTTATTAAATCATATGAGAGGAATTTTAAGATTTCAATTAAATTTATTTATTTATTTAATCAAACATGATGGATATCAGTGAATTAATCCAATAAATTTATTTATTTGATTAATAGAAGAATTGATTGATAATTAAATCAAAATTAGATTCACAATGTCAAAATTATTTGAGTGTCTACACAAAGTAAGCTTCCAAAATTGGAAATCCAAAGATATTTTGAAATCCCAATTGACAATGTGGATAATTCTCCACATCAAATTACCTATAGAGACAAACTATATTTTATCATTTTACATCCACATCACTTATGTTGAAAAGAGTCCTCTCATGCCAAAGTATTCTATATCATTAAAAAAAAAAACAATAGAAAAATACTTAGATTTGGTGTGATAAAAAGAACAAAAAAATTGCATCTCAGGTGTTTTCTTGTTATTTATTATTTTTGTACACTTCTTTGTAGATTAATATAGGAAAAATTCCTTCCAACCTAATAATTCTATTAAGGCATTTTAAAATATTGAAATTCCCTAAGATATCAAAAAGATGTATAATAGAATGATACCAATCAAGTGAGTAATGAGAGAAATGTTGTTTGAGAGGTAGGGTGAGTTTAATAATAGATGACTAGATCAAAGTTACCAATATATTTTGGAGCTAAAATCCTATTCTTTAACAATGTACATATCAAGAACACAAATAAATAAAATATTAAATTAACATCATTTTCCCAAAACTGTCTCATGACTCTAATTTACTATTCCTAGATATGGGAAGTAACTATATTTAGCAAGTGTTATTTTTGGAAAGGGGACATGAAAAAGGTGGCCCAAAAAGTGAATAATTTGATTCCTCTCTTAAAACCATTTATAGATAGCTCATTCCTTAACTCTCATTGACACCCTGGTTTAATGTGAAGTGGAAGTGCAATTGTAGTTGGGTAAAGTGGAACAAACTAAGATTCCAAATTTGGAAATCTAAAGCTATTGTGCAATCCCAATTGACAATGTGGAGAATTATCCACATCAAATTACCTATCAAAGACTGCCTCTATTTTATCATTTTACATCCACATCACTTATGTCAAAGAGTCCTCTCAAACTAAAGAAGTCTATATCATTAAAGGAAAAATCATTAGCAAAGCACTTAGATTTGGTGTGATAAAAAGAACAAGAAAATTGCATCTTAGGTGTTTTCATGTTATTTATGATTTTTGTACACTTCTTTGCGGATTAATATAGAGAATTTTCCTTCCAACCTAATAATTCTATCAAGGAATTTTAAAAGATAGGTGTTGCCTAAGATATCAAAAATATGCATAATATAATTATTCGAATCAAATGAGTAAATGAGAGTGTGTCACCAAAAAAGTGTATACGTTGACACTTTTCACTCATTTGGACCTTTGCCTATGGACTTTGGACCATTTGTAGTCCCTTTTTATATATTTCCAAGCCTTGTGCCGAAGTGTTGTAAAGTGTTGTAGAACATTTTCATGCTCTCTTAGACTTTTCATCATCAAATTAACCCCTTGTTATGCCAAAATGACCCTTGAATCCTCATACATGTCTTATCTTAGTGTGTTTTATGAAGACAATTGTGAAAAACATAAACAATAATACTTTAATCCTCAAAAAATAATGTAATTTTCCCAAGTGGACTAGGTCTCCCAAGGTATAACTTTAAATTAACTTCTTTCAGAATTTTGGTCTCTAAAACCTTAAGGTCAGTCAATATGGTATTATTTCAGGAAAACTAAGGCATAACTTGTATAAATAAGCTCCAAAAACCTAATTTCTCATTATGCACCATCCATTTTCTCCTCCTCAAGCAAGCTAGGGTTTGATCCTTCCAAGTCAACAAAACATCATTTCTGAAGCATCCAAGGTTTGATTGTTGCAACAACACAAGATCTCTCATCAAGGAAAGGTAACTCCCTCTCTCACTCCTTTTTTTCATTCTTCATTATTTCATTTCTATTTTCATTTCATTTGATTACTCAAAAAGGGTTTGACCAAGGGAAACCGCTGATCTCTAACCCTAACCCTTGTCTCTTCTTTGCATGTGTGATTTGCAAGTTTTTGTATGTAGGTTTGTGAAGAAGAAAGGTGTTGGAAAGGTTTCCTTAATCCATCAAAATAATTCAAGTCAACCAAGCCCTAGTTCTAGCTTGGAGGCCTCTTTTTTCCCATTTTCGGCAAAATCTGAACTAGATATTTGTTGGAATCCAAAGTGTAGACCAAGGACTCCAATATCCTCTTTTAGATTCCTGGAAACCCAGAAGAGGACTAAGTCACCCATAATGGCGACCTAGTCCCTCTGAGCTTGTGTTTTGGGGATTTTCACATTTTTGAGTACCCATTTGACAGAAACCTGTTCCAGCCAAGTTTCCCGACAAGAGGACTAGGTTGCCCAACTTGGCATGAATGTCCATGTGAAGATTTCAGACATTTTTGAGAGGATTCTGGAGCCTTTCATCTACAAGTTTCCATTTCTAGGTACACAATTTTCTATCTTTCCCGTTTCCTTTCTTTTTGCAAGCATTTAGGTTTGTTTATTAACATTGTATGTACTCTAGAATTGCATTGTTATGTTTACATTCTTAGTTAGTTTATTTTATTCATTTACAACACTTAAACACATTCAATCACACACATATCACAAACTCCCAAATCCAACCCTCCTTCCTTTGAATGAACTCACCTAAAGCATATGATTAGGTGAAAGAGAGTCATTCTCCCAAAATTTAGCTTCTAGAGTGAGAAACACTAGAAGCTCATTGGGGAATCCTCTTTCCCTTCTTGTATATATTTTTGGTGGTTCATTTTGGTGAATCTGACATTCCCATACCTTCCTTTTCTGATTTGAACCTCTTCCTCCTAGGATTGCATTTCCTTGCATTAGGCATTGTTCAAATTACATTCTAGGGTTTTCAAATTTGCATTATTGAAAATTGCATGTAGGTTGAATTTTTGCACTTAAATCATTACAAATTGTTTGAAATTATGCATTTTCTTCTTAGATCTTCTTTGTGCAACACAGAAACCACCTGCACCCATCAATTTTTTTTGTTAAAACTCAAAAAACTCACTAGGAGGACTAGGTTGCCATCCTGGGCGACCTAGTCCCTTTAAGCTTCTAAAACTACCCTTTACAAAGCTGAAAACCCAGTTTTCGGGCTTTTGTTTTGTACCATTACCTATCTATATCAGTTGGTTGAGTTTCTATAGCATGTATTTTATTAAAATTAGCTTAAATTAGCTCATTTCATGCATTGCTTAGTTTAAATTTTGCATACACTACATTTCTTTTTCAGATTGTTACATAGTGTAATAAAAAAATTACCTTGTTTTATATCTAAAAATTGCATTTCAATATTTTAGTTTAAATCATTGCATTGCATTATCTTCCCTTCTCTACTCTTACAATATTTTCTATCAAAAGATGTGGCTTTGATTTGGTTTCAAATTTATTGGAAAAATTCAACATTCCTTCTTATGAGTTCAACGTAGATTCTAATAATGAATTCATTAAAGCACATGTTAATAACAAAAACATTGACATAATTCTTAATTTTACATTATCCCTCGATGAGGATTCTTGTGGTGATAATCATAACAATCATACTTGTACTTCTCCTTATACCTCTCTTATTAGTGATGAAGGTATTTTGGTGATAGAAGACACAAGCGTTGAAGGTCTTGATTGTCCCTATCCTCATCCCCCTTGGCCAACCATTAAACAACAACATGATGAAATCATAAACACATTTCTTTACATCACCTTACCTAGTTTCCCTAACCATGACCCTTAAACTTTCTCATCTCCTAACATCCCTCCTCGATGCAAAGTGGATAGTTTGGTGTCAGAAGATACCCCTAGTACGAGTCATGAAACTATTGACCCTCCCTTCCCTAATGCTCAACCCCTTTGGGGTAATATATATTTATCAATCATAGTGGATCCTCTCTTGATGCCTCCCTCCCTTCTAATGAAGCATGTGATGAACCTATCCCATGCTCTCGTACTAGGGTAGATGGTATAGAACAAGAGAATGAGACCTTTAACAATCAAATAAACTCACCTCTTCCCCTTCCATCTCCTCCCTCTCCCATCATTGATCATTCCCTTACTAGTGATGAAGTTATTTTAGAAGAGCCACTCCATGAATGTTAATCACATGAAAATCAAGTAGTTCTTCTAAACTCTCTCCTCCTAGGGAGGATATCATGATGCAAACCAAGGATAAAATTACCTCTCCTTCCCAAAGGGATGTTAATATTATTCAACCTCAATTCATTCTCTCTCCACCTTCTCAACTTGAACTCACTCTCTCCCCACATAATCCTAATGTGTTGGAGCAATTGAGTCCTAATACCATTTCTCATACACATTATACCTGAAACAACCCGTGTCCTCAACCATCAACCTCCACTTCCTTTCCTTCATCCCCTCCCATTCTTCTTGGTGCCCCTCACCCCAATTCATTCCTTAGGGGGTATGAACTTGTTGACCAACTAAGGAATACTCCCACTAAAATATCCTTATGGGACCTTATTCAAGCCTCCCCTCACTATCACAACATGATGCAGGAATCCTTACAACAAATTCTTATCCCTTCTAATGTGTAAACAAAAGACATTGTAGCTATGATCCAAGGCTTAAATATTAACATTGTTTTCCACCAAAGTGAGCTCCCTCCTTTGGAAGTGCAAAACAAAGCTGACTCCTTCATGATCAAATCTTAATACAAAAGAATAGGGATCAAGCGAACCCTTGTTGATAATGGCTCTATTGTTAATGTGTGTAGTGTCAATCTCGTAGATAGGCTCCATATCAAAAGATCAACCATCCAACCTTCCTCCTTATCCCTCACTGGATTGGATAGTATCAAACAAAAGCCGCTTCGTGTGATCACTTTACCTCTTATAGTTGGAGTGGCCACATTAAACTCATCAATCCATGTTATGCCAAATGATGTTTCATCTAACCTCATTCTGGGTAGGCCATGGATTCATGCCATGAATGGTGTGCCTTCCACACTTCATCAAAAGCTGAAGTACATCTACAAAAACAAAGTGTACACACTTGACACTAATCCTAAGCCTTACATTGTCTTACATCTTGAGAAAAAAAAATCCAATCCCTTCACCACTACACCCACCCAACATGTGGAACCCTTACAACCAAAGTCCTTTGATGATGACTGGGATTCCTTAAACTTCACCCCTCCCCTAATGGGAGAAACCAAGATCACAACCAATGACTCTCCAAAGGGACACACAGTCCTGTTAACACAAGACCCGACCGATCCTTCGATAGAATCCATCTCAACTCCTTTAGCCACCAATGGAAACAATGAACCATCACCCGATCCAGAGAAGCTGAAAAAGCTTTATGGAGAAGTTTATGAGATCATGAAACAACTCGGCTATAGTGGACAAGGTTGTGGTGCTACCGAACAAGGTATCTGCAACCCTATCGACCCTTATACACAAACATCCACTCACGATCTTGGATTTTTCCCTTCCATCGAAATCATTAAACCTTCCCCCAACACCAACACTCTTCCTCATCACCCTTCTAAACCAACCTTCACAAGTGATCCTTTGACACCAACAAAGGACTATTTTCTTAACACCAACGTCATCCTGCAACCTCCTCTTGATTCATATTTTACACACTCCTCCAAAGGAGTCTTTAAAATCTCACAATCCATAGAGCATCGCGTAGGTATTCCATCCCATTCTAAGAAAGATCCTTCCTTGTCCCAAACCAAAGGATCACCTTCTACCCTCAATCAATAGGGTATCTTGTAGAGACTCCTCCAAGATCACTTGATCTCCCTTCCTCCTAGAACTCGAAATAAATGTTACAAGAAACATTCCTTGTGTGCTTACCACCGAGTTCACAGTCACTGCACTAATCAGTGTAAGGCCTTGAGTCGTAACATCCAACATCTTAAGGATTGTGGTGTTCTTCCTTCTATGGGGGAACCTCCTTCCTTTAATCGATTGTAATTTTCCCTCAACCTTACATTTCCTCAATCCTTTCGGCTCACTCTTGTCCTGCACTAATTGGGGGCAAGAGGTGTGTTAGCCTTCTTCCCTCGTATGCCACTTGTCATTTTCTATTTTGACTTGTCATTGGTATTTAATGAACATACAAGAGCAAGCTTGGGATGTGGACAACCTGTCTTAAGTTGAATTGCATGTGACATACACCCCTCCTCTCATGACGCAACTTACTTCAGAAACATATGACTTGGCATAGGGCTTTCCGAACAAGCTCTCATGTCCTCTTCCTCTTCTACTTTAAAGTAATTGTTCATAGTACAATGATTCACAATTCCTTTAAAGTGGGGGCATACATCACCACTCACATTTTCATTGTGCAATCTTATTTTTTCTTGTGATTGCTTCTCTTAAAAACATTCCACATAATGTTATTTAGGATGAGACATTTGCATTTTTTTTCCTCTTTTGCATACAAGATTAGTACACTTGCACTTTGCCTCTCTTGGTGACATTACATATACTGTTCCTTAAGGTGAAACATTGCATGAACAAAGAAAAATCCCTTTGAACAAAACCAAATTTCAAAACATCACTTTCTTTTTTTGTGCCTAATCAAAGTTATCATGAGGTATAATTTTGGTATGGTTAAGCGGGAAGCCCAACCAACAACACGAATTTCCCCATAGCCACCTTTGTGAATAAATACCAACTTTGTGTATGTTTCTCACCTTTTGGGACAACTCATGGGTGCGAACAACCCAGTGTTCAGTGGCCCTAGAGTGAGCACATCTTTTTCACCCTTCCTCTTCACTTCAAACCTTGTCATCTCATGATTATGTATCTCATTTTGCTATAATGCATTCACCCTTGAATGTATTTTTTGTTGATGTCGAGTTGACTTATAATTTTGAATCCTTGGGGGCTTGACCACCTCCTTCTTCCTTCTTGTTCTTCTTCTTTTCCATTCTTTGTCATCTCCATTGGGCTACTTTAGTGTGAGTTTGAAGCAAGTTCATACTCTTACTAAAGTGGGGGACAAATGTGTCACCAAAAAGTGTATACCTTGACACTTTTCACTCATTTGGACCTTTGTCTATGGACTTTCGACCATTTTCATTCCCTTTTTACATCTTTCCAAGCCTTGTGTCGAAGTGTTGTAAAGTGTTGTAAAACATTTTCATGCTTTCTTTGGCTTGTCATCATCAAATTAATCCCTTGTTATGCCAAAATGACCCTTTAATCATCATACATGTCTTATCTTAGTGTGTTTAATGAAGACAATCCCGACAAACATAAATAATAATACTTTAATCCTTGAAAAATAATGTAATTTTCCCAGGTGGACTAGGTCGCCACCTTGGGTGACCTAGTCCCATGTGGCATAAATTTCAAATTTTAATTAACTTCTTTCAGGATCTTGGTCTCTAAAACCCTAAGGTCGGTCAGTATGGTGTTATTTTGGGAAAACTAGGGCATAAATTGTATAAATAAGCTCTAAAACCCTAATTTCTCATTTTGCACCATCCATTTTCTCCTACTCACCTCTTTCTCTCATCACTTCTCCTCCTCAAGCAAGCTAGCATTTGATCCTTCCAAGTCAACAAGACATCATTTTTGAAGCATCCAAGGGTTGATTGCTGCAACAACACAATATATCTCAAGGCAAGGTAACTCCCTCTCTCACTCCTTTGTTTCATTCTTCATTACTTCATTTCTATTTTCATTCGGTTTGATTACTCAAAAGCGGTTTGACGAAGGAAAACCCCTAATCTCTAATCCTAACCCTTGTCTCTTCTTTGCATGTGTGATTTGTAAGTTTTTGTATGTAGGTTTGTGAAGAAAGGTCTTGGAAAAGTGTCCTTAATCCATCAAAAGAATTCAAGTCAACCAAGCCCTAGTTCTAGCTTGGAGGCCTCTTTCTACCCATTTTCAGCAAAATCTGAAATAGATATCTGTTGGAATCCAGAGTGCAGATCGAGGACTCTGATCTCCTCTTTCAAATTCTCGAAAACCTAAAAGAGGACTAGGTCACCCATAATGGCGACCTAGTCCCTTTGAGCTTGTTTTTCGTGGATTTTCACATTTTTGAGTACCCATTTGATAGAAACTTGTTCCATTCAAGTTTCCCGACAAGAGGACTAGGTCACCCAACATGGTGGGAATGTCCCTATGAATATTTCAAACATTTTCTGGAGGATTCCGGGGCCTTTCATTCGCAAGTTTCCATTTCTAGGTGCACAAGTTTCTATCTTTCCCATTTCCTTTCTATTTGCAAGCATTTAGGTTATTTTCTTAACATTGTATGTAGTCTAGAATTACATTGTTATGTTTACATTCTTAGTTAGTTTATTTTATTCATTTACAACACTTAGACACATTCAATCACACACATTTCACAAACTCCCAAATCTAACACTCCTTCCTTTGAATGAACTCACCTAAAGCATATCATTAGGTGAAAGAGAGTCATTCTCCCAAAAGTTAGCTTCTCGGGTGAGAAACCCAAGAAGCTCATTAGGGAATCCTTTTTCCCTTCTTGTATATGTTTTTGGTGGTTCAAAGAGAAATTTTATTTGAGAGGTAGGATGAGTTTAATAATAGAGGACTAGGATGCAAATGATTAAATTATGCAGCAACAAGATAGGATGTGTGTACTTGGGAAGTATGGAAATGAGACGAGGATTTCATAAATGTAAAAAATGCTATCAAAAAGTGATCTGGAGGACTAAGACGCCCTTACTATTGTATTAGTCTCGTTGTTGTTTTTCAGGTCTGATGCGGAAGCTTCGGATGTCATAACCAGATCTGAATTTTTTGAAAAATATTTTCAAGAGGACTAAGATGCCCAAGGTGGTGACTTATTCCCCTCTGCAATTTTTGGAATCTCTGAATGTGGTCCTGAGGGTTGATGTTTTCATTTCCTTCTTCTTCGATCTCAAGTTCAGAAACTTCTTAATCTAGCCTCTAGGTGAGTTTTTGTGAAGATGACAACTTTGTAATGCAACTTTGCAACTTTGCAAATTTGTACTCTAGATGATCTTCAAGTCTTCAACCTAGATCTGCAATCACAAACATGCAAGAGGGGAATTTTTTTTTGATTGATACTGAATGGGGGTTTTCCTTGGTCAAACCCCTTGTTGGTAATTAAACCTTGAAATGAAATGGAATAATGGAGGGAAATGATGAATGAACAACATGCAATGTTACAACTCACCAAATCCTTGTAAAGTCTACAAACTTGTGTGAAATGGGTGCAATGGATGCAGATCTTGAATCCAATGAGTGCTTGATAGATACAAACTTGAATTGCTTGCTTGAATCACAAACCCTACATCACAAATGTTAGCACAACAAAATCCATGATGCAAGAAGATCTTTAATATGATGCTTGAATCTTGAAAATGGCTCTAAATGTTTTATGAATTGCTCTTGATCTCATAAATTTGCCTTAGGAATGAATACTCAAGTTGCTAGGATGAAAATGAATAAGTGAACCTTGTATTTATACTTATCCATGCTTAATATCCCGAAATTACACCACAAAAACCCAACATAGGAATTCATTAAATAAAGGAGGCCAAATCCCACCAAGATTTGAAATTGAATTCCAAAAATAAGCCAAGGAGGACTAAGACACCCTAGGTGGCGTCTTAGTCCCAAGGCTCAAATCTCGGGCACAGACTCCAAAAAGGGACCTTTTTAGGTGCATTCAAGATCAGGGTCCCAAGACCCATGGAGGACAAAGATGCCCTAGGTGGCATTTGAGTCCCAATCCACAAATTAGGAACACACAAACATAAACATTAAATTATCACTTATCATTTGATATTTGTCAGGATTTTCCATAAAAATATATAGTTTATTAGGCTTGTGGATAAATAAAGCAAGGTGGGCCCAAAAAAGTGTGAAAATGCAAGGATATGCATTTTAATACACTACATTTAGCCCCTCACTTTAGTGAGAGGATGAACTTGTTTCAAACTCACACTAAAGTAGCCAACCATGTAATCAAGAGGGGTTCAAATGTAAGAATGATAGTAAGATAGGATGACAATAACCAAGAGGGGTGATCAAGCCCCCAAAATAAAGATCCTATGACAAACCAACATAGGAACAAAGGAACACACATCAAATGATATATGAAGCCATAACTAGATCGCAAACATACACCATCAAAGATAGAAAAAGGAGAAGAAAAAAGGAAAAAGAAATATGCTACGGATCAAGCTTCGACTGGTTGTCCAACATGTTGTGGACCGGGTCTAGGTTGTTTGTCTAAAAAGAAAGTTTACAAGTGGAATGCATTGTCCACTATGCATAGAAAACTCATGCTCACAAGGGCTAGTGAAGCTAGGTGTCCACTAGGTGAGCCCCAAGAAGTCCATATCAATGTCATACCCCCATGACTATGATAAAGACAAAAATAAAATGCACACTCACAAGGGATAGTGAAGCTAGTTGTTCACTAGGTGAGCCCCAAGGGACCATATCAAAGCCATACCTCCATGACTTTAATAAGGTACAAAAAATAAATGCAACAAGAAAGAGAGATATTCAAAGGAATTTTTCTTAGTTCGTGCAAGGTCTCATCCTAGGGGACATTGTGCCTAATGTCTCCAAGAGAGGACAAGTCAAAGAAATATCATGCTCTGGGAGGAAATCAAACACAATGAAAGCACCAAGAAAAGGATGCATCACAAGAAAAATAAAATCACACAGTGAAACATGAGTGTTAATGTATTCCCCCACTTTAAAGCGGTTGCGAACACCATTACTGTGAGAAATTTTTTTAAAGTAGAAGAAAATATGAGAGCTTATTTGGAAAGCCCAATGCCAAGTTATATGTTTTTGATAAGCTACGTAATGAGAAGGGAAGGGGTTGCCCCTAAAATGCATAACTTGGTACATCACATGCGAGAAAATTTAATGCATGTCATCCACATCCCAAACTTTCTCTTATGGGTATGTGCAGGATCATCATAGAAAAAACAGGTCCTTAAGTGGTAATGAAAATTCAGAAAATCAGAGTTGGGCAACTTGACATAAAAAATTGAATAAGTTATATATATTATTTCAAAAATATGTAAGAATAGAACCTGTGGAAAATTGAATGTAGTTTCTAAACTACTAGGTTAATTTTTCAAAAACAAAAATCTATTTGGTGAAATTTTGAAATTTCAATGCGGTAGTACTAAAATTTTAGGGAAAAAATAAGAAGTAGGTGTCTGTCTGACCACCCTAACCATAATCAAATCATAATATTTTTTAATAATATTTTAGATATAAGTAGAGGACTTATGTCTGGATGTGACGTATATTTTTTTGTAATTATTTTTCAAATAAATAATTAATTATGAATTTTTTATTACAACTTTTTAAAAATATAAAAAACTCATATGTCTAATCACCTTAACTTGGTCAAAACTTAATGGAATTAATTTTTTTTTTTTTAATCCTATAGTATGCGAAGCATAGAATGTGATGCATGTTTTGGATTCAAAAAATGTGATACCCTTTGAAAGCTATAGATGTTTTTATATTAGGTATCAATCAGGACTTTAGTCGTAATTCTAATAAAAAATAAAAAATAATTATTTATTAGATTCTAAGTAAAATATAATTTATATTGGTAGAAAGCTGAGAAGCTCCTTTACAAACCCTTTTCGTTTCATCAATTTTAGGTAAAATAAAAGTCGTCAGCCACATGGGCGAAGTCTGGAAAAGCAAGGTAAGTTGTTAAACACGTTTTACGTGTTGACTTTTTAGGATTGGCAGGTCTGAACCAAATCTCGAGCCTAATACCGAGCCGAATACCGAGGCATTAAATTTTGTGTTAGAAAATATTGATATCGGATTCAAATTGGATATCCGATTGAAATCCGATATCGGATTTGAATTCGATATATGATATCTTTTAGATCAGTTTTAAAACAATTTATACAATCTTTAATATATGATTTAAAAATGCAATTAAGTTTATAATTTAATATATATAATATCCAATAAAGTTTATAATGTAATATATTTAATATACAATTTATGATAATCTCTTACCGAATTATGTATTTAATATATAATATATTATTAAATGTATAATATTTAAATATTATTTCAATATTTTAGTTAATCTATAAATATTTTAATATAATTTCAATATTTTAGTTAATCCATAAATATTTAAATATATATATATTACCAATTTATAAAATATTTAAATATTATCTCTTTCCCTCTCGCTCTCTCCACCTCTATGTCTCTCAAGTCTCTCACTCAATCACTCCTCTCTCTCTCTCTCTCTCTCTCTCTCTCCCTCTCCCTCTCTCTCTCTCTCTCTCTCCCTCTCTCGCCCTCTCCCTCTCACTCTCCCTCCCACTCTCCCTCTCACTCTCTCCCTCTCCCTCTCTCCCTCTTGCTTTGCCTCTCCCAATCCCTTTCTCCCTCTCACTCTCCCTCTTCCTCTACCTTTCTCCCTCCCACTCTCCCTCTCTTTATCTCCCTCTCCCTCTCTCTCTTTCTCTCTCCCTCTCCCTCTCCCTCTCCCTTTGGTCTATGTGTGTACAAATCGGATATCTGATTTAAATCGAATATCCGATTTGAATCGGATATCGGATTTGCGAAACTTCATTGTGCCGAGGTGAAATCGGATATCCCTCTCTCTCTCCACTCTCTCTCCCTCTCCCACTCTCCCTCCCTTTATCTCTCTCCCTCTCTCTCCCTCTCTCCCTCTCTACCTCTCTCTTCCTCTCCCTCTCACTCTCCCACTCACCCTTTCTCCTTTACCCTTTATACTTATCTATGCTTAATATCCCAAAATTACACCTCAACAAGCTGACATGGGAATTCATTAAATAAAGGAGGCCAAATCCCACCAAGATTTAAAATTGAATCTTGAAAATAAGCCAAGGAGGACTAAGATGCCCTAGGTGGCGTGTTAGTCTCAAGGCTCAAATCTCAGGGCACAGACTCCAAAAAGGGACCTTTTTAGGTGCATTCAAGATCAGGATCCCAAGACCCATGGAGGACAAAAACGCCCTAGGTGCTGTTTTAGTCCCAATCCACAAATCAGGGACACACAGGCAGAAACATTAAATTATAACTTATCATTTGATATTTGTCAAGATTTTCCATAAAAATATATAGTTTATTAGGCTTGTGGATGCAAAATAGGGCCAATTAAGCCATAAAGAAGCATAAATAAAGCAAAGCGGGCCCAAACAAGTGTGAAAATGCAAAGGTATGCATTTCACTACAGTACATTTCCTAGTAAGTTTATATTAATAATTTGACTAATCTTTTTAATTTTAAAATCTTTCTAATTATATACAAATTTGAATAATATTATTTTTAATTATTTTAATTATTTAAAAATATTATTAATAAAGTAATTTTGTTATTTAAAGATGAACAACTTATGTTTCTTTGTGTTTAATGATTCTTATGCTTGTCTTCATTTTCCATCCATTACAAATAAGAAAGAGAAACTTAGATATGCTAAATCTCTATAGATACAAATCTATAACTTGACTAACTAAAATTTCACAATATAGAATAGAATATAAGACTTTTAATGTCCACGAGACCAAAAGAAGGTTTATGGAGCAATAACGCCTGCTATTTTGGCATTGTGAAGTGTTGTTCTCCTACCGTTAAGTTTGATAATGAGCTCTGCCATTTGCCCACCCATTCTATTCTGAATAAATCTTGAAAATTTGCACCTGTTAACCCACTTATGTAGCTTCCTATGATGTCACTATAAGATTTACAATCTAGGATAAAATGTTTTTCTATTTCCAGCACTTATTAAGATTTAAACACCAAGTAAAAATGTGGACATTTTTATTAAACCCTTACGGTTAGCGTATATTACACGTTTCTAGACTTCTTACTTTCCACACCTCCACTGATTATGATGAAAAAGTCTTAAAAGATGAGTGACCGTTATTGCCAATTATTCGCACGCGCTTGACAACTTTCCTCCCATTCTACCCCACATGTTGAGTGAACGTTCATGTCAATTATTCGTGCGCGACATGGCACCGAAGAAATTAATTTTCTAAATAATTGTAGAAAATTGGACAAAATTGTAGGAAAAAGAGCGCCAAACCGATATTCCACACGGCAGCAGACCCTAATTGCCAAATATTCACAGGACTGGAGAAATCTTAATCGAGGCGGGTGCTGTGCAATTTTAGTTCAAGTTGGTCTTCCGGCAGAGAGTTATATAAGGATGCCAATCTCACCAACAACAAATATAAATCTCTATAAGAGCGAAATACAGATGAAGATGCAGATGGCTTGTATCCTACTGTTCTTTCTGTTTGTATTCCCTGTTTCACATTCTTCTCCTTCTATTCTTTCTGATGTAGAAGCTCTTCTAGCTTTTAAGCGTTCCATCTCTCTCGACCGCTACAATTCCTTGTTCGATTGGTCTCTTCATCAGTCCCCATGTAATTGGACTGGCATTGTCTGCTCATCTCGTCATCAACGTGTGATTTCTTTGAATCTCACAGGTATGTCTTTAGAGGGTCACATCTCTCCTTTTCTTGGCAATCTCTTTTCTCTTAGTGTACTTTCTCTTAAAGGATAATAGCTTTGAAGGCCAAATTCCTTTTCAATTGGGGAGGCTAAGACGTCTAAGAATACTTCGATTGTCTAGGAATGAATTGGATGGCTCCATACCATCCACTTTAGAAGATTGTCATTCTTTGCAATATTTGATTTTGTCTCGCAACAATTTGAGTTGCAACATTCCCTCCAAGCTTAGCCTTCTTTCACATTTAGAAATGCTTTATTTAGGAGCAAACCAACTCACAGGCACAATCCCATCTTCTCTAGGAAACTTGTCCTCATTAGTTGAATTACGATTGGGGGAAAATCTACTCCATGGTAGTATTCCTATTGAATTGGGTATGCTTACTCAACTCACAATACTTTCTCTTCAGGCCAATAACTTGACAGGAATGATTCCCGTTGAATTGGGTATGCTTACTCAACTCACAATACTTGCTCTTCAAACCAACAACTTGATAGGAATGATTCCTATTGCCCTTTCCAATTGCACTATTCTCCAAATGTTAGTATTAAGTGAGAATGAACTCCATGGTGGTATTCCTAATGAATTGGGTATGCTTACTCAACTCACACTGCTTTCACTTGAGACCAACAACTTGATAGGAATGACTCCCACTACCCTTTCCAATTGCACTATTCTCCAAAATTTAGCATTAAATGAGAACAAACTCCATGGTGACATTCCTATTGAACTAGGTATGCTTAGTCAACTCAAAGGTGTTTATCTTCAAAGGAACAACATGATAGGGGAGATTCCCATTAGCCTTTCCAATTGCACTCTTCTCCAAACATTATTATTGTATGAGAACAAACTCCATGGTGGTATTCCTACCGAATTGGGTATGCTTACCCAACTTGAACTTCTTTATCTTGAGGAGAATAGGTTAACAGGATCGATTCATGTTGCCCTTTCCAATTGCACTCTTCTTCAAGGTTGGTCATTATATATGAACCAAATAATTGGCCACATTCCTTGGCAGCTTGGAAAACTTTCAAACTTGCAAAAACTATTTTTGGATGCAAACCAACTCACTGGAGAAATCCCAACCTCCCTTTCGAATTGCACACAACTCCAATTTCTTGATTTAAACACTAACCAACTAAGAGGCATAATTCCCATGGAGTTTGGAAATCTACACCAACTTCAAAGACTTCTTTTACATGTAAATAATCTTGTGAGTGGAAGCAATGGCTTGTCTTTTCTAATTGCTCCAACATGGATTTATAAAGTTTGGGGGGTAATTATCTCATTGGAATCTTGCCCTCTTCTATTAGCCATCTATCAAGCCAACTCTCATATTTGGCATTGGATTCTAATGAATTTGAGGGAAACATACCAAGTGGTTTTGGTAACCTCACAAACTTGAGAAAATTACACCTAAATAAGAATCATTTCAATGGTTCCATTCCACTTGTATTTGGTGATCTTCCAAATCTTGAAATTTTGCATTTGGACAAAAATAGTTTACATGGAAGAATTCCAAAAAGTTTGAGTCATGCAAAAAGACTTGGGTTCTTATCACTGAGTCAAAATATGATTTTAGGGAAAATTCCAAAAATCCTTGGTGATCTTCCACAACTTAGATACCTTGTTCTTCATCACAATCAATTGTCAGGGAAACCACCTGCTAGTTTAGGAAGATGTGTCACTTTGGAAATGGTGGACTTGGCTCACAACAAATTAGAAGGAAATATCCCTTTTGAATGGACAAGTCTTCAAAATCTTCAATTTTATTTCAATGTTTCAAATTATTTCTTACAAGGTTCTATATCAATTGTGACTAAAATGGTAATGGTCCAAGCTATAGATGTATCTCTCAATAAATTCTTAGGGGAAATTCCAATTGCACTATCAAGTTGTAAAAACTTGCAATATTTTAATCTCTCATGGAATTCATTTGATGGCCCAATACCAGTATCCATCACAAATCTTAAAAATCTTGAAAATATTGATCTCTCGAGAAATAATTTGTCAGGTGTAATTCCAATGGCTTTCCAAGAAATGAAAACACTTCATCATATAAATCTCTCTTCAAACAAGTTAACAGGAGAGGTTCCAAAGGGAGGAGTCTTTCAAAATATCAGTGAGTCATCAATTTCAGGAAATCTTGGACTTTGCGACAAGTGGATTAATTTACAGCCATGCTATGATTCCAAACATAAAAAGTTTGTAGTCCCCAAAAAGGTGATAGTACCAGTTGTGATTGGAATTGTAATCTTCATCATGTCTTGTTTAATTGTAATTTTCAATATGAGACACAATAGAAAGAATACCCCTGATCTCAACATTGGTCCTAAAAGAATTTCATATGAAGAAATTCTAGATGCAACTGGTAGGTTTAGCCAAGCCAATTTGTTAGGGGTTGGTAGTTTTCGATCTGTTTATAGAGGGGTTCTCAATGATGGTACAACTATTGCTATTAAAGTTCTCAATGTGCAAGATGAAAATTCTATCCAAAGTTTTGGTAGAGAATGCAATGTGCTTAAAAGAGTCAGGCACTGCAATGTGATTAAAATCATTTCATCTTGTTCCAATTCTAATTTTAAAGCATTGATTTTTCCATTCATGGCAAATGGAAGTTTGGAGAAATGGCTACATCCTGAGGGAGGATATGAATGCAGATTAAATTTGAGTGGCCGATTAAGGATAGAAAAGGAGATAGCACAAGGAATGCCATATCTACATCATCATTGCTTTGTGCAAGTCATTCATTGTGACCTAAAACCTAATAATGTGCTACTAGGGGATGATTTTACTTCATATATATTAGATTTTGGCATTACCAAACTCTTATTTGGGAATTCAATGGACTCACTGACTTCTACAAATGCACTCAAGGGATCCATTGGGTACATTGCACCAGGTAGGCATATTTCATAGTATAATATAAATTATCATTAAAATATTTTTTTATAATTTGTATCCATGTTTAAAAAGGCTTAAGAGTTACTAGTCACTATTTTATGTTGTAGAGTATGGAATGGCTGGAAATATTTCAACAAAAGGAGATGTGTATAGCTATGGAATTTTAGTTCTAGAGTTGTTAACAAGGAGGAGACCTACAGAAGACATGTTTGTAGAAGGTATTGATCTACCAAAATGGGCAAGTATGGATTTTCTAAATAGAATAACATAAGTGGTGGACAACAACCTACTTAGAGATGTTAGTGAACCAGATATGTCAATGGTATTGGCATGCCTTACTCAATTTATACAAGTAGGAATTGTTTGCACAAGAGAGCTACCACATCAACACCCAAACATGATGGAGATAGTTGAGAGATTAGAAAAGATAGCAAGTGTATTTATTGGTACTCCTAGAGATTTTCAATTGGCCATAGATATCTCACCTTTGCTTGAGACTATAAGTGGCACAAGAAATGGTACTAAAGATTTGTCTATGTCTACATCTTAGCTATACATTTAAATCTTAACTCTTCACTCAACTATATACAACTTTTAATTCTTGTTAACTTGTTTCTAAATGCTATTTCTATAAAACTATAATATTTTATGTTTCATTATATGGGTTTAGTTTATTATGAGATTATGTAAGTATAAAATGCTTAAAGTTAGAACAAATTTATATGTAAAGGTGGTGTGTAGTGGTGTGTAGTTTTAAGCCCACAATTTTTATTGATTGACTATATATGTATAGAGAAATAGAAATGAAATTAAAACAAAAAATTCTCATCTTTTATTCTCAACATATATCTTCATTCTTTTCGACAAAGGTGATAAATTTTACATATGTAATATTTAGCTAAATATATATATATTTAGGTACATTTTTAAAATGGGTTAAATTATTTTATTTAATAGGACCATTATTCTTTAAATTAAACAAATGATAGAAAAACAAACATGTATCTAATTTAAATAACTAATTAGAAAATATTTTAAAATAATAAATGTATTTAGATGGCCTCAAAATAAATGAGGACTGTTAATATTTTACCACTATTAATTCACTAGCAATGATTGTTTTCCATGGAATACTAGTGGAGAATGTGTCTTTTCATGTAAAATATAGTGAACTATGTAATGGATTCATATCAAATATGTGAATTTTTTCAACTTAATTTGTTTCTTAGAATATTATGTGTAGGCATATAGACAATTAATAATAAAAACAAAATTTGAGTATATTTTATTCTTCCACTGCCAAAATAAAGGATTAAATTATTTTAAAATAATATTATTAGAGAGATAGAAAAATATGTAAAATATAATTATACCATATATTTCTTGTATGATGTAAAATCTAGTCTAGATTAACTTTTCTTGTGAAGCTGATAACACTTATTAAACTATTCTAAATTTATATTATGCACCCAAATAATATAAAACATAGTGGAAAAATGCATTCTACTTATAACACTCCCATATTAAAAGCATGAGAGAAAATGCATATTATACATACAACCTTCTCCATTTAAAATATATTTAAAATATACATAAAAAGATAAAGAAATAAATATAGATTTTCCATTCAAATATTAATTATTTAAGTTTTTTTAAGGATGTGATTCTAACTTATAAAGTGAATAATGAACATAATCTATGAAAGGAGAAACACACTAGTTAAAAAAATTATTCATATCCTCTAGATCCAAGTGAGGATCCTTAGTCTACTTAAAAGGTTCACGAAAGGAAAATCATGCCTTCTCTCACTTGTCAAATTAATTTTTATCATTCACACTAATAATAGATCATATTTTTTTTCTCTATTTGCCTACTAATAATCATATGGAATCTAACAATAAATATACAATATGGATAAAATTAAAAATAATTTTATGATCTAATATAGATGTGATTTTTTTATAAAAGTGTTTAATAGTGTCTACTTCATTAATTACAATTATTAATAAAATTGAAATACAATAAAATTATCAATTCTAAAACCAAAAAAATTATAATTTATAAAGATAAATCAAATTACTTTTCCAAACATAAAAATATTATCAAAATTTGAGAATTTTCATATAGAATGCACATACCCAACTAAAACTAAATAATTTAATAAATGTTCACTAAATGATATGAATCTGATTGTTGGGATAGATTTGATTTCATAGAAATCCTTCAATATTTTTTAATTCAATGTGATTCCCTAATGTAAATTTGAACTATCCAATGTTTGACAATATCACTCAAGAATATTTTAAAATTGGTGATAAAAAAACATATGGAGGTTTCTTTACCAATCAATGAAATAATTTTTAATTAAGTTATGTTGTTTTGAATTCCTATATATTGTGTAAAATGTGTAATGTATGCATTCTCAAAATATTGTATCACAAGGTGTACTTTTTAATTTGATTTACTACATGGGGTTATTAATGGGGTCCCTCCCATAAAATAAAAACACCAAAAATCATAAAATCATTAAAAATTCATGAACAACCCTTCAATGGGGCATAGTAAGACTTATAATATTTCAAAACTACACATACATAAGAATTATATGAACTAGCACTTGCACTAGGAGGGGATGTAATGGTTACGTCGATAGAGAACTATATGTAAGTTAACATGCTAAGGAAGTGTATCTTTACTATATATATAATTTTGTAACACAAACTTGAAATGTATAGAATCAAGTTTGCTAAATTCAAAAAACAAATTGTATTACATAAATTCGTATATAAAATTAAAGGAAATATTTGTAACAAATTCTTTTGTTTTGAATTTTGTAGTTGATGATTCGTTGTGCTTGTATGAAATAAGCCTGGAAAAATCCTTTTGATTGTTCATTTATTTCATTCCTACACAATGAAACAAGGAGTTAGTAGATTTATATCATTAATGCATGGCTCATCTTATGTAAAAAGTATTAACTATAGGAAATTGATTTTTTGTGTTTAGCAAAGTGAAACCTATCTACTAAACTCAAAAAATGTTTGTATTACATATTTTCTTATAGTAATTTGAAGGAAAGATTTGTAACAACTCTTTTTTTCATTTTTTTGTAGTCAATGGTTCATTGTGTTTATATGAAATGAGCTTGGAAAAAGCCTTTTGGTTGTTCATTTATTTTGTTCCTACACAGTGAAACAAGAAGTTAATGGACTTATATTATTAATGCATGGATCATCCTATGTAAAAGGTATTAACTATAGCAAATTGAAAGATTTTGTTTTGCAAAGTGAATTATAGGTGAGAGAATATAATATTGGTAACATGAGAGCATCATCTGATGTGATATTATATGAATATCAAACAACCACCTTCACACAATGAATTTGTGAATATATTAGTCTAGAATTTGTCTTTGTGATGCATATACTATGAAGATGGTAACAAAAAGAATAAATTGAAAGTTTATGTAGAGAATTTTGTATTTAAAAAATGTGTACCTAGAATAATTATAATGAGAGTAGATGTAGTCGAGACTCTTCCTTTTTTTTGATAATTGTGTATGGATTATTTTTCATTCTTGAATATCGATCGAAGGAGAATGGTGGTTCTATTTGAAGGCCCTCAATTGTTTTAACTCTAGATATAGCTTTAAAAGTTAAGCCTTGTCTTTCTATTTTACCTATATCAATTGTTGCTTTGTTGAGGGTTAATCTTTCGGATTTATGTATGGTAATTTCCCATGCCATGGATAGTGGTATTTTTCTATGATTACCTAGACTTGTGGGTGTTATAGGTATAATTTATGGGTCATTTTAGCTCCAAGGTGGGCCATTGTAATTATCAAATCGCACAACCACATTCAAAGATAAACTAGGTGGTTTTGAGCTAACTGTGTACATAGTATCTAGCACCTTTCTAAGGGATCCATTCACAAGCCTTGTTTGAATCAATAGGTTTGTAGTTAACATTATGCGGCGGCATCTACATAGTAGTCCATTTTTTGGGGAAGTTGGTAAGCATCATTATCCATGTTATTTTTTATGTGTGTGCTTATTGTTACATTCAGTGGAATAAGAAGATTTAGTAGTTTCAACATTATTTCATTGTGTATATTAACTAAATCATTTATAGAAAATAGGTTCATTAATTGGTTAAAATATTTATTTCTCATCATGTGATAGCAATTTATTTGTGTGGGTCATTAGTAATTCTGAGTCCTATTCAATTGGTTCTATATTATGCTTGTTTTATAATGTTTGATGAAAGACAATTTGAGTTTGAAAGTCACCCTATTGATGGAAAGTTATGTGCAATATAATAATTGTAGTGAATTGTTCACATAGGAATTTGGCATTTGTGTGTGATGCATAGATAGGTTTGTCTATAATAGGTGGTAGTTGTGTAAAGTAACCTACAAGAATGATAGATGTCCCACCAAAGAACAAGTTTTGTTGGTGGTGGAAAGCTTCACGCAATCTACTATCAATTTTCAATAGTAAATTTGGTCCTACAAATCTCATCTCATCAATAAGGAGATATTTGATGTGTCTCATGTTTTCTTGAAATGGTGTAAGTGACAATCCCTTTAATGGTTTCATTTATTACATTGGAATCTTAAGAGCTATATGTATGGTCGAGGCATGTATGTTGATATTGCAATTCCTATAGGAGCAACAAAAAGGAGTGGGTTATATTGTTTTGATGCTAGATTCCAAAGTACATGCCTAATACAAAATGTTTCAAAATGTTTGGAATCCTCATTTGGAATAGCATATAATCGAGGAAAGATATTAATAATTGCCTTTGTGTTTTGAAAAAAAATGAGAATGATCATGCAGATTTAATCAATGTTATTGTTTCCATCTCAATAGGGCATTGTATGTAGGAACATAGATGGGTCCATTGCAATTTATTTTCACTTGAGTTTATTCTGATTGGATGGAATACTTTCGCCCAAAATTTAGTATCATAAAGGGATGATTGCAAATAATAACTGACAATTTTTGTAGCATATGGCATGTTTCTTGTGCACCTATATCGCAGTCTGCATTAATCTTGATCATGAATTTTTTATATGCTATAAGATATTCATTTTTTGGTTCTTTATTTTACATATTAGTGTTAGCATATCAATACAACTCTCATATTTTATTTCTACCTTAGATGACTATTTGGCAATGTATTTAAGAACGAGATTTTTTGAAACGATAGGTTGACATTGATCCATATTAGCTCTCCATATTGAAATCATTTCTGGATTGCATATATTTAACCTATCATCATTGCATGTAGGGGCAAATGTTTTCTTTCCAGATTCATCACACGAAAAGGAAGAGGCAATACATTCATTCCAAGGATATTTATAATGGCACTCTACATTTTGACCATTTTTGCATAGGTACATAACTTCAATATATTTTGTGCACTTTTAGACATGACTGATTAATTATTCATAGTCAACAAGTGTATGTCTAGAGAATATCTCACTTGTATTTAGCAAGCACAAATCATCTTGCAAAGATCGATGTCATGCATTATTTATGTCATTTGGGAAATGAGAATTCCATGTAGAAATATGTTTGTCAAAGAATGATTTTTCTTTTTCAACACCTACATGGTTTCCCTAGTTAAGTTTGTCCATATCTGGTGCATTTTCAAGCCAAATGATTCTATGTGTACATGTGAAGACCCACGATGTTGCAATTCATACCTATACCAATAATATATTGCAAAAAGGAGTTTCTTTATCACTTCTTCAAAAAATATTATGAATCGTTGATGCAAGTATAGGTACATGGTATGTTGGTTATGAGTAATGTTGTCTATGAGGGTTTTTTTTGTAGTCTAGATGGTACACCATTAGAGAATAGTTTAAAGTGTAAATCTAGACATTTAGTATCTACAACACTTAATGTGAAGAAGAGAGTGGGGGATCCTATTTGGTTGACCATATTTGATAGCTCACCATGACACTTACTCCAATATGAGTGGATTCCTCTCAAGGAAGATCCAAAATGCATAACTTGTTCAACCAATTGAGTGTTTGACAATTGTTGTATATGGAAATAAAGGCTATCAATGGTGGTTGGTATGCAATCCTCTACATTCTTTTTGACTAACAAAGAGGCAAGGACTTGGCTTCAATGATGCATCATAAGGTTCAATACAAAATATCAAAATCTTGGATGGCTTCCAAATCTATTATCATGAAACCTCATTAATTGCAAGACATGTGTCTCAACTTGTTTATATCAAGGTTGCAATTGTAGTGCAATTCAATTTGGAAAGAGTGTAGGGAAATCCATGTCTAAAAGGCCCTCAATATTGTATTCATTTATTGGAGAAGATTCAAGTCGGGGCCAATGAATAAGGGCATCATGTTCATCTCTAAATTACAATGTTTCTTTTATGATTTCGAGCTCATGATGTTTTTTTGGTAATTTAGGCATAAATGATGATGAGTAAGTTATTTCATATTTAGGTTGATCCTCAACAATCATAGATTCAATTTTTGGTGCCACCAAATGTTCACTTTCAACATTAATGGTATGAAGCATGTTTGAAATTGTCATGCCCCAAAATTGCAACAAGAAAACCCACATTTTTTTTTTTATCTAGCTAATTAAAAAGTGTTTATGGTGTAACATTGAATATGTTATGAGTTGCATAGCTTTGAGGAGTCACATCTAAAATTAGGTGCATGGATTATCTAAGTGACTTATTAAAGATACCAACCTTGGGTTGGCTAGGTTAAGTCTAATAAGACTAAGGTTAGGACCGAGGTCAACTAGTTATAGACCTCACACTTAAATTCTGATAGACATCATACTTCTCGCTCTAACTAACATCGAATTCTGATATTAATCAATTAAAACAATTTATTGATTAATTCCCTAAGTTTCATTGTATTTAATTAAATAAATCAAATTATTTAATTAAGTCCTTAAGTTCTTCTCATTTGATTCAATAAATCACAATGATTTAAATCAAATATCAAACTCCTAAAATCCTCCAAGTTAATTAATCTGCATTAATTAACCTCTAAACATAATCACCCATTCTCTAGCTTTTGACCCAACTGGAGTCAAATCTAAACTCTCAACTAACCCACCCACTTGCACCAATAAATCATTTATTTGATTTATTAATTCTTCTAATTCCTCTCAAAAGGGCATCAAGATGGAATATTCTACAAATTTGAATCTTCTCTCCACATGACTTGTCCCTTCCAACAAAGCATTAAATGCTCTTACATGTCTCTTACAAGTCAAACTTGGTATTAACTCTCATCTTTCATCCCCCCTAAACATGTCATTTCAACAAAATTCAAATTTGAAATTGGCACATTGGTTAAAACTTGCACATTCCTCATCCTCTCAAATCTTGGCAAGTGGCATCTTGTCATTGGCTTATGAATGATCCCACATTCATCCAAAATCTCTCACTCTTCTAATATTGAATCTATAAAATGCAAAACATTTCTCCAAAACAACTACAACACAACAACACAACAACACAAATTTCATGCAAGGTTATTCTCTTCATTTGAGAATTAATCTTGCCCATAACATCATTTGCTTATCAGGGATTGGGAAAAGGTTCTCTTCTCACATCAAGGGGCACCAATACCCCTATGGGATGGTGGTTGGTTAACTTAAATTAGATTTTCATATTTTAAGTTGCACATGCTTTTCTTAATGTTTTTCTCTTTTATGTTTGATCAATAATTTCATAAGGAGGGGCTGATTTCAGTTTGTTGACAATAGTTAATCCATCTATTGTTAAGAAAATGCAGATTTGCCTCTCACATTCTGACGCTAGAAGGAGGGCATTGACGTACTTTGTCATATACATTTTGAATATATTTTTTTTTTACTCTTATTTACTGACAGGAAACTTGAAGGCATACACAAAAATAAACTACGTACTGTCTCTTATCTATACATTTTGTCATTCTATCACATGTCTTACATTTTGTTGGCTATGAACACCATCCTTATTATCCTCGTTCTTTCACCTCGGAATAAGACATGCACCATAGTTCTTAAAAGGCCTCCCCCAATGCTTTTATCGTTCTAAGATATTTAACTTCTTTCAATGGCTATTTGTGTTATTTGTGCATATAAAATGTTCTTTCATCCTATCATCATAGTCAAATGTTGTCCTCATTAATCACTGTTTTATGGATAACAAAGGGGGAAGCAAATCTGCGCACTGCACAATGTTTCCAACTAGTGAAGGTAGTTTGAATATATGCTAGAATAGTTCACTGTAAATAATGGACCGCAACATAACCCCAGATATGTTGCACGGAGGATGAGGACTTCAGGGGTCTTCAAAGTGGAACAAATTTCAATGAAGTCACTTGCCATAAAGTTGATTAATGCGTGTTTGGTCATCTATCTGCATTGAATGTCGACTTGAGTTATACTTCTCTATTCTTAATTAGAATCATCTAATGCATCGAATGTGCCAGTGTTAAAAGTGTATCAAATCTTCTTGAAATCAACAAGGATACAAGATCAATTAAGTCTGGTGAGTGGGAGGTGAGTTAACCAAAAATAAACTACGTACTGTCTCTTATCTATACATTTTGTCATTCTATCACATGTCTTACATTTTGTTGGCTATGAACATCATCCTTATTATCCTCGTTCTTTCACCTCGGAATAAGACATGCACCATAGTTCTTAAAAGGCCTCCCCCAATGCTTTTATCGTTCTAAGATATTTAACTTCTTTCAATGGCTATTTGTGTTATTTGTGCATATAAAATGTTCTTTCATCCTATCATCATAGTCAAATGTTGTCCTCATTAATCACTGTTTTATGGATAACAAAGGGGGAAGCAAATCTGCGCACTGCACAATGTTTCCACCTAGTGAAGGTAGTTTGAATATATGCTAGAATAGTTCACTGTAAATAATGGACTGCAACATAACCCCAGATATGTTGCACGGAGGATGAGGACTTCAGGAGTCTTCAAAGTGGAACAAATTTCAATGAAGTCACTTGCCATAAAGTTGATTAATGCGTGTTTGGTCATCTATCTGCATTGAATGTCGACTTGAGTTATACTTCTCTATTCTTAATTAGAATCATCTAATGCATCGAATGTGCCTGTGTTAAAAGTGTATCAAATCTTCTTGAAATCAACAAGGATACAAGATCAATTAAGTCTGGTGAGTGGGAGGTGAGTTTTTTTTTCTTTGCATTTATTGTTGATTCGAAGCATTGAATTCAAAAGTCTCTTTTACTTTTTCTGATAAAGCTTTAGTGGCGCGATCTAATATTGCTACATCTGCATTTGAAACTAAATTATTTTAAATAAAAAAATGAAAATCCTCGAGATCAAAGCCTGGCGCTGCAAATTGCGACTCTCCAGTATCCATTTTGTGTGTATGTATGGGTTGCATAAATTGTTGAATGCCTAACCCAATCTTGTCATGTGGTACCAAGCCCACGAGAAATGTAACAAGCATGTGTGATTGACTACTATGCCTTTATGACTTATCCATAAAAGTAAAGTTGGACCAACCTAATGGGCATTGGGCACTGGGAGCAATTTTTGCTTTACCATATGACAATATTTAAAGTATTTAAAGACAGTTTCCTGTGGCCTAGCTGTTTTTTGATCTATTATTTTTTCATTGTATCCTAATAGTTCCCTGTGGCCTAGCTTGTTCACTATTCCTATTCTTAGAATGGGTGGATATTTTGTTATGGATGTCGACATTGATTCCATCTCTGACTAATTTTTGACTGCAGATGAAAAGAGAGAAGAGTTTCCATTAGTGGCGCGGGTGATGAGGAGGCAGGCAAAAGGCATTTTATAAATAGTTTATACATTGCAAACTCCATGCTTTCACACTTTAAATAGCCTCGCAGTTACCTGTACCTATTCCTATTCCTACCTTATTAGAAAATGACAGAAGGCTTTAGAGGCGCGATTTCTTCAACTGTAATGATTGCAACTCAAAGAAAATAGCCTTCAACTATTCCAGCTTGGCGCTACCTTAACGCTGATGCCCTTCAAATCCTTGAGAGATCCCATCGAAATGTGCCCCGTGATCCAGTCTCTATATTTGAAACTGTAACCTGATTCCAGGCTGAAGCTGCAAGAACCCTCAAAATAGATCTCGAAGTTGTCGTCCTCATTCAGCGTGTAACCTTTCACATTTGTCAAAAACAGACCCGCTGGAAATCCATACTGTTCTAATACCGAGTAAGCCGTCAGATTTGCATCGGCCTGCGCAGAACAATATAGCAAACAACTGTAGAAGACTAATGCCATAAGTGTAGGGATTTGAGCGGATGCCATGGCCTGAAGCTTCTAATGCTACCCCCAAAATCTGATCGCCCCATTGTGTTGCTCAACGCCTAGCTCAAGGACACTCTTTATTCTCTTGCAACTTTGAAAATATCTGACTGAATGGTGCACTTTCTGATGATAGGTGATGTTTAAAAAACAAATATATCTTTGTGATATTGATTGATGCAATAAACGGGGACAGAAACATCTTTGTCTTTATTTGAATATAATCTTTGTCATGCTCAGATATCTAGCTGTTACCTTTTAATCGAGCCAACTTGTAACAGGTGATTAGACAGTACGTATAATATTTTTTGGGCTTCATTTAATATCAGGTTTGACAATATCAGGTTTGACAGGTGCGACAGTTCTGATAAAGTGGAGCAGATCTATAAGAAAATATTTGCTATTTGCAGCTGTCAGTAGTTAAAAAAAAAAAAAAGAAGTAACTCTCTTGAATTTCCTTGAAATCTGGTCATACACATTTATTTTCGAACGTTCTATATGTCGTAGAATTCATTATCATCCCGAGGGCATGTAAAAGACTATTGTTTTCTGACTGGTTCGAGCCTGTATATTAAATGTTTGAAACACACACTTGGAATTAACAATTGCAGGGTCTACTTATTGATGCTTCACTTATAACTATTCAAAAGCATTAATCTTGTGCCAATCATGTCATGTTATTGCTGTCACTACCTTATCAACCTTGTTGTTTAGTTTTCATTGCTTTGTCAACTTTATTGACCTTCTTTCACGTACTCATAAATCTAAGCATAAAAATGGATAGGTCATATGGTTTATTCAAATGAAGAAAGTTGTCTTTGAATATTGGTAATGCTTGGATTGAATCAAAAGCAATGTAGGAGGCATTTATGACATGTTTTCCATACATTTAGATTTTGTCTTTATGACAAGGTTCGCATTTGTTTTATGCATGCCTAATAATTTAGACAAATTTAAACCTCTGTTGCAAATATATTTCAGTATTTTAGACTTTGTAATGGTTCATACATATTTAAGGGATCATCAATAAAGTCTTATCAAGCACTCAGGAGATCATTAATGTAGGATTTAGATTATTGTAAAGGTATCATAAATCCTATTTCTAATAACTTTGTGTTGTTTATAGGTTGACATCAAGGCTGGCATTAGACGTTGAGCATCCGAATTAAACAAAGGTCGAAGTTTGACGTTGGAATCAAGTGAAAACGAAGGCAAATGGAGTGGAATTGGAGATTTTCTTGAAATAAAAAATTGGAAAAAAGCATTTTTTAATGCTTGTTTTAACAATCTAGAGCTTCCATTTTTTACTCTCATTTTTTGTTTTAAACCAGCTCACTTTTTGATTTGGGTTTAAAATCAATCATTGATTTGATCTTCTCAAAGTTGGATAAAAAGAACCGTAGACATTTACTAGATTTCGATTTGGGCTAAAATTGAACAAAGACAACTTCACATCTCATTTTTGGTGCTTTAAGAATGAATCAAAATCACGACTTTTGAGGTATAAAAATGAACAAGTGTTTTTCATGTTTGCAATCTTTTTCACAAATTAATATCATTTAAAAGGTGCATGCGCTTCTCTCGCGCCTCACAACGATCTTGAGAATCCAAAGTATTTTGTGATATTAAGTTGTCAAAAAGATTGCCTTCACATTTCGATTTGGAAACTTAAAATTGAACAAAATATCTTGTGAGTGTGAGTAAACCTATTGCATGTGTTCTCCCTTTACTTTCTAAATGAAGGTTGATCAAACTACAAATATGTTTACTCACTTTTTTTTATCTTAGAGGGCTTGCCTTGTGAGAAAAAGTACTCACCCAAGGGAACGACCCAACCGATAACACACTAAAGCCAAGTGTATTTCCAACCGAGATATAAAAGTGGATACTAGAACAAAAGCCAGTATCACGTGGTTGGCTCCGATGAGAAGGGCAACAATGGTCTCTCGCTGCATGGGTCAGCCTCCACGAACGGAAAGTCTGAACTAAAACCCCTTGTTTAGAAGGACAAATCCTTATCTATTTTGTTGACCAGTGCAAAAGGTCATTTTCTTTGAAGCCACCCCACATTATACATGCGATTTTGTTGTAGAGATGAAAAGTATGCCATGGGAGATTCATTGGTACTGATGTTTGGCTGACCCAAGAAGTGTGTGCACTATAAGGGGGAGCCTGTGTGGTCAAGCATCTAGTCATCTACATAAAATATGCGCAGCTAGATTCGTCCAACTAGGAACCCAACTAAATATTGTCTCTTCATCCCAGGGTTGTACATGTGCTTGGAAATTAAAAATAAATTGCTTGGTTCTCAAAATAATTGAAAAACAAACATTCACAAAGAGCTTCAAATTTTAAACCCCTAGGAGGAAACAAATTTCCTTGACAAATTCAAGTACTCTTGCTTTCCCTAGGGATCATATCCTTAGAGGTTTCTAAGTGCTTGGATTTTATCATCATTTGTTTCCACTAAGGTCAACCTAGGAAACTTTTGCCCTAATTTCCTTGATTTCCACATAATGGACCTTGTGGGATGAAAAGAAAGTAGGACATTAGACATGTAGTTTGAAACATAATCAAGAGAGTGTTTTGTGGTAAAAGGAACTGAATCTAAGCAAGATAACAAACAAATGAACCACACATGTGCTTGCAATCTTTTATCTTATGGTTTTCCATGTGAACATTGATCTTTTGGTTTGAATTACTCTTAGGGAAAAGCATGTTCTTCAATATCTTGGTCTAGTGAACAAGTCCTCATAGGGTCATCTAGGATCAAGTCAAACACTTCATCCATCCCTCAACATTTTATCAAATTCCATCTCACCAACAAATTTTGGAACTTTGAAACATCGCTTATGCTAGAATTTTGGAAAATTAACATCACCTTATTTGTCTTAACGCACCTAATCAAATTATCAATCCTCTTGAATAAATTTGCCTCTAGGATAACGCAACTTCTTGATGTCTACTAATTCATGATCACTTTGATTGGCTTAATACACTTAGCCAATTCATTCTATTATTCTAGTTTTCCCTAGGATAACACAACTTCCTAGGGTTTACAAGTTCACCATCATCTTGTTTGGCTTAACACACCTAGTCAAACTATCAAAATCAAATCAAACCAATTCCTAAAGTCTAGCATTGATCCAAAGTTCCTAAAAGTTCAAACATCCATATCATTCACCCCTTTCATCCTTCATCTCATCATTGGTCCTAAACCCCTATGAGGTTAGCAAGGTCGAAATACAAGAGGAACATGGAATATAAACTTGATTCATCCATCATGAGTAATCCAATTTAACCAAACTATCCAAGCCTTACAATGCCAATTGATTTTCAAAACTTACATTTGTACAATCCATACATGGAATCTTTATCTCCTCCAAACCTCAATGGTACAAATGTGAGCATGCCCAATCTGAATTTTGGAACACACTTCCCTTTGGTAGATTCAAGGCAGAGTCCAAACCTACAAATCTATCAATCGAACAATCAATGCATGAATCTTCAAGAAAACAACATTATCCCACCAAATCCATACATGCCAAATACTGGTTTTCCAAACATGAACATATCAAATCCTCACTTGGTAAAATTTGGGATAAATATGCTCACAAATCCCTCCAATGTTGTTCAAAATACAAGCAATATATTGACAGCTCGAGGTATTGATCCAAGTCAAGGTAACACCATGCAAAATCAAAGTTACCTCAACCCAACCAATATGATTCTCAACCACAACAATGTTCAAAGTCAACCTATAATGCCAAATCAAAACATCACACTGAATCAATGCATTATCCAAAATCAACTTTTCCATGATCCTAGGAAAAGACCACAAGGATGCATTCCAAATTTTCTTCCTAAATGACCAACTCAACCATATTAGAGGTGTCAAGATCAAAATCAAGAACAAATTTTGTGGGATCAAATTGCTTCACTTGCCAAAGAGACATCTCCATCCAAAAATCAATGCACTCTTTCGTTGGTTGAACCATGTCATCAAAGCATTGAGTTGTCTCCACAATCACATCAAGAACAATATCTCCAATGTCAAGAAGTTGGATATCAAGATCAACAACATCAACAAACTCAATCATCGCATCTCGAAGATCAATCATCATAAGGTCAATTTAAAGTGCAAATCTCAAAAGGTAACAAACGAAAATACACACCACTTGGGGAACCAATTGAATTAGTCTTGCAATGGTTGGTACAAGGAAATCTCATCAAAATCCCCACTTATGTGAATTATCAAGAGCCCATGCTGAAACTACAAGGGTATGATGAGAAACACTTCTGTGATTTTCACAAAACAAAGGGACACACAACATCAAATTGTATTCGACTCAAAAATCTCATCCAAGACCTGATTGATAAAAAGCTAATAGCTATTGGGAACAATAATCAAAATTCAACCACTAGCGATAGCGTTAACAATCTCTCCCCCACAATTGGAGAAAACAATGATCAAGATCTCTTCATTAATGAGCACATTGAAGATGTTCCCATCTCATCCAATGATCAAATCAACACACATCAAGAGCCACTTTTCAATCATGATCAAAACTCACCAACGATGCATAACAATGATCCAATTCAAGAAATATTAACATCATTTGATCCTATGGTTGAAAATTTTGACAATATCTCCACCACAGTTGTTGAAAACAATAATCAAGATCTATCCATCGATGAACACCTTGAAGATGTTCCCACCTCGTCTGATGATCAAATCAACATACATCAAGAGCCATTTTATAGTCATGACCAAGACCCCTCCTACAAAGATCTATTTCAAGGAGTGTTGATGTTATTTGATCCTATTGACATAAACCAAGATCAATTCACCAATGATCATATTGAAAATGTCTCTACATCACCTTATGAGTTAGAGGACATATCTCAAGAATGTTTTCCAAACCATGATCAAAATCTTCCATTAAGGTCTAGCAATGGTCCCTCCCAAGGCATATTGACATCCTTCGACCTCACGGTTGTGAATAGTGAAAGAATATTTGACCCTCCACTTGATCCAAATCCATTCAAAGATCAACAAGATATTAAGCCACTTCCCATGCCTAAGGATGATACCCAAGAATCCCTTGTAGATAATCCATCCTTTGAAATCAACCCATGTCAAGAACTTGATCCAAAGCATGTTGAAAGTAGTTCTAAAATCACTCAAGATCGAGAATTCATATCTCCAAGATACTATAATGATCTAATGGGCACTCTTCTATCTATACAAGATGTCACAAATGATGATCATATCCATATAGAAAATATTCCTCCATCTACCCACGAGATGTTTTCTATGGATGGACATGTAGATGATCTTTATTCAAAACAAGAGTCTCATACTCTTGACATCATTACCAAGGTACAAAAGTCTCCTACTCTTAGCATTTGTACACAAGACCAAGATGTAGAAAATTCTGGAGACATAGCAGAAACAAATCACGAAGAAGGCTTCAACAAAAGTTGTGAATCATAAACATCCTGTGAAAGGAGTCAAGAGGAATACTTGTATGTGGATAGTAAATCACCAACACCTCTTGAAGAAGCATTACAATATGATATCTCACAAGATCAAGCTAAATATATCAATCAGGCATTCATCCCACATATGGAGGATCCTATCACTTATAAAATTGGATCACTTACCTTTCTTAGAGCAAGTTATCTCATCAATAAAGAAGCTGACACTTTTGAAGGTCCACGAAAGAGCAGAGAAGGATTAACACCTTGTTTCCAAGGTAAATCATATCTTATTGCAAACAAAATATTTCAATGGATGAATTATCAAGGCAAAGGATTAGGCCTACATGAACAAGGCATCCTAGAACCAGTGCACATTATTAGCAGTCCTAAGCGTCAAGGCCTTGGTTATTCAACAAAAAAGGGATCTCAACATATCAATGATGCTTCTACAAAACTGGGGGCAACTTCATCTCAAGAAAACATCAACATAGGGAGCACGAATAATCCTTATGATGAAATCGATGCCAATACTACAACTCACCACATCATGAATCTTCATCCACTCATCACCCCATCCATGAATTGGGACCAACATCAAAAGAAAGATTTGAATCAAAGCATGAAAAATATTATCAAAGCAGAAGAAGCTAATAAGCATGAAGGACAAATCAAATACATATGGATACCAAAAAATACAAAGAAATACTATCCCTATGAAACTCCATTAGCGAAAGAAACTATGGGGAAAAATAAAAAAGGGAAGAGTATCCATCAAGTATGTCCACAAAGAAAAAAGCAGGCTTCTCGAGAAATGTACAAAGTATATCAAGCAGTTGGTCCTAATTCCATGAACACTTTCATATCCACCCATTATTGCTCATCTTCCCAAGTTTGGAGAGTCAAAGGTTCCAAATTGTCAACCAATCCATATTTTCTTCCTAAACACACTTCATCCATACCTCCACGCATGAAATCCAATTCTCACATTGACCATGTGTTGGCAACAACCCTTCATCATAAGGATTCAGAAGGCACTCTATCACAATGTGCGCACAAAGACAGTTAACTCTGGTATCAACAAAGAAGAACAAATTTCTCAAAATTTTCTTTCAAGTGCACGTATCTTGGCAAAGAAACTTCTTCAAGTAGAATATCAATGGCACATTATGATAGAAGCATCAACATCAGCACCACCAGGTGGTTCAACATCAGCTTAAAATCTCTCAGAAAATACAAAAAAAAAAAAAACCAAAAAAAGGATTGAAAATAGTAAAGAAAAAAATCATCCTCTGGTGAAAACCACTTCAGTGGCGCTTTGGATAGGTACCATCATGAAAACCTGGCAAACAGGCGTCATGTGTAGAATCGAGCATCTACATGCACCATTTCAGGAGAAAGCATCTTATCACATCCATAATAAAGCCAATATTCCATTCGTATCATCCATTCATTCATGAATCATTTATTGAATCCATGTTCATATATCTGCATCCAATCCATCTTATCTTGATCTTGGAAAATTTTGGTGCACATTTTACACTTGTTTATGGTAAACATCTTGACATGGGTCATTTTCATTGATCCTATTTTACCCAACGTTGTCTAAGCCTCAAAGCATTATCCGAATGCGCATCCACTATTTGAACACCCTTATCTTATCACAAGATAATTCATATCCATTCATCCAAGAATCCATCCATGGCATTCCAAACATTGCTAGACATTGGGGGCAGATAATCACATCTTGCTTCGAGAATGAATCTTGATCTATATCCTCCAACTTATGTGGTGGTCCGAACATTGGCAAACATGAAAGAAAATTGGTTAAAACAATTGTAACCACCAAGTCCAAATCACTAGCCGATGGCATATTTTGACAAGATGATGTTCCTTATCAAGCTTTATCTTTCATTGAACATCAATCCAAACTATCAATATCAATTGCATTTAATGCGCATGTTAGCATCACATCAAATCATCAAATCAATTTTGTTCCAAATCAAGCTTCATAAAACTTGATCAATCAAATCCAATCAATTATCACCTTGTTTGACTTAACACACTTAGTCAAACTATCATCTTGTGCACAAATTTACTCTAGGATAACACAACTTCCTTGGGTTCACAAATTTGTTATCATCTTTGTTTGGCTTAACACACTTAGCCAAATTATCGAAATCAAAACCACCTCGTTTGACTTGACACACTTAGTCAAACTACCCTTTTGTATAAGTTTACTCTAGGATAACACAACTTCTTAGAGTTTAAGAGTGCATTATCACTTTTGTTTGACTTAACACACTTAGTCAGACTGTCAATCCATCAATTTGATCAATCAAATCCTAGCTTGGTTTTCAACAAAATCCCAAAACAAAGCACTGATATCATCACATATCCATATCCAAATTGTCAAAATCATGCGAAAACTCAAAAAAATTCCAAAAAAAAATCAAAATTCAAAAAACATCCAAATCATCAAAAATCTAAATTGTCAAATTCATCAGAAAAAATCAAAAATCAAAAACATCCAAATCATTCAAAAATCCAAAAACATGTCAAAATATCAGAAAATCTTCAAAAAATTCATCATAGAGTCTTGTCAATCTTTCACCTTGTTTGAACTACGTCATCTCTAAGCTTGAACGTAGGCAAGGTTGATCTTTGGTCATCCCCCGAGACAGTTAGGTCAGTCCTTTAGGCGTCCGTTGCATTTGGAAATCCACTTGCCCATCTAGTTTACATTTTAGGTTAGTCCTTTAGGCATCCGTTGCATTGGCAATCTATTTGCCCATCTTTCTTTTCATTGAGTCAAGTCTATCGTCAGTCAAACTATGTGGTTTCTACGTGTTTAATGTAGGCAAGGCTAATCTATGGATCAACTTTCAAGACCCCTAGGATAGGTCTTTAAGTTAGTCTCTTTGTCAAAAATCTCAAAAATACCAAAAACATTTGTATAACATCTCAAAAAATTCTAAAAAGAACCTCAAAACATTTGAAAAACCCAAAATGGTGTACCCATCTCATCTCGCTTTCACCCGTAATAAGCATCACTCATAATAAATCATCATCGCCTTCATCCTTTGGTGAAGCAGTCAGAAGCAAGTTTAGCAAGTTCCAAAGTGAACACCTAATCGTCAAAGTCTTAAGCCTAAGTCAGTAAGCAAGCAAGTTGGTCAACTCGGAGTATCAGTAGCTTATCATCTAATTAGTCTCACCAAAACCCTGATCACTACATGTCCTAAGATGAATCCTTCCCACGATGGACATAAGCATCAGGTACCCCATAGTAGTTTAGCCTTCGCTAGTGGTATGAAGAACATTAAATTGTTTGTTTACTTTATTTTGGTCTCTGTTGACTTATCTTAGTTTGCGCTCATTCCAAGGACCTCTCGATCATGCCTAAACAAAATAGGTTTAGAGAGAAAGGAATGGGGCAATGATCATTATCTGTTTATCTATTGTGCTTGTTGGATATCCTTGTAAAATAAATTTGTCATGCATACTTTGTTTTGTTTGTAAGAAGGATGTTTTAGGTATCTTGTTGACAAGCCTTTTTATGTTTTGGCCCGGGATGTCTAGAATATCTGAACTACATTCTAAATAAGGTCATGCTTGTCAAGTGTGAACAAGAGTACTCCTATCTGTTTGACGAGTCAAAGTCCATCACACTAGGTGCCACACCATCCTGGTTCTTAATACCTTGATGCATCACACCTACAATGTTATCAAACATAAAGAAAGGTATGCTCTTTATCTCTCCCATCCTTGAATAAGAAATACATCATCATTCATCATCATATCCAATAAAGTCTCGACGACTAGTGGACTTGTTGGACTTATGCATCTTCTTCAATTCAAGGGTTGATCCCTCTCATTCTTCTATCCTCTTTCACGCTAACAATGCATCCATCCCGCATCTGCACTCTCATCTTGCATAATCATGTCATATCATTTGCATAATCATTTAAGTTGTTTAGGATAATATAGATTTTTTATTCTAAGCATCTTCCAAACATCTCATTTTCATCATCATATAGATCATATATTCTAACCATCCATACATCCATTTTGAACCTCTTTGTTGTGAGATCGACCTCAAATTGAATCTTTCACTCAATCTCTCGAGGGGGAAATGTACTAACATACTTATTTCCGCTGGGGCATCCGAAAAAATCAGAATTTTTTTAATTTCGATGTCGACAGCATCATTCTTTGAACCAATGCAATAGGTACATTGTTGCAAAGAGGGGAAAAATGTAGACACGTAAAATAGACATCATACATCTTGCTCTAACTAACATTGAATTCTGCTATTAATCAATTAAAACAATTTACTGATTAATTCCTTAAGCTTCATCGTATTTAATTAAATAAGTCAAATTATTTAATTAAGTCCTTAAGTTCTTCTCATTTGATTCAATAAATCACAATGATTTAAATCAAATATCAAACTCCTAAAATCCTCCAAGTTAATTAATCTGGATTAATTAACCTCTAAACATAATCACCCATTCTCTATCTTTTGACTCAACTTGAGTCAAATCTAAACTCTCAATTAACCCACCCACTTGCACCAATAAATCATTTCTTTGATTTATTAATTCTTCTAATTTCTCTCAAAAGGGCATCAAGATGGAATATTCTACAAATTTGAATCTTCCCTCCACATAATTTGTCCCTTCCAACAAAGCATTAAATGCTCTTACATGTCCCTTACATGTCTCTTACAAGTCAAACTTGGCATTAACTCTCATCTTTCATCCCCCCTAAACATGTCATTTCAACAAAATTAAAATTTGAAATTGGCACATTGGCCAAAACTTGCACATTCCTCATCCTCTCAAATCTTAACAAGTGGCATCTTGTCATTGGCTTATGAATGATTCCACATTTATCCAAAATCTCTCACTCTTCTAACATTGAATCTATAAAATGCAAAGTATTTCTCCAAAACAACTACAACACAACAGCATAGATTTGATGTAAGGTTATTCTCTTCATTTGAGAATTAATCTTGCCCATAACATCATTTGTTTATCAGGGATTGGGAAAGGGCTCTCTTCTCACATCAAGGGGCACCAATCCCCCTATGGGATGGTGGTTGGTTAACTTAGATTATATTTTCATATTTTAAGTTGCACATGCTTTTCTTAATGTTTTTCTCTTCTATGTTTGATCAATAATTTCATAGGGAGGGGTTGACTTCAATTTACTGACAATAGTTAATCAATCTATTGTTAGAAAATTGTAGATTTGCCTCTCACATTCTCACCATTTCTAGGATGTTAATTCTGCAAATGTTAGTTCTTTATCATACATCTCTATGATCAAACAAACATAACAAATCCAACATCCTCATGAAATATTGCACCTAGTTTAAATATGCTAAATGAGATATTGAAACAATAAAGAAAACTAAATAAAGCACATAAAACATGGATGCAAACCTATTTCATGGTGGATTGATGTTCCTTGAATATGTGGAAGAGCCCTTTTCCCAATCCTTTCAAAGCTAATGAGATGATAGACAATGAAGATGCTTTCAAATGTAGATGAAAATATGAGAGAAGAGGTATTGAATTTATAATAAAGATTGAGAGAGGAGAAGCCAAGATTGAGCAATATGGGATTAAAACCCAAGAAATGAGAGAGAGCCACTTGCCACAATGGGATTGGCCCATGATTGTGCAAGTTTTGGCTATTGTACCCATTTCAAATTTGAAAATGACAATAAATGAATATGGTTGAGGGTTTTTTGGGGGGAATTGTGTCTCACCAAAAAATTCAAACAAGAGAGTTAATGAGGGCATATTCCTTGGGAATATGCCCTTGTGAAGTAAATAGATATTTTAATAAATCAATTTAAATCTTTTATTGTGCAAGTGGATGAATCTAGAGGATTCAAATGATTAGGATTAAACTAATGATTTGATTAATCTAACAGGAGTTTAGGTGATATGACATTTGATTTAAATTTTTGTATTTATTTTAAATCAAATGAGAGGAAAATGCATATGAGTGATTTAATTAAATCAAGAACTATAAGGCATAATTAAATAATTGGATTTATTTAATTAAAGAGATAAACTTAGTGAATTAATTAAATTGGTTTATTTAATTAATAGACGAAATAATGTTCAATAAAACATGATTAGATGTATGAGCATATTTTGCATGTCTACAACAACAAGATGTCATCACACTAGGTTAGGTTAATATATTTTTTTCTAATTCAATTCCACAATCAAAATTAACCTTAACATTTCTTGGTAATATTAATAATAATCTCAATATTAATACTAACATTAAATCTAATGACATTGTCATTAATATTAATATCAAAGCTATTAATATCAATTAGAAATATTTAATTTTAAATCTATTAAAATTGACACTAGTATTAAACCCAATGATATTTAACATGATATTAATTTTAATCTATTATATTTAATATTAATTTTTAATCTATTAACATTAATTAATTAATTTATTTATCCATAACTTTGTTGGTATCGAAATCATTAATATTAAGTGTATTATTATTAATATTAAACTCCACGTTAATAGTATTATTATCTTCCCTTAAAAATTAGCATTAATATTGTTATCCTTTCTATTATTTATTCTAATACATGCTTAACATGCCTAAATGCTTAATTGCATATAATTTAACCCACGATAACATTAACTTCTAAATTGAATATTACTAATTCATATTATACTTGCAAATATTATAATCGGAAAGTTATTCTATAACTAATTTAATTATTAAACTATCAAGGGCGCCACTTTTACACTGGGTTTGAGGTTTATGAAATTTAATATTAAAATAACCTAAACTTCCTTGATGTTGCGCGCCATTTCTCATCCCCGTTTTGCATTAAGTTTTCAGAAATAAAAAGCGACAAAAGTTTGAAGGCGTAGGGATTCATGCCAGCTACTCCAAGCTTCACTGTTGGTTTCCTCCTTGCAGAGCGCTGCCTCCAACCAACTAAATTTGCAGATTATTGAATGTAAATCTTTCTTTATTTTTTGAGTGTATATAATTATTATTACTTTTGTTTGTTGGAATTAAATCTATGCATATCATTTCATAGTTTCCTATTCTCATCCAGATGAATAAATCTTCGCTGCATGTGTAACCACCATTATATACTCATACATAAAATAAATCTTTTGTTAGGAAAATAAGGTTTACATTTAGTTAATTATTGTTAGTTGATAGTTTTAAGGAATTATTTTCATAAGAAAATTTGGATGGTTATTTACGGAAATACAATATTTTTTTAAACATTTGTAATGAACATCATAAAAGCTCCGAAGAAATATAATATATTATTACTGCTGTTCATCAATGGTATAATCTGTGTAATTTTCTTTTATTTTTTTAACAGTGGTATCATAGCGGTCAATTCATCCTGTGCAGAGAGTTTATAGGAAAGTTTTGAATAAAGGTTATATCTTGACATTTGTTTTTTACATGTTTTTAAAATGTCAGGGGTAACAAAGGCTACGAAACAAAAGGAGAATAATGATTTGATAAACCTGCTGGGCACTTGAAGAGGTTAAGTAGATTGGCATTTGACTGTAGAAGTATTTGCCAAAATAATTGAAAGTTCTTTGCTGCTGCGTAGGTGGTGTTTGAAGAGGCAATTTTAAAAATATTTAAGGGCCATTTACTTGCCATTGTTCGGGCTTCTTTTTCTAAATTCCATTCTGAATGTGGTATTGTATATAAGCAAAAATATTTGAAGTCAAAAACTTGCGGCAGGTATGAGTTAGTTTAGAATTTGGAGGTGCTGAGTTTAAACCTTTTGGATTATTTACTATTGTAAATAAATTTACAATTTTTATTCAATGATGGTGAAATGTTTGTTAAAAGGGTTTATTTTGATAGCATAAACAACTTGATGGGTTTAATATAATTTCTTTTGGGGGATAGTTATATTGTAAAAGGTGCAGGCTTAAGAACAATATGTGTATTTTCAATTGAATCTAATACTTTCAACTTTGATAATATTCAATTATATTAGATTATCAAATGATTTTGCTCTTGAAGGTTTCACACTACATTTGACAAAGTTTTTGGAGATTCTAATGCTACATTTGACTAGAAAATACTAAAGAGTTAAATCGAAGGCTCGAGGAAATGGAGGCAAGAGGATATCTATCATCCCAAGATAGCTTCTCACTTAGGGATGATTCTTGCATCAGAAGCATTTGTTTTATTTGCAGTCCTTCCAAGAGCAAGATGGAGCATGCACTATTTTGTTGGTCTATGGATAATTGAATCCACAAACTATTTATGGATAATTGAGTTTGTTTCGACCCATAATTTTGCAAATATGTTTTTGTGGATAATTGAGTAAGTCTTGATCCACAAATGGAAAAGTGTTACTATGGATAATGGAGTTAGTCTCGATTCATAGTTGGAGGAGTGGAATTGTTGATAATGGAGTTAGTATCGATTCATAGTTGGTTGGTAATTTTGTTGTAAATAGTTGAGTGTGTTTCGATTCATAGGTAAACGTTGAAGAATCAATAAATAGTTGAGTGTGTTTCGATTCACAGGTAAACGTTGGAGAATCAGAACATTTATCCAACAATGAAGGAGTTTGGGTTGATGTTGATATAAGGTTGGCTAATGAGAACATTTGCGTAGACCAAGAAGTTTAGGTGTATGCTAATACAAAAAAAAAAAATTTTTTATGTAACCTATAAGGGAGGGATATGTAGGAATTTAAGGTTTACATTTTAAAATTTTGTTTTTGGTTTTCTATTATGTAAACTTTAAAAGGGTGATTGTTAGGAAAATAAAGTTTATATTTAGTAAACCGGTTAATTGTTTGTTGTTAGTTTTAGGGAGTTATTCCCGTAAGGGAATTTAGGTGGTTATTCACGAGAATGCAATGCTTTTTTAAGCATTTTGAATGAACATTGTAAATGCCCTCAAGAAATATAATATTTATTATCATTGTTGTTCAACAATGATATAATCTGTGCAATTTTCTTTTCATTTTTTAACACCCTTATTCTTTTGATTCATATATCAGTGTTTATGGGCTCACAGCTTGTGACTTACTGTATGGTTCCATGGGGGGCTTGGGATTCTATTTTCATGGATCAAATGATCCCATGAAGCAAAAAAAAAATTGAGGTGGGGCTAGAAATTGCCCCTACAGCTTAGGAATTTTTTGGAATTTTTTTTCTATCACTTCAAATTTTAAATTCCTAAAAAAAATACAAATGAGAGAATTTTATTTATTTATTAATTTTTATCAAAATACTCCAGGGCATGTGCAAGATCATCATGGAAAAAAAGGCCCTTAAGTGGCAATAAAATTTAGAAAAATCAGAGTTAAACAACTTGATGTAAAAATTTGAATAATTTATCTATATTATTTCAAAAATATGTAAGAATAGAATTTTTACAAAATTGAATGAATTTTCTAAACTACTACATTTATTTTTATTTTTAAAAAATCTATTTGGTGAAAATTTGAAATTTCAATGCAATAGTACTTAAATTTCAGGGAAAAAATAAGTAGGTGTTTGTCTGACAACCCTAACCACAATAAAATGATAATATTTTTTTATAAGATTTGATATATAAGTAGAATACTCATGTCTCGATGTAATGCATATTTTTTTGTATTTTATTTCCAAGTATATAATTAATTATGAATTTTTTATTACAACTTTTAAAAAATATAAAAACTCGTACGTTTGACCACCTTAACTTGCTCAAAACTTTATGAAATTCATTTTTTTTTTTTAATCTTATAGTATGTGAAGCATAGAATGTGATGCATGTTTTGGATTCAAAAAATGTGATACCGTTTGAAAGCTATAGATGTTTTTCAATCAGCCTATCAATCAGGACTTTAGTCGTAATTCAAATAGAAAATCAATAATAATTATTTATTAAATTCAAAGTAAAGAATAATTTATATTGGTGGAAAGCTGAGAATCTCCTTTAAAAACCCTTTTTGTTTCATCAACATGGGCCATCATATCACTTACATATCGCCACTTTTTGGCCCATCATGATTCTGCACATACCCTCCAGTTCTTTCCTTAAATTTTGGAGCTCAAACTTTTAAGCTGAATTGAAAAATTGAATTCATGGGACCACAAACTTGAAAATATTCCAAAATAATCTCAGCGAAACCCACTAAATTTTTTTAGGAAGCCCCCCTCCATGGAACCTTACCCTTACAAAATAACATTTTTTTCTTTCTTCTAAACATCTCTTATCATTTATCTCCTTATTATAACTGGTTTTGTTTTTCCCTATTTTGTTCCTGTTATTTTTTTGTTTGTAGTTGATTTACTACATATGCATAAAAATATTCATAAACAAATTCTCTCATAAATGTTGTGGTTTTCTTATTAATTTTATAGATTTGAATGTTGTTAAAAGAATGGATTTTTTGTGAGAAAATAATATATTTTTTTAGGTATTATACTGTGTATAATATAATAAACCAGAATATCATAATCATACTTTGTTGAATATATATATATATATATATATATATATAAAAGGATTATTTGTGAAATATATATAATATTTATTTATTTTCATCCAAAATAATTTATCCAATAATCTCTTTCGTAAATTGGCTATTAGATTTAAGGAATAGTTTTCAAATGTTTTTAAGAATGACTTAGTGATGATTATGTAATATAAGTTGCTTTTTGCTTTCTTATCAAAATTATTAGTTAGTTATAAATTTACATTATATTTCCCAAAGATATAGTCTTTTAAAGTTTTAAAAGTAATATATTACTACAACTTTAGAAAGTAATCTTTTACAACCTCAATAATTGATTTTTCCATTTATCCAAAATAAACATATTATACCAATATATTACTTGTCTTTAAAGCAAGAACTTGGAAAGATTTATATTGTAAGAAATATTTTATTCATCAACTAAAAGGTCATATCATATTTCTTACTCTTAAGAGAATAAATATATATGTATTAGACTTGTTTCAAATGTTCTACTATAATTCTTAAATATTTTTAGCTTAAAAATTATTGAAAAGTTACAAATATTATTATTTTTATTCATATTCAATGACTCACACAACAAAATGTTTCCTAATAATTTATAAATTAATAAAGGAGACTAAAAATCTTGTGAAAACTTAGATTATTAGTAATAGTTAATGGGCATTATTAACCATATTCAACACACATAATAACTTCACAATAATACAACTTTCCTTGTAAGGTTAAATAAAAATTATTTCTTCAATGAATACAAAAGGAGACACAATATACATTTAAATCTAATTTTCCCTAACAAAGATAATATCATTGTCTATTCTTTGTCACAACCTAGAGATATTTCTACTACAAGCATAATCATGGGAAAATATACAAGGTTAGGGTCTCAACATCCCTTCACAATCTATGCTATATAATATGAGGACCTTTAAAAAAAATTGACTACATTATCCCTTCCATTTACAAAACAATAGTTGGAAACATATATCACGTCATTGAATAAGAAATTGTTTCATTCCTTTATTTTTGAGAATATAAACATGAGACTTTAAAGATGTATACCAATTAACACAACTTTCTCTTTTTATTCTTTCATTTTACAACATGATACTAGCTATTTCATATTGTAACTAACATTTGAGAATATGAGAATGACACACAAGTAACTAGGGCTTGCTCTCCACCCTACCATAATGGCATAATGAAGCCTCTTGGGCTCTAGCCATACCCCTGAGCAAGAAATAAAAGACTACCTATGATCTTGGTAGGAAGACTAAAAGAATAGTCTATCTATAATTTTTTATTTACCCATTCACCAAAAAAATTCTAAATTCACATACACAAAAACTTAGGCTTTTCCCCACTTGTTTTAGAATCCATAACAAAATAACACAAGAAATTTCTTACTCAAAAAAAATTGATAGAAATGAGAAAAATAACTTATCTCCACAATTTTTCCCCTTGAACACCTCCTTCACATGTCAGATCTCCTCAAGCTTCTCTTCCAACTTTTCTTCCTTTCTTTCACCAAGTTTTGAATTAAAAAGTAATTCTCCTAAAGAAGAAGTGGGTAACACCCATTTCCTCTTTTCCATCCAAGTATAAAAGAATTCAACTTGAATTCACTTGAATGAGGGAGCAACACTTGTCACTCTCTCATTCGATCTTCCAACACATATCTTAACAATTTCTCACGCGTGTGAGACTTTTTGGGAGATGGTGAATGTATAATGACACTCTACCCAACATCTCTTACAAGGTGGCTTCACAGATGTGAAAGCCTTGATGCTCTTCCCAAGTTCATTAATGAACTTTGGGAGTGGGGTGGGACATTGAAAAGTCACTTAGATCCCAACTCCCAAAGACTCAAATTCGTCACTCTTTCAAGTGGACTTTTGAAGGGTCATATCATGTCCCAAGGAAAAAGTCACATGTCCAAAGGGGCCCCCTTCCATAGGTATAGGCCCTATGGGTCTATGTTTGCACTAATATTGAAATAATATTGACCAAACAACACCTTAAAAAGACCAATTTAAATGCTAATCCAAAATTCAAGACCTAACTAAGGAGTTCAAAACCTTAATTATACTTACACCCTTAATCACTTGACTTAATTCAATAAGACCCCACAAAACATACTTACACTAAACTACCAATCATTAAAACTCTAAATATAATTAAAGCTTACACAAAACCCTAACTACCTCCTAGATCATAGGGTCAAAAATTACTTCAAAATTACTATTTAACTTGGGTAGATAGATGGTTCTCCTTTTTCCCTTTTGACACTTCACTCTCAGGTATTTTTGTAAACCATTTTTGGTTGGAACTATAATAATCACCTGTTCAAAATATTAACAAGGTCAAACTCAATAATCAGTGAATCATAATATATATATATATATATATATATATATATATATATATATATATATATATTCATTTCCTTTCTCTATTCAAGATGGAAATTTTGAGCATGCATATAATAATAATGAAAGGATAAATTTAACTAAACCATTTATTTACACAACTAAATTTACCCTTGGACACTCTTTCATCTAATAAAATTCATTATTCAATTCGATATCTAATATATACAATTTTCCTTGTTAACCTACCTTAGGTATACCTACCATTGATCAAAGTTGTCTTAATTTACCTCAATGATGCTTGGATAGTGATCATTTTGAAACTTCTTTATGATCTTCAAAGTCTTTCTTCATTCCTAGCTATTACCAATTACCAGTAACATGAAACATATTAGCAAGTTATTTGAACCAATGTTAGGTATATGTCTTTTCTTATCTCATATCAATTTAAGTGCATTCTTCATATGATACTTGTACACTAATCTAAATCTTATATGCTCACATACATTCTTAATAGTTTACCATATCACCTTTAATAAAGAACATTTTTTAGTAATTATTTAAACTAGTTAATAGGATAATCACAGCATTAAGCATGGTTTTAGGTTCAATTATCAATTTAATCACAAAATTAGTATAATTAAACTTATCAAGGTGTCACACAATTTGTAGATGGGATTGGGCCTCAGAGAAATGTCCATACTTGTATCAGGGAGTTGTGCTAGAGAGTCAACATCTAATTCAACATTTTCGAAGTGTGGGTCAAGTATTTGATTTTGTTTTGTAATGTAGCCCATACACGACTTCTACTTACATAGCAATTGTAATGGTTACCTTGTGTATGAAATCTTCGAACCACTAAGACATCCAAGTTTGTAATTCTATGTGGAATATATTTTGCTATTAATTTGATATCTTGTGGGAAACCAATTGTATGACTAGTGTATTTATATTTCCCTCCATGAGCAAGGGTTACTTGCACTATCAAGTCTACTCGTGCTATGAGCATCTCTTCTACTTGCATTAGGTTTTTTTATCTCATCTAGTTGTTTCCTTGGGTCCATATTGTTAGATACTGAGAATCGATGACTGCCTTTCTCACGAAATCATATAGTATAAATTGGACCATTGTTATTTGAATTGATATGCATTCCAAGGTAACATTCACTACATATTATGCATGTTTGCAAGTTTGATAGTGCATCTAATCTATTTTGAAATCCTTTAGAAGTTGTAATGAAGTTATTGTTGGATTTAGCTAAGGTTGTGGATTAATCATGAATATTTTTCATTATTTGTTGTGATCTCATTAATGCATAGTGGGCATAAGGGTCTTTAGGTTGGGATGTTGTAGCTTCATGTGTTTTATTTTTGTGATGGGTTGTAGGAATAGTGTATGGTTCATTAATCATTTCTAAGTCGATGGCTTGGTATTTTTGTTTTTTTGTGTTGCATATGATGATGGATATTTATTTCTTCTTTATGTCGAGCATAGTAGTCTTGATTTCTTTTACAAAATTGTAGAATGTGAATTTCAATTTCATAGGATGTAGTTTGAGAACTTGTAGGGGTGGAGCTTGTCATCGATAAAGGATGTAATAATTTTCATTATTGATGCTACCAAAAAAAATATATAGAATTAAACAAGATTAATAGAACTGGAAAAAACAAGTGGCAATTGTATGCAGTGAGTCTTACTAGTACCATCTTAATTTGATAATTATTCGGTGTACGATTATTATCTAGTATAAATAAATAACTTTATAAAAGATAATAAGAACATAGTTTTGAAGAAAACAATATAATTTGAAATATGTATGAATTTAACATTGAATTAGCATACATCTAAACATAAATATATAAATTTAATATATATAGTCTATCTATTTGTATAAATTGAATCGAATTGTATGTATAAATTACATTTTATATGTTTATAGATAATCTTACTAGTGTTAAGCCATAAACCTATTCTAGTTTATTATAGTGCCTACTTAGCTTGCCCTCACCCTTCAATGAATGTGTTTAGCCCATCACTTGTCACTTTTAGCATTTCTTTTTGGTTAAAGTTATTTTAAATTCTTGAAAAACTTACAACTTTTTTACTTTCAAATATTGAAAAATTAATTTACTGTAATCCTCTTAACTAAATAATTTAAAATATTTAATTCTATTGACTAAAAATTAAATTACTATTACCAAAAGAATCTGAATAATAATGTGTATTTTAGCTTGATTTCCAATCCAAAAAACAATTAACATTTCTATTAACTAATTCTACTCCAATGTTTATGATATTTTAATGGTTCATACTAATATTTTTTTACAGTTAATAGTTAATAGGAAAATAGATTTTCGTCAAGAAGATAATATTAAAGGGTATGTGGATCTTCCATTGGGGGGTGGTACTCTACAGAGTAGTGTTGAACACCCAGAATACTGAGAGGTGGGGGGGGGTGAATCATTGTTCTCTTAAACCATCCAAACATTAAACATCCAATCACTAATGCATATTCAACTACAATAACGAAAAAAAGCATGAAAACATTCACAACATCACATAACACATGAACGCCAAGATTTTTATGTTGAAAACATAAAATGTGAAAAACCATGGTGAGAGTTAACTCACAATATATTATAACTGTAGACATGCAAAATTGATATCATACATCCCTCATATTTAATTAAATCATATTTTTCCCATCAATTAAATAAATCAGGTTTATTTGATTAGTCTCCTAGTGTTATTTCTTTAATTAAATAAATCATTTTATTGTCTCCTAAAGTTTCTTCATTTAATTAAATCAAATGTATTTAATTAAATGACTAATGTCCATTATTTCTTCCCATTTGATTTAAACAAATCCAAAAATCTAAATCAAATGTCATGTCAACTAATCTCTATTTAAAGTTAATCAAATCCTGATTAATGCTAACTCTAATCCATGTCCCATACTTTAGCTTTTTTCACTTGCACAAATAAATCAATTTAAGTAATTTATTAAATTTCCATTTTCTCTCATCAAGACATAAAAGTGGAATATTCCTCCATTTCAAATCTCCCTCCAAATGAGATATGTCCTTCCAACAAGGAATTTATTTCATCTTACAAGTCCTTTTTCTTTGAGCCAAGTGGCCATAACTCCATTTGACTCTCCCTCCACCTTGTCATTTCACTAATTTCAAATTTCAACTAATTGTTTTTATGGGCATATTCATCAAAACTTGCACATCTTTGGCCCATTCACATGATGAAAAGTGGTTTTTTCCTATTGATTGGGTTTTTATCCCATATTCATCCCCTTTTCCTCTTCTCTCATCAAATTATTCTATAAATAAAGAGCTTATCCTTCATTTTAATCATCCACAATTTAGAGCAAAGTTACTCTCTTCACATTGAGAGATAATTTTATCCACTTCATAGCATAGCATCTTCAAGGAATTTTATCATTGAGCTTGTCAAGGATTGGGAAAGGGATCATTTACATATCAAAGGTGCACCAATCCAATATGGGATAGCTATACTTCATGTTATCATATGCTTTGATTATTTTGGTTATTTGGTTGCATTTTGAAGCATGTTGAAATATCTCATAAGGATGGTTGTTTTTCTTATTTGATCAAAACTTAAATGATTATACTAATGTTTGATTGTTGAAAAGTGAAGCAAAGGGAATTATCCATCTACATTCCGGTGACCACCGTTATTTCTGGAATTGTATCCATTCTGCTTATAGGATAATCTGTTGACCTTTTAAATATAAATTAGAGAGGAAAAAGCCTCAGCCTAGGTCTAGCTTGTTGCATTTGAATAAATGATTGAATTCACATGATTGTTGTTTATTGGTCAATATTTGTGGCTTGTTGCCTTTTGTATCTACAATTCTAAGCGAGTGTTGGTTTAAAGCCTTTGAGGCTACGCTAAGAAAGCCACGTTGGTGGCATAACTATATTAGCATATTTAGAAATCTTTCATGTTCCAACCATAGCATACACCTTAGGAATCTCGCTTTGGTAAGCATTCTTAATAACTGTTGTGGAACTATTTTGCTTTGTACCTTTCTGCCACGACATAAACCTATGCAGTCTCTCTTTTTTTATGGTGATTTCTTAAATTCGTTTGAACGTAATAGGTCTGTGTTAGATGCAAGTCCTATTATTTGGATGAATTCTTACATTTTTTTACAAGATAATAGCATTTTGTATTTCTCATTTGAAGAGAGAGGTCACATTCTTTATAATGAATATGTTGAGATAACTTTCTTTTAATGTGACTCGTAATCCCAATTAATTTTACCTAATCATAATAGACACAAAAACATTGTTGACTGAGTGTGTGGAACAATAAACAAGTCTAGCATTGACTGAGAAACTAGGCCGGCGGATATAATTATTCAGTTTCATCGGATGTTAGTGAAATTATATGCCTGCAGGCCTGCAAAAATGATTGCATGTAGGCCATTGTCACATACGTCAACGAATATTACCAGAAGTTATTGAAGAGCGATTCAATAAAACAGTTGTGCCATACTTAATGGGGTTTCAAATTTTCTAAATCCCATGAATAAATCAGTTAGGCCGATTGGCATGTGACCATGACCCATAATGCGTCGTTCATATTACAAGAAACAGGTATAGAATTGCATTAATCTATTTCAAGGCAGGTCTATATTTCCACGTTTGCATAGGGTAAGGGAGGCCGCTTCATATCATGTTCTGATAGCTCTGATAGATTTGGCTGAGTGAAAGGGCGCCTTTATCACTGATAGATTTGACTGACTTTTATTGTGCAGATCTGTAGTCGGCGCACAATCTTTCTTGAGAATCGATTACTGCAAGAGGCTTTGTGGTTAATTTTTTTTGTATTTCATGGTTGAAATTTTCTTTATTAATGCTGCCATCAACCACGCCCTGCTTGTGTTAAATTCAAACTATTTTTTTATTCTTAGATTCATCACTGCCATTCACTCCATTCCCTACATTCACGCACCTGCCATATTCTCATTGGAAACAATCATGTAGCCATTCCTTTCTCTACCATAACCACATGGACACACTTTTTCTCAAGTTTTTTGTCTACATATTCTTGAATAGTGTCCCTTATCTTTATTAGAACTTGGGAATATTGAAATTACTTTTGCTACCCATGTCGTGAATAATAGTGACGAACAATGGTGGAGGGCAAGGCTGAAATTTTATATATAATCATTTCATAGCACACACTTTTGCATACAATGATTAAGCTTTTAAAGTTTCTACATTGCATTGAAGGACAAATGCGTTTGAAATTATAGTAGGTGCATTTTTTTTGGCCTAGGATCGTTACGATAAATTAATGTCATTTATCTTTTTATGCTTAACATGTTCCTTTCTGCAGTGTACATTATATTTTTTGTAGATTTGGAGTCGTGGTTAGTATTAGAAGATATTTGGAATCATTGTGAGCATTGACAAGACTCATAAATATATTGGTTTGGAAAGTAATCGCATTTAAATTTTCTCCTGCAATTTTATTAAGAAAATGAAACAAAAAAAATAGTTGTAGGGATCCCATCAACGATGACAGTTGGGTGTGATTTTTATTTAATTTTATTTGCATATACAATTAGATTCGATTTGGGTAAAATTTTGGAGAATATATATTCAACCAATCTACAAGGTGTGACTAAGTATTCTAAAAGCGGAACTTTGAGATCGAGGAGCTACTGTAACATAGAAATTTGGAATCATTGTCATTAATTATCCTTTGCAGTAATTCAGATTTAAAGCTTCTATTTTGAATCATAGTTGTCATTCATTGATCTTTCGTCATGCCCAAGCTATGCGCATGGTATTATTAACATCCCTAAAAAGTCACTTCAGCCATCAATGCGTGTTTTGGTTTAAAATTTATGAATTTAGGGGATTACATTCTCTTAAAAACATCAATCTAGCTTTATTTTGGAATTTACATACATTTACAAAATTATCAATTCTTGGTTAGGACTGTTTCACTATGATAAATTATTTTTAATTCCTTGAAATAAATCTCATTTCTAAGATCTAACTTTTTATTGTTTATAGGTTGGTGTTGGAGGCAAGCATCAAAATTAAACAAAGGCGAACTAATCAGAGTTGGAAAACTTGAACTTGAACTTGACAAAAGCATATTTTAACGCTTATTGTGATAATATAGAGCTTCCATTCTATGATTTAGTTTTCTATTTTAGACCAACTTGCTTTTTGGAATCTAAAAAGAGCACTACAAAAGTTTTCAAAGAGCTTAAAAACAACTTTAGGACAAACTCACTAGATTTGGTTTGAGGATTAACAATTGAACAAGACAAATTCCATATTTCATTTTGGTGCACTAAAAAGAATTAAATCATTGCTTTGTGGACTTAAAATGAATGCGTGCATCTTAGTTTTGTAATTACTTACCCAAAGTAATATTATTAAAAGGACTTATGCACTTCTATCACGCCTCATGGTGATCTTGAGAATCAAAAGGCCTTTTGGTGACATTAAGTTGCATAAGTAATTGCCCACACATTTCAATTTGGATTTTAAAATTGAAAAAATCTTGTGAGTGTGAGGAGTATATTGCATACATTCTCTCTCTTTGGTTTACAACAAAGATTGATCAAGTTACAAATATGTTCGCTTGCTTTTGTTTATTTTAGAGGGCCTACCTGGTGGGAAAAATTAATCACCCCAGGGAATGACCCAACCAAGAACACGCTAAAGCCAAGTGACCTCCAACTGGTATATAAGTGTGGATTATGGAGGAAAGTTCAAGAATCATGATGATTATTCCAACGAGAAGGGCAGCAATGGTCTCTCGCTGCATGGATGGTCCCCCATGAACACAATGCCCGCATTAAAACACCTTGTTTAGAAAGACCAAAGTCCTTTTCTATTTGTTGGTGCAAAAATTCATGTCCTTTGAAGCCGCCCCACGTAATATGAGGTTATGTTGTAGAGATGAAAAGTATGCCATGGGAGTTTCATGGGTATTGATGCTTGGATGACCCAAAAAGCGAGTGCACTATAAGGGGGAGCCTGTGTGGTCAAGCATCTAATCATCCACATTGAATATGCATAACTGAATTTATCCAAGTGGGAACCTAACAAAAATTGTCTCTTCATCCTAGTATTGTGCACGTTCTTGGAATAAAAAACACATTGCTTTGATCGAAAACATTTGAAAACAAACATTCACAAGATCTTTAAAATTTCAAACCCTTTAGGGAAGCAAATACCTTTGACGAATTCAAGTGCTCTTGCTTTCCCTAGGGATTAGATCCTTAGAGGCATTTAAGTATTTGCGTTTAATCACAATTTCTTCCCACTAAAGTCAACATTAGGAAAAAAATTCTTTAATTTCCTCGGTTCTCCTGATAATGGACTTTGTGGGATGAGAAGAAGTTAGCACATTAGACATTCAGTCTGAAACATAATAAAGAAAGTGTTTGTGGTAAAAAGAACTGAATCTAAGCAAGATTAACCCTAATTGAACCCCACGTAGGTGCTTGTTATCTTTTGATCTGAATCCCTTTTAGGGAAAAGTGTGTTCGTCACTACCTGGGTCCTATAAAAAAAGTCCTCTTAGGTTCATCTAAGATCAAGTCAAACACTTCATCCATCCCAAACATTTATCATCACATCCCACCAAACAACTTTAGAGCTTTGGAAACATCATTATCTAGATTTGGGTACATCGTTAAACCATATCAAAATCATCTTTTTAGTAAAAAGTGTGATAATGCATCCTTTCTCATACCTCTGGTTAAATTATCACCCTTTGAACAATCTCATCTCAAGATCACATCCAACATCTTGGGATTCACAAGTTCATCTAAATAAAAATAAATGAAAGTCAAATCCTAAAGTCTAGCATTGATCCAATGTTCCTAAAAGTTCAAACACCCATATCATTCACCCCTTTCATCTTTCATCTCATCATTGGTCCTAAACACCTTAGAGGTTCACTTTTGCAACAAGTTCAAAACACAAGAGGGACATGGAATATAAACTTGATTCACACATCATGAGTAATCCAAGTCAACCAAACTATCCAAGTTTTGCAATGCCAATTGATTATCGAAACTCACATTTGTACAATCCATACATAGGATATTTATCTCCTCCAAACCTCAATGATACACCAAATGTGACTTTTCCCAACCTAAATTTAGGAAAACAAAACCTCAATGATACACCAAATTTGAGTTTTCCCAATCTGAATTTTGGAACACCTTTTCCTATGATAGATTTAAATCAAAGCCAAAACTTACAAATCTATCAATGAAAAAATCAAGGCATGAATCTTCCAAACAAAATTATACCACCAAATCCATGCATGCCAAATGTGACTGTACCAAATCTACTCTTACCAAACATGAACATATCAAATACAGACTTGGTGAACTTTGGGATAGATATGTTTGCAAATCCCACTGATGTTGTTCAAAATCCAGGCAATATGTTGACAACTCCATGTATTGATCCAAGTCAAGGTAACCCAATACAAAATCAAAGTTACCTAAATCCAAGCAATGTGTACTATCAATCAATAATTGCAAATCTAAACATCATACCAAATCAGAACATTGTTCAAGATCAATCTGTCCATAATTTCATGCAAACACCATGCAAACACCACAAGTATACATGCCAAATATGCTTTCTCAACAACCAAATCAACTATATCAAGGGTTTCAAGATCCAAATCAAGATTAAATTTTGTGGGATCAAATTGTTGCACTTACCAAAATAGTTGATTCATATCACCAAGAGACATCTCCACCCCACAATCAATACACTCTTCCATTGTTTGAACCATGTCATCAAAGTATTGTTTTGTGTCCCCAACCACATCAAGAACAATATCTCAATTGTCAAGAAGTTGGATATCAAGATCAACAACAAACCCAACACCCATATCTCAAAGATCAATCACCACATCTCAAAGATTAATCACCACATCTCTAAAATCAATCGCCACAAGGTCAATTTAAAGTTCAAATCTCACAAGGTAACAAACGAAAATACACACCACTTGGGGAGCCAATTGAATCAGTCATCAAACGGTTGATACAAGAGAATCTCATTGAAATCCCTGTTTATGTAAATTATCAAGAGCCTCAAGTTAAACTACTAGGGTATAATGAGAAGCACTTTTGTGATTTTCACAAAATAAAGGGACACACAACATCAAATTGTATTCGACATAAAATTATCATCCAAGACCTTATTGATCAAAAAATAATAACTATTGGGGACAATTATTAGGATTCAACATTTAGCAATAACAGTGACAATCTCTCCTCCACAATTGTTGAAAATAGTGATCGAGATCAATCCAACAATGAACACCTTGAAGATGTTTCCAACGCATCCAACGATCAAATCAACATACACCAAGAGCCACTTTTCAATCATGGTCAAAAGCCACTAATGATACCCAACAATGATCCAATTCAAGAAACGTAACATCATTTGATCTTATGGTTGAAAAAATTGTCAATCTCTCAACCATAGTTGTTGAAAACAATGATCAAGATCTATCCATCAATGAGCACCTTGAAAAAATTTCCACCTCATCCGATGATCAAATCAACATACATGAGGAGCCATTTTTTAGTCATGATTAGGACCCCTCCTACAAATATCTATTTCAAGATGTGTTGATGCTATTTAATCCTATTGACATAATACAAGAATCATTCATCAATTATCATGTTGACAATGTCTCTACATCACCTAATGAGCTAGAGGACATATCTCAAGAACGTATTCCAAAGCATGATCAACATCTTCCACCAAGTTCTAGCAATGGTCCTTCCCAATACATATTGACATCCTTTGACCTCATGGTTATAGACATTGAAGGGATCCTCAAATGAACATTTGATCTAAATCCACTCAAAGATCAAGAGGATATTGAGCCACTTCCCATACCTAATGACGATATCCAAGAATCCTTTGTAAGCAATCCATCCTTTGAAATTGACCCATGTCAAGAACTTGAACCAAAGCATGTTGAAAGAAATTATGAAATTAATCAAGATCAAGAATTTGTATCTCCAAGATACTACAATGATCTAATGGGAACTTTCCTATCTATACAAGATGTCACAAATGATGATCATATCCATATAGAACATAATCCTCCATCTACCCATGAGATGCTTTCTTTGGGTGGACATGTAGATGATCTTCATTCAAAACAAGAGTCTCATACTCTTGATATCATTACCAAGGAACAAGAGTCTCCTAATCTTAACATTTGTACACATGATCAATATATCAAAAAATTGAGAGACATATCATAAATGGGTCATGAAGAAGGCTTCTACATAAATTTTGAATTAGAAACTTCATGTGAAAGAATATCAAGAATGAATCATGATGAATCATTTTACATGGACAGTGAACCATCAACAGCTCATGAAGAAGCATTGAAATGTGATATTTCACAAGATCAAGCCAAAGATATCAATTAGGAAGTTATCCCACTTATGGAAGATCCTATCACTTATAAACTTGGATAGCTCACCTTTTTAAAGGAAAATTATATTATCAATAGAGAAGTTATCACATTTGAAGATCCACAATAGAGTGGAGAAGGATTAGCACCTTGTTTCCAAGGTAAATCATATCCTATTGCAAATAATTTTTTTGAGTATATGAATTATCAAGGTAAAGGATTAGGCCTACATGAACAAGGTATCCTAGAACCAGTGCAAATTATTGGCAATCCTAAGTATCAAGGTCTTGGTTATTCAGTATTTGGGACAAATTCATCTCAAGTAAATGTCAACATAGGGAGCACGAATGATCCTTATGATGAAAACAATGCCAATGCTATAACCTACCATGTCACAAATTGTCATCCACCCATAACCCCATCCACGAGTTGGGACCAACATCAAAAAAAATATTTGAATCAAACCATGAAAAATATCATCAAAGAAAAATAAGTAGTGAATCATGAATAAAAAATCAAATACACATGGATACCAAAGAATACAAAGAAAGATTATCCCTATCACACTCCATTAGTCAAAGAAACTATGGGGAAAAATAAAAAGGGAAAAGTATCCATCAAAGATGTCCACAAAGGCAAAGGAAGGATTTTGAAGCGACGTACAAAGCATATCAAGTTGTTGGTCCTAATTCCATGCACACTTTTGTATCCACCCATCATTGCTCATCTTCCCAAGTTTGAAGAATCAAAGGTTCCAAACTATCAATGAATCCATCTCCTATTCCTAAACACATGACACTATCCATGCCTCCATGCATGATATCCAATTCTTACATTGACCATGTGTTGGCAATGACCCTTAATCATAAGGATTCAAAAGGCATTCTATCACGATGTGCGCACGAAGACAAACTTAACTCTGATATCAGCAAAGCAGATCAGGAATCTCAAAAGTTTCATTCAAGTGCACGTATCTTGGAAAAACAACTTCTTCAAGTAGGATATCAGTGGCACATTATGACAAAAACATCAACGTCAGCAGTACCAAGTGATTCAACATAAGCTTAAAATCTTTCAGTAAAAAATCTATAAAAAATCAAAAAATATAAAAATCCAAAAAAAATTAGAAAAGGGATTGAAAACAGTAAAGAAAAAAATCGTCGTCTAGTGAAAACCACTTCGGTGGTGCTTTGGACAAGTACCATGATGAAAACCTAGCAAATGGGTGTCATGTGTAGAATCGAGCATATGCATGTGCTAGTTTAGTTGGAAGCATCTCATCCCATCTATAATAAAGCCAACATTCCATCCATCTTAAATCCATTCATCCATGAACCATTTATCCAATCCATTTTCATATATTTGCATCCATCTTATCTTGATCTTGACAAAGTTTGGTGCACACTTTACACTTGCTTATGGTGAACATCGTGACATGGGTCATTTTCATTTATCTTATCCAATCCAATGTTATCTGATCCATGAAGCCCTATCCAAATTTGCATCCTTTGTTTGAACACCCTTATCTTATTGCAAGATAATCTATCCATCCATTCATATACCGACCCAAGCATCCACCCATAAAATTTCAAACATTGCTAGACATTAAGGGTAGATATTTGCATCTTACTTCGGGAATAAAACTTGATCTATATCCTCCAACTTATGAGGTGATCCGAACATTGGAAAACATGAAATCAAATTGGTCAAACATTTGTGAGCCAAAATCCAAATCACCATCCCATGGCATATTTTGACAAGATGATGTTCCTTATCAAGCTTTATCTTTCACCGAACATCAATCCAGACAATCAATATCAATCGCATCTAATTTGCACTTTAGCATCACATCAAATCATCAAAACAATTTTGTTCCAAATCAAGCTTCAAAATCTTATCAATCCATCATCATCGTGGAATATCCTTCCTAATCCTTGTGTTGCTTAAACACTATCCTTTCATTGTTGTGTATCCTCAAGAATGTTATCATCATCAATCTCCATCATCATTGAGGGATATCCTTCCCAATCCTTGTGTTGCTTAAAATGCTATCCTTGCATTGTTGTGTACCCTCAGCAATGTTATCATCATCAATCTTGATCATCATCTTGGGATATCCTTCCCAATCCTTGTGTTGCTTAATACTATCCTTGCATTATTGTGTATCCTTGATGATGTTATCATCACAAATTCATCAATCTGATCAATCAATCCTAGCTTGGTTTTCAACAAAATCCTAAAACAGAGAACTGATATCATCACGTCTATCCATATCCAAATTGTCAAAATCACACAAAAACATAAAAACATTCAAAAAAAATAAAATCCAAAAAAATTCATCAAATCTTAGAAAACCCCAAAACATTGAAAAATCTCAAAATCCCAAAAACAGCCTCAAAACATTCAAAAAATGCCAAAAACATCCAAATATTTGAAAAAACCCAAAATGGTGCACTCATCTCATCTCACTTTCACCAGCAATAATCATCATTCATAATAAATCACCATAGTTTCCATCCTTTGGTAAGTCAGTCGGAAGCAAGTCTAGCAAGTTTAAAAGTGAAAGCTCAATCATCAAAGTCTCAAGTCTAGGTTAGTAAGTAAACAAGTTGGTCAACTCTTGGTATCAATAGCTTATCATCCAATCAATCTCATCATCACCTGATCACAACATATCCTAGGATGCATCCCTCCTACAATGGACATTAGTATCAGACATCACCATAGTTTAATCTTGGCTAGCGGTACAAAGAACATTAGCTTGTCTATTTACTTTATCTTTGTCTTTTTGACTTATCTTATTTTGCACTTATTCCAATGACCTCTCAATGATGCCTAATCAAAATGGTTTAGAGAGAAAGGAGTGGGGCAAAAATCATTCTCTTTTTGGACATTCTTGTAATATAACTTGGCAAATACTTGCTTTGTTAGGTGCATCCTAGCAAGGTTTCTATATGTCAAGTGTGAATAAGAGTACTCCTATCTAATTGTCGAGTCAAAGTCCATCACACTAGGTGCAACGCCATCCCAATTTTTTATACCTTGATGCATCATACCTATGTGTGTTACCAAACATAAGCAAAGTTATTCTCTTTATCTCTCCCATCCTTGGATAAGCAATACATCATCATCATTCATCATCATATCTAATAAAGTCTCAATGACTCATAGATTGGTTGGAATTCTACATCTTCTTGGATTCAAGGATTGATCCCTCTCATTCTTTTGTCCTCTTTCACACTAACAGAAGTATCATTTCATCAATGCATCCATCTCATCCATCTCACATGCATTGCATAATCATTTAAGATGTTTAAAATAATATAGATTTGTTATTCTAAGCATCTTACAAACATCTCATTTGTATCATCATTATCATATAGATTTGTTAGTCTAACCATCCATACATCCATTTTGAACCTCTTTATCGGAGATCGACCCTCAAATTGAACTTCTCGCTCAATCTCTCGAGGGGGCAATGTACCAACATACTTCTTTCCATTGGGGCATCCAAAAAAATCAGTTTCTTTTTTAATTTCAATCTTGGTGGCATCATTCTTTGAATCAATGCAACAGGTACATTGCTTCAAAAAGGGGCAAAATGTAGACATGGAAAATTGACATCATGCATCCCTCATATTTAATTAAATCATATTTCACCCATCAATTAAATAAATGAGGTTTATTTGATTAATCTCCTAAGGTTATTTCTTTAATTAAATAAATCATTTTATTGTCTCCTAAAGTTTCTTCATTTAATTAAATCAAATGTATTTAATTAAATGGCTAATGTCCATTATTTCCTCCCATTTTATTTAAACAAATCCAAAAATCTAAATCAAATGTCATGTCAACTAATCTCTATTTAAAGTTAATCAAATCTTGATTAATGCTAACTCTAATCCATGTCCCATCCTCTAGCTTTTTCCACTTGCACAAATAAATCAATTTAAGTAATTTATTAAATCTCCATTTTCTCTCAAGGCATAAAAGTGGAATATTCCTCCATTTCAAATCTCCCTCCAAATTAGATATGTCCTTCCAACAAGGCATTTATTTCATCTTACATGCCTTTTTGCCTTGAGCCAAGTGGCCATAACTCGATTTGACTCTCCCTCCACCTTGTCATTTCACTAATTTCAAATTTCAACTAATTGGATTTATGGGCACATTCATCAAAACTTGCACATCCTTGGCCCATTCACATGACGACAAGTAGCTTATTCCTATTGGTTGGGTTTTTATCCCACATTCATCCCTTTGGCCTCTTCTCTCATCAAATTCTTCTATAAATAGAGAGCTTATCCTTCATTTTAATCATCCACAATTTAGAGCAAAGTTACTCTCTTCACATTAAGAGCTAATGTTATCCACTTCATAGCATAGCATCTTCAAGGCATTTTATCATTGAACTTGTCAAGGATTGGGAAAGGCCTCCTTTACATATCAATGGTGCACCAATCCAATATGGGATAGGTATACTTCATGTTATCATATGCTTTGATTATTTTCTAGTTATTTGGCTGTATTTTGAATCATGTTGAAATATCTAATAGGGATGGTTGTTTTTCTTATTTTCTCAAAACTTAAATGATTATACTAATGTTTTATTGTTGAAAAGTGAAGAAAAGGGAATTCTTCATCTACAATAACTGGTTATATTATATTACAGAAATGCTCACTGCAAATGGACTCACTATCAAAGTGGATTCACTATCCATAGAGAAAATGGTAGAATAAATAAGGTGGCTCACAACCTATTTTAAACTATTACAATTGCATCTACAATATGCAGGAATGTACAATTCCAATGAAGCACAATAACAATCTTCACATTGATTCTAATTCAACACTTTGTAAGGCTCTTCATTTATACAACTTAGATCCTCTACAACACAATTCACACTACTTTGCTCAATTTCGCATCACACAAAATACATGTCACATCTATATATAAAATATTGAAAAAAATCCAACATATATGTTTCCATCAAGCATAGCATCAATTAGGTCAGCCTAATTAGATGGAATATCAAAAATATAACTTGTCGACTCCAAAATTTATCATCCATAACACACACTATAGAGACTAACTAATATGTCATAGACTTGGTGAAATTACAAAATTTAGGGGTGTACCTAGCTGAAAATTCCACTTGACATTGCAAGCGTACATTAAATTATCAATATAGGTCTATAAGCTTTTGATGGGTCTGCACTGTATGTGCACCATGAGATATGCCTAATCTATCATCATTGTGTGAAAGAATAACTTAAACAAAAAAAAATTAATGCTGAAAAGAAACATTTCCTCATAGTAGTTGTTGTGGGTGCCTTTAGTAGTGGTTATAGGTGACTGCTAAACTATTAACTAAAAGTAATAAATTGAATTTTCTCCTTCTATATTGTCTTCTATATCTTTTTCTTGATTACATACTCAAATGTATAGGCTAACAAACATCTAATGGGTGTCCCATCATTCCTTCAAACAAAGGAAAAGGATTATTCTTCAAATGACACACATATAATGACTGGACAATAGAGTCTTATTACAACTTTTCATCTAACTGATTAGAAAAGAGTATTTTTGAACTCTTTAATGGTCAAATTGATTTGTTGGATTTTTTTGATGTGTATAAATAGATGGCAATCCATATCCAACTTCCTTTCAAGTTAAAACTTGGAATATAACAAATGGTGGAGGTTGGACTAAATTTTTTCCTTCTTAGGCACCACATTTTACTCAGGACTTCAACTCCTGTAATTAACAACTCCTTTATTATTGTGTAACTCTTCAAACTCTTTTCTAGATTTCGTGTTCCTCTTTTTCAGATTTCTAGATCATTTTAAAAATTTGAATTTCATTAAGAAACGAGGGGGATACGTTTGTTTTACTAATTTTTTTTTTTTTGACTTTTTTTGAACATTTCCAGCAATAGCTACATGTTGACAATTGTCAACTTGTTTCTCTACTTTTTAGCTGCATGAACAAATCATTCCTTCCACAAATGATATTTTAATCCTCCTACAAATACTTGACATTTAATAATTATCGTTCATCATAATATGCCATCATAATTTAGCATTAACTAACTAAAACATACAAACGTTTATAAATCATCATTAATCATAGTTAATGCTTCAAGTAATCAAGGTAAAGTTCATAAATATCTTAGGAATGATATTATAACATCATGAACATGGATTAAATCATAAGGAATGGTGAAATAAATAGGATAAATAATAAGCTCATCACACACCACAATTCAAATCTCAAAATACCTTAAGATGGGTTAGCATGGACCTATAATAGATCCCACATAAGATAAAAATATTTATTCATCCTTTGCACAACATCAAACATGTTAGGTCGGCTCCAAATAAGACCTAAATACAAAAACATTCATTTATGTATCCACATCTTAACACATGGACCTCAAAACTCAATACCATCCAGAATTCACACTCAATTAACATATGGAAACTTAACTTCAATATCACAAAAGAAAAAAAATATTCATAGAGAAGTGCACAATCTCGCACACAAACAAACTGTACAAAAAATGATGGTAATATGCCAGACAGAACTCAGTTACACATATCTCTCAACATGTATGTCCAATCAAGATAAAATCTTGGATTTGGATGCATCTAACATCCACAAAAATTAGGTTAGCAACACAAAGAAAAATATTCTTATGTAGAGTGGTGTGAACCCAAAAATTAATGCACTATAACACTGAAGTAGCAATTTTGACACTTAGTCATATTTTTACACAATTGAGCTTTTCAGACCAAAATAACTTGCACAAGTGACTTCCAAAACACCTAAAAACATTTTAGGATTAATCCAAATTATCCAAAACAATGTTGACATCAATGAAACCACTTAATACAACGTTATGTACAATCCATGCTCATGTTTCCAAACAACGTCATCAGTGACAATATCCTCAAACTTCTAACAAGTAGTTTGCATGCCTTGTCTATACTCCCACTCTTTGCATGCCAACAAGAAAATTTCCTGCATACCTTGCCTATGTTTCCACATTTTTACATACATGTTAAATGGGGAAACTCTACACAAATTTTTTTTAGCAAGAATGGTACAGTGGGAAAAATTCTAGACAAAACTATGTACAAAATGATGAAAATTAGTGTACATAAATTTTACCCAAAATATTTTCAATATCATAAATCGTGGAAACATTTGATCTGATAAATTAACAAATGAAGGTATTAATAAATTTGATCCGAAATGTGCAACAATATTTTTAAGAGGTTTTCTTGCTTTATCTAATAGATTGTGGAAATCTCAACTTCATTAAAAATAGGGTAAATAAATGTGTAACTATAGTTACCTATGCTAGATATGGTACATTGGAAGTATGGGCAGTGAGGTTGACCACTTCAACTAATGAAGAATACTTCCACAATATCAACTAATTCTGGCTATAGTCATGAGAACTCAACAACTCTCTCTAGTGTTTACTCCACAAGAGGGCACACACCTAAGAGCCAGTAACCACAAACATAAGGTAGGAACCTATGTGGTTTTTCCACATTTTAATACACCTATCTTAGACCCAACGCTGGCTCCCATCACAAAATTTTTAATGTGGATATGCAAAGGTATAATTTACCATTGATTATGAGACAAAGAAACCATGTTGGTGGAACAAAAATATAGAATAGATTGGACCCCAAGCATGGGATTAATTTACATAGAATAATATGTTATCTATATAATATACTCTTATTATTCAACATAGCAGGAAACACTCCCTTTTGGAACCTAACAACTTTGTGAGAATATAGGAACTTATGATTTTCCTTTTGGATCACAATTATTAGGTGCATAATATTTTTGTACTTCTCTGCTTCGAGATTTTGATGAAGTTATGATCTAACCATATTTAAAAAAACTTTTTTATTGATTTTATTTAGTAATATATTGCAAATTACACTACCAAATTATGTCTTAGTTAATTTTTGACATGTTGTGGCTCAGCGAGGTCTAAGGCTTGAAAGATGAATGGTATGTGTAGCAGTGATTTTCTATAGTATGTTCAAAGAAGAACAAACATAGAATAAGATGTTATCTATATAATATACTCTTAGCATTCAAATTGATTTTCTTTCTTCTTATTTGAGGAAATAGGATCTGTATTATGGAAAAACTATCATGGGTTTCTCATTAATTTGTGTAAAAAGCCAACTTTTGGTGTATTATTCTTGAAGGGGCAATAACCCCTTTTATAACAGATAAAAGATCAAAAAAAATTGTACATAGAATATTTTTTCCTATAAGTTTCCTATGAGTATAAGTATATACGAGAAAAAAGGTAAATATTGTAGGATATTATGAGATTCCTATGAGTATATGAGAAAAAAATAGGAAAAATTTGTAGGAGAATACTTTGGATTATTCAAATTTATTTCACTGGTATTTCCTTTCAGTAGTTTTCTTCTGAGTAATCTACTTCAAATAGTTTGTTGGCAAGTTCTTTATTTTTCATTCACTGTTCATTCTATTTGTAGACAAGGTGGGCACTAGAGAAAATTTATTGCAGTTGAAAACATATTAAATCTTTCATATAAGTTATTTGATTCAAAGTGACATTTGGTCTTCCAACAATGAACAAAATATATCCAAAAGATACTGTGTATTTAGTACAACCAACATGTCAGCTAATCCATTCAATGCATAGATAAGCTTTTCCTTTATGTCATAAATTTTTGCAAGAAGCTTTCCCTTTTATATTGGAATTTTTTGTAGTTGACCAAAAAAATGCCTATTTTGTGGTAAAATTTTATGGGTTGTCGATTTCTATCAATTTTCAAACTAAAACTTCACAGTATATAGCCTATCAACTAATAAAATATAAATTATTCAACCCAAGCGTAAAACGATAGTGGAAACTAGATCATATATTTAAGAAAAACATTACACCAAGAAAGCACCTTAGTGTATCTATAAAATTTCCTAATGAGCCATACCCATAATAGGAGGAGCAATTGACCTTGTATAATAGCCCTATTATATACTCCACTTCCTCAAATTGCATGTAGTTCCACTAAATAAATAATTAATCACACAACCGCATCCATAAAATTAAGTTTAAATCATTTTATCACCTCTATTCTTTTCACAACCTTGACCAATCTATCATCTTCTAAACAGTCATAGTGTATGCATTTGTGATCCCATAATGCCTTTGTACTATGTGACAACCATATATTTTATGGCCATTCAGAATTACTAGAAAAAATTCTATAACATCTTCATATCGATAATTAATTTTTATACCATAGCATCAATACCTTTTATATCCACCTTTGACCCTTTTACAAGCTCCTTTCTCTTGAAACTAGGAGGCAAAGTAAAATCCTAAAAATTAACATTGGCATTATCCCCTACATGAAAATTTTCCTAATCTAGAAAGCACACCAAGAGATCAAATAGTATTTCCTCCACAACCACATCAACCACTACCACCTTAATTTTCCTTAAACCTTGTTATTATCCTCTATCTCATCTAAGCCTAGGTTTTTTTAGTAACATTAAACTTTCCCATAATATTATAGCTATAAATTTTCTTTGATCTATGGTTAGTCACCTACTTGTGATGAAATAGGGTATGGGAACCACCACTCCCAACCATTAACATTATTGCAACATAGAAAAAAATCAACCATTACAAAAATACCAACAATGAAATTAACACATAGAAGAAAACACATACCAAAGCCAACTTTAATCCCACCCTATCCATCATTATAGTTTCATGCACCAAATACAATGTCTAATTATTTATTTCTCATAAGAACACAAATAATAACTAATATCACAACTAATGTGACAAAACTATATTAAGTAATATCACTAGTGATACCAAAAATTTCTTGCTCTACATGCCTCGATGCACCTTATGGAGCACCAATATTATATACTCGTATATTAAGGAGGAGGAGGATACTCTAATAACATAGAGAGATTACACTAATCTTCTACTTCCCTACATTATAAATATTATTATTTTTTTATGAGTCACCACTTCATTTTCTAAGTAATCCATTTTTGCATTCTTCTCTTGATAATAATGACACATATGGGCTAATACAAGTTTTCTTATTCTAAATAACCACTCCTTCTAATAACATTTTGAGTTTTCAATCAGAAAATAGTTCTTTTTAAAGGAATTTATAGCTATGTACACATCTCCATCCACCTTAATATACCTCAAGCCACACACTTAGAACATCAATAGAAAAACATAGAATGACATTTTTTTGTGATATAAGAGTGGCATTAAGAAACCCACCTATTGATGAGTGATTTTTCACAACACAACTTAGAAAAAATACTATCTTTCTTCTAATGAAACATAATCCCACTAAATCAAAAAAAGACTACCCTAAGGCTTTGATTGTTAGGTCTTGACTCACAAATAAATAACTCAAAGTTCAATGTTTTTTTGTTTTACAAGGGTCATTATGCTAAACTCACTAGAACTGGATAAGGGTTTTGATACGGTTTAGTTAAATATGAAACCCTAAATGTGTTTAAAAATATGAGATCTAAAAATGATATTTATCATCTAATATTACAATTTATGTGATGTTTTTCTTCCTAAACTAAATCAAATTTTACAAATAAACTTCAAAAGATAGGGTGAGAAAGAGAAAGGATAAGAAATCCTAAGACAACTACATGAATAATTCAGTGCTTCAAATAGACAGATCCATACAAAATAGAATAGATTTATTTTTTTAATTGAAGATAAATTCACAATGTTGCAAACATAATGCAATCTTCAAAGGATTCAAAAAAATTCAAATCATGTATACATTTAATTTATTACCCAAAACTTGGTGTAACTTGAGAATACATTCACAATCAAATTTAATTCATAAAAAAAGGTCCAAACTAACCATGCAAAGTAACTCACAATGAACAAGCTACAAATGGTATGAACTAGGGATCTATCGAATATTTTAACACTTTATCACTATTGGAACTTACTTTTTAGTTATTATTGAAGAAAGGAACCATGTAAACATTTGAAACCACAAGAGAAACACCAAAATTCAATGTTTTCTTGTATTAATTTCAAATATCTAGTTTCAACAATTCTTGTTCTAATCTTTACAATGAGAGAATGCTACCTTTTATCAAAAAAAACTAAGGCATAACCAATGGTGGAGATGATATCAACATCAAAGGTTAGGATAACCTGATCATTAAATATTTGGAGCACATTAAATATTTTTCCTCATTTCCAAGTGAATTATACTATAAATTCCTTGATGATTTTCTTCATATTGTATTTCAAAGATAGAACTACCTCTTACATAGCTAGCAATTGGAACACATAAACTAGAATTGGTACAATTTTTTATGTAGGCACAACTGATATTAAATTCTTAGGACTTCATTTAATTTTGGTCCATCTTTATACCATTTCAACTACACTTTCTATGATAGCTCCTTGGAAACATAAGATTATCTTATAAATATTTGGAACATCAATTCATAAAGTTTTGGCATGAGTTATGTATGAAGAGCATGGATCATTAAATATTCTAGTCTATTTTTAGTTACATCACCCTTGGCTTCCCTGAAGTGGATCTAGTTTCTTATTATGATAAATGTAAGCATACACCATTAAGAAACAAATTTAAGATTGGATATTATCACTTAAATCCCACTAAAATACATCATTTGAATATCACATTTTCCTTAAATATGAAGATAATAAATAAATAATTTTAGCAAAAACCTAAAAATTTAATAATATGCCCAAATTTTGTCATTATAGGGTCGTAAAATTGCACCCCATGGTGATTTCACTCTTGTGCATCTAGCCTACCACATTAATAACAAAAACCTATAAGTCAGAATTTCATGATTCCAACTTCATAGGTGACAACAATGAAGCACTAATAGCTTGGATACCTCATTCTTGGAAAGTTTCAAGTAGGACACTTACACAACATGTGAACATCCACATGACATGCTAGCATCCTCGAACTTTCTGAGATTCAAATGAGAATATTTTGCATCTTTTTCCTATGACACATATCATTGTGAAAAAAGCACAGATGTAATAACTCTTCTCACCCATACAACCTCACAAAGCTCCACTTTTCATTCTCATTCACATTCATTCTTATGGTCTCTCATTCAATCTTGCTCTCTCTCTCATTATACTCTTTCTTTTTCATTCTTTCTTGGTCTCTCTTGCTTCCATAGTGGAGCTCTGTCAAACTTCTCTCAAGCAACAGTCAAGGTTCTTTTGCACGCAAGCTTATCACGTCTATCAAGCCAAGAGGGAGCCACAGGTTATTGGTAATTCTCTCTTATCTCTTTGTCTTTTCTATTCAATATTGTCTATTATATTCATGATGGGGTTTCTCCTCCATTGTGGGGTTTGCTTCTATCACATGTCTTTACATTTCATGTTTTTTTGCCTATTTCTATCTATCTAGTTGTCTATGGAGGTGGAAACACTAAAATAGGGGTTTGATTGAGGCAAGCCCCAAAATAACCCCCAACATTTTTCCTATTTTGTTATGTGTGCAAATGTATAGATTTTGCAAGTTGGACGTTGTAAATTTTAAGTTTTTATTCTTTTTTTTATCAGAGACGACAATGTGGGGCACAGATGTCCCTACGACATCATGTCGTTCGTGGCTAGGGCTTAGTCTTCTTAGGGGTAAAATTTGTACCCTATGCTCTTTCTATTTTTGTATACTAGATATTCTGATTCTATCATTTATCTTTATAATTAAGTAACTTTCATATTATTGCTATTAGTAGTTTAGTTTTGATTTGATTAAATTGTGTAAATATTCTTTATTTTATCACTTGCTATTTGCTCCTTCAAGACTCTCTTTGTCTTGAGTCTCAAAGGTAGTGAATCCCCTTCCTTTGCAGTTATTATTGCAAATTTTTTTAGTGTTAGGATGCCATAAATCACCACACATTATTGGATGAATGCAAGACATTTTAATTCTGTTGAGATTTTAATTAATATCCTATCAAAACCAACTTAAATTTAAGCTTTTGAAATCACCTTTTATAAATATTTTATGAACATTTTAAAGTAATGAAAGTTGAAGCACTCTTCGGACAAAATAACCATTTTACATTCATTAAATCATAAGGCGATGTGAAATAATGTGGGCTTTAACAAAGTCCGAAGTCCTGGATACAATACTAAGACCTTTCTCTTTTAAAATTCACATGTACGACTTTATTAATGTTAGGGGAAATCCACAAGTGATCACAAGCTTTTAATCGAGTACAAACATGTCACCTCGTTGGCAGAGATAACCATTTCTTCATTTGGAAGGTGCCAAAAATTATATAGAAGGGAATTGCTATAAACACTTGCTCTTTGAACATCTTTTGATTTATCCTAAAGGAACCACAACCTAAAGATGCCTCAGGTTTATCACCAACTCAATAGTCTGTTTGGATTCAACACATCGGGGTATCCAAAGTAATGAAAATTCTAATACCCATTCTCAGTCGCAGAAAATGAAGAGAATAAAGGGACTTACATATCCCAGTGAAACTGTACGTTAAATGCACAAGCAACCTATGGACTAGCATTCATACATAAATTAGTAAAGCTGAATTGCCTCTACATTTGTAGATCATCGTGGCCCTCATGGATTAAACTCTCTGTCATAATCTGGATCCTTGCGATACATTACTTGGATGAAACTAGTGGATTATTCAAAGACCACAAAGATAAATAAGCAACATAATCACTAACCAATCGATGGATATCAATGTTTCATGGTTGCGGGATGCGGGAAACTTAAAAAATCGTGGATATGTATCGAGTCCAAATTGTGGCTTCTCTTCTTTAAATTTTTCTTTAAAGCCTTCCCTTTCAACCTTTATGCGGAACCTTTTACAATATATGGAATTTACTGAGATTGGCCGAGGTTTAGGATATATTCCCATTGGCATCGAATTTCCACAATGGAGACTTTGTGGGTATAGAGGACTTACGCAGCGCAAGTCATAGTGAGCAAGGGCATTGCGGACATTTAGAAGGAAAAGGGATTATGGTGGAAATTAAACGAGAATCAAAGAATTGATAAGAATGCGGAAATGTGAAGGAATCCAGACATATCTAGCGGAATTGGTACCATGACAATACCGAAAAAGGAATCTTGCGAGGCCGTAAAACAAGGCTGAGCTTAAACATCACAGTAAGCGCTCACTGCTTAGGTGGATGTTTGTCTTTAACCTTTTTTAATTTATTTTTTAATGGAGTTACTTTGCCAGCCGTTAAATGTTTTCTGAGTTGATTTTAGTCGGAATGGGCGATGTTTTTTTCACCATCGGTTTTGCGCTGCATTTAATGGTTGCAATAAAGCCCGTGAGGAATGGTCTTCCCGTCAATCTATGTTTTTTCACCATTGGTTTTGCAGCTACATTTAATGGTTGCAATTAAACGCGTGAGGAATGGTCTTCCCGTCAATGTATGTTAATAGGTGAGCGTGAGAAAAGTAGTTTTACATCATTTTAAATATATATTATATTCTTTTCTCTTCTATTTTATTTAATATATATTATTATTTTTATATAAAAATTTAAATATTTATTTATAATTTTTTTTTTTGAAAATGTGGACATGCGAATCCACATCATGCATCTAATGTTTTTCATTTAATTAAGCAAATCAAATTTATTTAATTAAATTTCTAATGTTCCTCATTTAATTAAATAAATCAAAGTTATTTAATTAAATTCTTAATGTTCTTCATTTAATTGAATAAACCAAACTTTATTGAATTAAATTACTACTACTCATATACCTCTCATTTTGATTTAGATAAACCTAAAAAATCTAAATAAAGTGTCATATCAACTAACTTCCATCTAAGTTAATCAAATCTTTTTTAACTCCTAACACTAATCCTTTTTTCTCTAGTTTTTGCAACTTGCAAATGAAATTCATTTTAATTATTATCTAATTATCTCTATTTTTCCTCACAAAGCATATTCCCAAAGAAGATTCCCTCATTAACTCCATTTGTTTAACTTTCTTGTCCAAACAAATTTCCCCTCCAAAATCTCTCAACCATTGCATTTAAAGCCTTTTTTCAAATTTCAAACCCACCTAATTGCATTTGCTTGCACATTCTTCAAAATGTGTCCATTCCTCCTCCAATCACATGTGGACAAGTGGCCTTCTCTCATTAGTTGGTCTTTTATCCCACATTCATCCAAATCCTTCAATCTTCAACTCTTGCATCTATAAATACAAGACATTTTTCCTTCAAAATCATCCACAATCTTAGTATTCTTACTATACACACATTCATCTTACAACATCTTCATCACAATATCTGAAGCTTATCACAATAGATTGGGAAAAAGCTCTCTTTCCACGTCAAAGGAGGACCAATCCCCCTATAGGATTGAGGTTTGGTCCATTTTAGATAGGTTTACATGCTTGTATGCTTTCTTTGGGTGCTTATTATCATGTTTTCTTATCTTAATGTGATCAAGAATTTCATAGGGAGCTCGATTTATCTTTGTTAACTTGACTAACTTTGCTGTGTGTTGATCATATTGACATAAGGTCTAAATCTGGCTCACATTCTAGTGCCCACCGTGGGGCAAAAATATAAAATCTTTATTTCTGATTCACCTCCATTTCATGCATTATATAGGATTGTAAAATTCTATGTTTCTGTTGATATAATATCGATTCATGCGGGCCTGTAACCATCTTGACATTATTTTTAGTGTATTAGGCAGTAAACATAATCTATTGCGGTATTAGAAAGAAATTCAGGTCTAGACATTTCTTTACATTAACAATCTATTTATTTTCACATGACTAAAGCTCTCCTTTCCCAGAAAAAAATTAGATATGGAGTCTAGGTTTCGACAACTTCTTGTTATTTTAAACAAATTTTTCATCATTAGTTAAGGTTATTGTGGAACCCGAGTTCTGTAACATATTGCTTTTGGGCATCATTAATATGGGAGGATTGCTTTTCAATTTAAAGATATTTTTTTAAAAAGCACATTAGTTTGAGAAAATAATGTCATTGTTGTATATGATCACTTCTTCTCAACGGACACATCAATGTTGATTTTTCTCTAATAGATTTTTGTTGTGTTTTAGTTTTTAAATGCTAAATCTCTCACAGTGAAGTGGATATCTTTCTGGGAAGGCTTTGTTTATTTAATACCACTTGATGCAGTAGATAGGGACAGTGACGTCTTTGTTTTTGTTCATGAAAACTGGATTATTGTTGCTAGAGGAGTCGTTGGACTCAATCCCTAGAGGAATGAATGGTTGTTTAGTTGTATTTGATGTGAAGGATATTTCATTTGTAGATGGAATAGAGATGTCTCTAATTTATTGTTACTAAGGGTTGATCTTTTATGCTTTGATGGATGTCTATATTCCACCAACAAAAATATATTATCTCTAAATCTTGCACATAGGTTGCCCAGTACATTCTCACTTTCTACGAAGAATCTTCATATCATTATACTTGAAAGTAGTCCATAACTTCAGACAAGCAGGACACAAGATCTCTATGCTCCGTGGATGGGACTCACATTGGTAATGATCTGAGATTATTTGAGTGAGCCTTAAGTGGCTACAACCGACACATTCATTGATCACTAGAGTACCTCATGATAGATTAAGCGCTTAGACTCTATTTACATGTATGCACACAAAATTATATCTCCAGGTCTATCTCCAGCCACCCAGACGTTTGTCGTTTGCTAGGCATTTCTTCACCATCATCTACCTTGTCGTCCTGTTGTTACTGTAGCCTTAGGGAGAGCTTGGTTGAGAAGTCAAAATTGGTGAGCATAATGTTCCCATTTTCTTGTATCAACACATTCTATGGCTTTAGATCTCTATAAACTATCCCCAAGCCGTGCAAATTCTCTAACGCCCATAAAATTTCGGCTCCATAAAATCTGTACATACCCTCTTAGAGAGCCTCATTTTTAGCATAGTAGGTAAAGTTTGAGAATTCGGTCTTACACCTACCAACTACATTTACTTAAAAAAAATTCACCTTTTGGTTTTTTGCGTAGGCCTTGTAATCATAGAATTTTGAAAAGGATTGTGGGAATCGGTTTTATGCCTGCCACTTGCATTTAGCTTGAGAGTTTCTAAAATCCTTTTCAATAAGTTTTGTTGTTCAATATTCTAACATTATCTAAATCACTGGTTTAGATACTACGCCTTTCTAGATTTGTTTGAATAAATGATAAAAAAATATGTTGTCTTAATTGCTAAATATTGCCATGATTACATCTTCTGCAAACTTTTTTTCACTTTCTTAGAAATGCCAAGATGCACTTTCCCATGTGGTAGAAGATAACTAAGTAGAATGGATGATATCGCAAAATCTAATCCAACGGACGATGATCACATAAAATCCAAAATATGTGGTCGTGCAAGGTAGGGATCGAACCTTCCAGTCACGTCCAACTCTGATAGATGTCAGGAAGGATGATAACAAAGGCCTTACAATCATTGCCTTCATTAGCCTATTTTACACCTGCCACTTGCATTTAGCTTGAAAGTCTCTAAAAGGCCTTTTATTCACTGCTTTGATATTCATCAGGTTTTATTTCTAAAGTTTCCTCTATTCAATAATGATGCTTGCTTGTATATTAGACAATGATGCTTTGAGTTCTCCTTTTGTTGTTGACAGATGTGACTGGTAGTAGGTCAAGCCTGCTATCATCCATCACTTTACTGCATCAAATAGTTCTTTATTTTATTGGCTCCTATCTCTTTACTATTTTACAACAATAAATAGAGCTTTCACCTTTGACTGTGTTATTTTTTGGGCTAGCAAATATTGAAAATTAAATGTTGCCTAATAAGTTTTTGACACTCTATATTTGTATGTTTGATTTCTGAGAGACTTAGGCAACTTTTGTATATATTGTTTATTGCTAAATACTACAGAGTCACGTGACATGTCTGAATGAAGGGTACATCATAGGAGTTTCCATGCTTGGGAACAGAGAAAACACATGCACCATTTAGCCTCTACACTTTCACAAACCATAAATTTGCACAAGGCCTCTTTTATTTGAAATTCTATGATTTTAGAGTGATACACAGGCCGAATACTTGTAATTATACATGTGAAGCTCATGCAATCTGTTGATTCTTAAATACAACTCTCTTTCTTGCATGGTATTAAATGAAGATATCATGAGCATACTAATTTCATATTCTTGCATGGGTTTAAGTGAGTCTATTTCATCCAAAACCTACGTTCATTTCTTGCTGGGAGATAACATCTCTTTTAGGCATATTGTCAGACCGTCGAGTCTATGCATACATGTCTACTTTGTGAACATTGTTATTAGGTCAATTTCACTCATAGACAACAAGGATTCCTGATTCATTGACTCTTTTACAACACTGACTTTAACATGCTTTCATATTTCACACAGAATCTCGCCTGATATCCTGACTTGAACATTGAATTTGTAAAGCTTTGGCCCAAAAAAAAGAGACTTTCCACATCTGCAAGCAAGACCACTTCCCACAGTATAATAGCTTTCTTCAAGTGCCTCATGCCATTGAAAATCTCTACTAATTGTTGCTTGCTAGGCCATTATTGAATTTAGTTATTAAGCACGCTGGTGCACTAGATCTTTAATAATTTCTTTGATTTCATATTCTCGCATGATAACAATGCTCATGTTTTCTGTCAAAAAATTCACGAGCCTTTGATATATTTCGTCAATTGTATGATTCACATGCCTCACAAAGAAACTTTTCACCAACTTCAACAGTCATTTAATTGATTTGAGTGTCTTGGATGTTTGATAGTAAGTTTGAAGTTATTGAGAACATTGGTGTGCCAATTTAAATTACGTGAGGATCATAATCAGCTAGGTGCAGTCAAGACAAATTTATTTCTTGCAGAAGGGAAAGCCTTGTAGAAACCAAGGATGACATCGACAGATTGAAGTCATAGAATGCATGCTAGTTGGAGAATTATAGATATTGTTAAAATTTAATGCAAATAATTGTATTTCTTATTGCAGAATCATATAGTCAGAATTAATAATTTTGGGGTCCACATATTGATGCTTCTTTTAATATCTTGACCATCTAAATCATTCATCTTTTCAATTGAGATCATTCTATTGTTTGAAGTTAATGATTAAAACAAAGTTAATTTGATCCTAACATGATTGCCTTTTTTATCTTATAGGAAGGAGGAGCGACTTTTTTTGCACAAGGAATTTGCAACAATTAAAGCAAAGGAACCAATCTGTGGCCAACCTTGAGTTGAAATTGGGCCTTGAATTTGAACTTTAAAAAATAAATTTAAATTCGTATTGTAATAATCCAAGGCTTCCATTTTTTGCTTTCATTTTCTATTTTAGACCAACTTACTTCTCTTTGGATTTAAAATTAACCATTGATTTGGCATTTTCAAATTGGTTAAAATTTGAACCTTAGAAACACTTACTAGAATTTCAATTTGGTCTAAAACTTAACAATCGACTTCACACTTGGATTTTGGTGCTTAAAACGAACTCACCATTGCTTTGGGGATTAAAATGAACTTGTTCTTTCATTGTTTTGTAATCTTTTTCTCAATTTGTGCCATTCGAATGAGTATGCACTTCTCTCGTGGTTCATAGTGATCTTGAGAATCAAAAGCATCCTAGTGACATTAATTGCCTAAAACATTACCTACAAACTTCAATTTGGGCTTAAAATTGAGAAACCTTGTGAGTGTGAAGAAAAGGTATTGTGTGTGCTCCCACCAAAATGCATTAGGTGGTCAAACTACAAATACATTTCTTCACTTTTTTCACCCTTAGAGAGCCTTCCTTGGTGGGAAAAAGTACTCACCCCAAGGGAACGACTCAAACTAGTAACGAGCTAAACGCCAAGCTTCTCCCAACCAGTATATAAATTTGAATGTTGAGGAAAGCTCATCATTACAGGAACTCCTACAGACAAGAAGGTGATACTCTTTGTATGAGTTGATCTTGCCTCTCATGTGGCTTTCTGAATGGGCGCCTTGATTAAGAACCAATTGTGTAAAAGCCAAAATCCTAATCTATTTATTGATGCAAGAACAATCATTTTGAAGTCGCCCCACATTCTTATGACTCCTAATAGAGATGAGAAGTATGCCTTGGGATATTCATGGGTACTGATGCTTGATTGACTTGAGAAGCAAGTGCACTATAAGGGGGAGCCTATGTGGTCAAGGATCTAATCCTCCACTAAGAGTAGGCGTAGCTAGATTTATCCAAGTGGGAACTCAAGAAATATTGCCTCATCTTATCCTAGGGTTGTGCATTGTTTTGAAATCAAAACACTTTGCTTGAAATCTAAAACCCTTGAAAACAAACATTCACCAATTTCTCAAAATTTTAAACCCTTTAGGGGGAACAAATACCTTTGAAAAATTCAAATTCTCTTGCTTGCCCTAGGGATTTCATCCTTAGAGGCATCTAACTATTTGGTTTTAATCATAATTTGTTCTCGCTAAAGTCAACATTAGGAAACTATGCTCTTGAAACCTTGATTTTCACATAATGGACCTTGTGGAATGAAAAGGAATTGAGACATAGAAATTTACATTGAAAAACTAAGCAACAAGTAGATGTGGTAAAAGCAATTCATTAACCAAGATTAACACCAATTGAAACCCACACAATTCCTGGTATCTTTTGGTCATATGGTTTTCCATGCAAACATTGGTCTTTTGGTTTGAACTACTCTCAGTGAAAAGAATATTGTTCACTATCTTGGTCTTGTAAACAAAGTTCTTCTTAGGTTCAATTAGGATCAAATCAACCTCATAATCCATCCTAAACATTTATTATCCCATCTCACCAAACAAATTTTAGAGCTTTAGAAAAATCATTATCTAGACTTGGGTACATCCTTAAACCAAATCAAAATCGCCTTGTTTAGTTAGGAGTGTGAGAATGCATCATTTCTCATACCTCTAGTTAAATTAGCACCTCTTTGAGCAAGTTCATCCTAAGGTCACATCCAACGTCTCAGGGTTTACAAGTTCATCATCTAAATCAAAGCAAATCAAAATCAAAATCCTAAAGTCTAGCATTGATCCAAAGTTCCTAAAATTTCAAACACCCATGTCACTCATCCTTTCATCTTTCATTCCATCATTGGTCCTAAATCCCTTAGAGGTCAACAAGGTCAAAACACAAGAAAAAATGGAATATAAGCTCGATTCATACACCATGAGTAATCCAAGTCAACCAAACTATCAAATTCAATACTCACATTTGTACAATCTATACATGGGATCTTTATTTCCCCCAAATTTCAATAATACAACAAATGTGACTTTTCCCAACTTGAATTTAGGAACACAAAACCTCAATGATACAACAAATGTGAGTTTTTCAGATCTAAATTTTGGACCACCTTTCCCTACAATAGATTTAAGTCAAAGTCGAAACCTACAAATCTATCAACCAAACAATCAAGGCATGAGTCTTCCAAACAACATTATACCACCAAATTTGTACATGCCAAATGTGATTGTACCAAATCCAAGCTTACCAAACATAAACATATCAAATCCATACTTGATAAAATTTGGGATGGATATGTTTGCAAATCCCACCAATGTTGTTCAAAATCCAGCCAATATGTTGACAACTCCATGTATTGATCCAAGTCACCCATGCAAAATCAAAGTTACCTAAATCCAAGCAATGTGTTTCCCAATCACAACAATGTTCAATATCAACCAATAATGCAAAATCTAAACATTATACCAAATCAGAACATTGTTCAAGATCAATCTGTCCATGATTCCATGCAAACACCACAAGTATACATGCCAAATATGCTTTCTCAATAACCAAGTCAACCATATCGAGAATTTGAAGGTCAAATCTTGCGAAAAAAAATTGCTACACTAAAAAAACTCATTGATTCATATCACCAAGAAACATCTCCACCCCAAAATAAATACACTCTTCCATTGGTTGAAACATGTCATCAAAGCATTGAGTTGTCTCCACAACCATATCAAGAACAATATCTCCAATATCAAGAGGTTGGATATCAAAAACATCAACAACAAACCCAATCACCCCATCTCAAATATCAGTCATCACATCTCAAAGATCAATCACAACTACCCATCAATGAGAACCTTGAAGATGTTTCCATCTCCTTCGATGATCAAATCAACATATATCAAGAGTCACTTTTCAATCATGATCAAAAACCACCAACGATACCAAAAAATGATCCAATTCAAGAAATTTTAACATCATTTGGTCTTATGGCTGAAAGCATTGATAGTCTCTCCACCATAACTATTGAGGACAATTATCAAAATCAATCCATAAATGAGCATTGTGAAGATATGTCTACCCCATCCAATGATCAAATAAACATTCATCAAGAGCCACATTTTAGTGATCTATTTGAAGATGTGTTAACATTATTTGATCCTATTGATATAATCCATGATCCATCCACCAATGATCATGTTGAAAATGTCTCTACATCACCTAATGAATTAGAGGACATATCTCAAGAACGTATACCAAAGCATGATCAACATCTTCCACCAAGGTCTAGCAATGGTCCTTCCCAAGACATATTGACATCCTTTGACCTCATAGTTACAGACATTGAAGGGATCCTCAAATCAACATTTGATACAAATCCACTCAAAGATCAAGAAGATATTGAGCCACTTCCCACATTGCCTAATGTTGATGTCCAAGAAGCCTCTGTAAGCAATCTATCCTTTTAAATCGACCCATGTCAAGAACTTGATCCAAAGCATGTCGAGAGAAATTTTGAAATCACTCAAGATCAAGAATTTGTATCTCTAAGATACTACAATAATCTAATGGACACTCTCCTATCTATAGAAGATGTTGCAAAATATGATCATATCTATATAGCACATACCCCTCCATCTACCCATGAGATTCTTTCTATGGATGAACACGTAGATGATCTTCATTCAAAACAAGATTCTCATACTCTTGACATCATTACCAAGGAACAAGAGTCTCCTATTCTTAACATTTGTACACAAGACCAAGATGTAGAAAAATCTATAGACATATCAGAATTGGATCATGAAGAAGGATTCTACAAAAGTTGTGAATGAGAAACATCCTATGGAGACATATCAGAAATAGATCATAAATAAGGCTTTTATAGAAGTTGTAAATTAGAAACATCATGTGAAAGCATATCAAGAATGAATCATGGGGAAGAATTTTATGTGGATAGTGAATCATCAACATCACTTGAAGAAGCATTAAAATCTAATATTTCACAAGATCAGGCCAAAGATATCAATCATGGAGTTATCCCACATGTGAAGAATGTGATCACTTATAAACTTGGATCAATTACCTTTTTTAGGGAAAGCTATCTTATCAATGAAGAAGTTATCACCTTTGAAGATCCATGACATGGCAGAGAAGGATTTGCACCTTGTTTCCAAGGTAAATCATATCCTATTGCAAATAAATTTTTTGAGCAGATGAATTATCAAGGCAAAGAATTAGGTCTACATGAACAAGGTATCCTAGAACCAGTGCAAACTATTGGAAATCCTAAGCATCAAGGTCTTGGTTATTCGACAATTAAGGGATCTAAACATATCAGTGATAGCTCTATAAAAATGGGGGCAACTTCATCTCAAGTAAACGTGAACATAGGGAGCATGAAGAATCCTTATGATGAAACTAATGCCAATACTACAACGCACCATGTCATGAATCCTCATCCACCCATCACCCCATCCACAAATTGGGGCCAACATCAAAAGAAACATTTGAATCAAAGCATGAAAAACATCATCAAAGAAAAATAAAATAAGAAGCATGAAAGATAAATCAAATACAAGTGGATACCAAAGAATACAAAGAATGATTATCCCTATCAAACTCCATTAGTCAAAGAAACTATGGGGAAAAATAGAAAAGGGAAAAGTATCCATCAAATATTTCCACAAAGGTATAATCAGGCTTCCCAAGTGACGTACAAAGTATATCAGGTAGTTGGTCCTAATTCCATGCACACTTCCATATCCACCCATCATTGCTCATCTTCCCAAGTTTGGAGAGAAAAAGGTTCCAAAATTTCAACCAGTCCGTCTTTTATTCCTAAAACACTCCACCATCCACACCTCAACGTGTAATATCCAATTCTCACATTGACCATGTGTTGGCAGTGACCCTTCATCATAAGGATTTAGAAGGAACTCTATCACGATGTGTGCACAAAGATAGAGTTAACTCTGGTATCAAGAAAGTAGATCAAGAATCTCAAAAGTTGCATTCAAGTGCATATATCTTGGCAAAGAAATTTTTTCAAGAAGGATATCATTGGCACATTATGATAGAAGCATCAACGTCAGTAGTACCAAGTGGTTCAACATGAGCTTAAAATCTTTCAACGAAAAATCAAAAAAATATCAAAAAATATAAAAATCCAAAAATCATGAAAATAGTAAAAATATAAAATTGTCCTCTAGTGAAAACCACATGGGCGGTGCTTTGGATAGGTACCATGATGAAAACCTAGAAAACAGGTTTCATGTGTAGAATCAAGCATTTGCGTGCGTTGATTCAGGTGAAACCATCTTATCACATCCATAATAAAGCTAGCATTCCATCCATTTTATCCATAATAAATCCATTCATCAATGAACCATTTATCCAATCAATCCATCATCATCTTGAGACATCCTTCCCAATCCTTGTGTTGCTTAACACTGTCCCTGAATTGTTCTGTATCCTCAACAATGTTATCGTCATCAATAATGATCAATCAAGTCCAACCAATCAATCATCATCTTAGGATATCCTTCCCAATCCTCGTGTTGCTTAACACTATCCTTGCATTATTGTGTATCCTCAACAATGTTATCACCATCAATCCATCAATCTGACCAATCAACCTAACCTTTGTTTTCAACAAAATCCCAAAATAGAGCACCGATATCATCACATATCCATATCCAAATGGTCAAAATCTTTCAAAAAAAATAAAAAATTGAAAAACTTGAAAATCAAAACAACCTCAAAACATTTGAAAACACCAAAAACATCCAAATATTTGAAAAAAACCCAAAATGGTGCATCCATCTCATCTTGCTTTCACCCACAATAATCATCACTCATAATAATTCACCATCACTTTCACCCTTCGGCAAAAGAATCGAAAGCAATTCTAGCAGATTCAAAAGAGTGTCCTCAATCGTCAAAGTCTCAAGTCTGGGTCAATAAGTAAACAAGTTGGTCAACTCTTGGTATCAATAGCTTATCATCTAGTCAATCCCATATCACCTGATCACAACATGTCCTAGGATGCATCCTTCCTACAATGGACATCAACATCAGGCATCACCGTAGTTTAGTCTCTACTAGTGGTATGAAGAAAATTAGCTTTTTTGTTTACTTAATCTTTATCTTTGTGACTTATCTTATTTTGCGTTCATTCCATTGGCCTCTCGATGATGCCTAGTGAAAATGGTTTAGAGAGAAAGGAATGGGGAAACGATCATTATCTTTTTATCTACTATACTTGTTGGATGTTCTTGTAATATAACTTGGTCATGCATGCTTTGTTTGGTTTGTAGGGAAGGTGTTTTAGATGTCTTGTTGACCACATAGGAAGGCTTGATTTTCTATGTTTTGGTATGAGATGTTTAGAATATCTGAACTACATTATGAATAAGGTTTTGTATGTCAGAAGTGAATAGGAGTACTACTATCTAATTGTCAAGTCAAAGTCCATCACACTAGGTGCAACACCATCCTAGTTCTTTATACCTTGATGCATCTTACCTATGTGTGTTATCAAATAGAAGGAAAGTTATGCTCTTTATCTCTCCCATCCTGGATAAGCAATACATCATCATCATTCATCATATCTAATAAAGTCTCAACGACTAATAGAATTGTTGGACTTCTACATCATCTCAGATTCAAAGGTTGATCCCTCTCATTCATCTATCCTCTTTCATGCTAACATAGTATCATGTCATCAATGCATCCATCCTGCATTCATAAAACATACACACTCTCATCTTGCATATTCATACATATCATCGTAATAAGTAACGTCATCCATCTCACATGCATTGCATCATCATTTAAGTTGTTTAGGATAATATAGATTTGTTATTCTAAGCATATTACAAACATCTCATTTGCATCATCATTATCATATAGATCTATTAGTCTAAGCATCCATACATCCATCTTGAACCTCTTTATCGCGATATCAACCCTCAAATTGAACTTTTCACTCAATCTCTCGAGGGGGAAATGTACCAATGTACTTCTTTCCGTTGGGGCATCCGAAAAAATTAGATTTTTTTAAAATTTTGATCTTGGCAACATCATTCTTTGAATCAATGCAACAAGTACATTTCTTCAAAGAGAGGCAAAATGTAGACATGTGAATCGATATCATCCATCTAATGTTCTTCATTTAATTAATTAAATCACATTTATTTAATTAAATTTCTAATGTTCCTCATTTAATTAAATAAATGAAAGTTATTTAATTAAATTCCTTATGTTCTTCATTTAATTGAATAAACCAAACTTTATTGAATTAAATTACTAATGTTCATATCCCTCTCATTTTGATTTAGATAAACTCAAAAAATCTAAATAAAGTGTCATATAAACTAACCTCCATTTAAGTTAATCAAATCTTGTTTAACTCCTAACAATAATCCTCTTTTCTCTAGCTTTTACAATTTGCACATGAAATTTATTTTACATAATTATCTAATTATCTCTATTTTCCCTCACAAAATATATTCCCAAGGAATATTCCCTCATTAACTCCGTTTGTTTGACTTTCTTGTCCAAAAAAATTTCCCCCCCAAAATCTCTCAACCATATGCATTTAAATCCCTTTTTCAAATTTCAAACCCACCTAATTGCATTTGCTTGCACATTCTTCAAAATGTGTTCATTCCTCCTCCAATCATATGTGTACAAGTGGTCTTCTCTCATTGGTTGGTTTTTTGTCCCACATTCATCCAAATCTTTCAATCTTCAACACTTGAATCTATAAATACAAGGCATTCTTCCTTCCAAATCATCCACAATCTTAGTATTCTTACTATACACACATTCATCTTGCAACATCTTCATCACAATATATGGAGCTTATCATAATGGATTGGGAAAGGGTTCTCTTTCCACATCAAATGAGCACCAATCCCCTTATGGGATTGAGGTTTGGTCCATTTTAGGTAGGTTTACATGCTTGTATGGTTTCTTTGTGTGCTTATTATCATGTTTTCTTATCTTAATGTGATCAAGAATTTCATAGGGAGGTTGATTTATCTTTGTTAACTTGACTAACTTTGTTGTGTGTTGATCATGTTGGCATAAGGTCTAAATCTGGCTCACAGAAAATATTTAAAAATATTATTGAAATTTAATAAAAAATCAAATTTTATTTTAATATAAAAATATATGGATATTTAATATAAAAATAATGAATTTTAAAAAAAAATTGTATATATTAAGTTAATTTAAATATCAAAATTTTAATATATTTAATATAAATTAATGCTTAAATTCTGATAGAAATATTTTTATATTGATAAATTTTTAATCTTATGTATAAGAAAAAAACATAAATTTAATTTTTATAAAATTTCGTATTTAACAATTGGATGTATTTAATTTTTATAAAATTACATATTTCAATAAGTGAATACATTCCAAATATTTTAAATATATTTTAAAACTATTTTTATAAACACATTATATATAATAAAAAGTTACATAACAAATAATTCATGTTCTTCAAATTGTATTCATTGTATTTTGAATATTTTTCTCATTAATGTATTAATTAAGTTAATATTGTTAAGAAACAAATAACTAATTTTAATAAAAATTTAGGTTTTCATGATGTTAGTCATATGTTAAAACTTTTCTTTATGTTATTTAGGTTGATTAAGTCCAATGTACATACAACACTTTTTTTACTTGATTTTTTTTAAGTGTTTAAGTTGTTTTTTATTGCCTTTGCACACCTTATCTTCATTTTATTACAAAAAATCTTTATAACATTCAATATTAGATGTTTCTTTTTTAATAAAATGTAGGTTCAATTTTTATAAAATTTCATATTTTAACAATTGAATATATTTAATTTTTATAATTATATTTTAATAATTGAATACATTCAAAATATTTTAAATATATTTTAAAATAGTTTTTTAAAATATATTATGTTAAAAAGGTATTATTTTTAAAAATTACATAACAAATAATTCATGCTCTTCAAATTTTATTCATTATTATTTGAATTAAAAAATTAGTGAATATATTAATTATGTTAATATTCTTAACAAACTTTTCTTTATGTTATTTAGGTTCACTAATCAAATTTAAACACAACAATTTTCTTAATATTATTGAAATAAATTAAATAGAATACAAAGAACCATTTTTTAATGTTATTTAGGTTAATTAATTTTTATTTAAATAATGTGAAAAAATTAAAATCTTAAATATTAAAATATTAAAATTTTCTAATTTTTTCTATTAATTTAAATTGAATTCTAAAATGTTGATATCTCTAGTATAAATTAATGTTATAAATTTTGATTAAAATATATTTTAATTTCTACAATTTTAAGTGGAAAATTAAGAAATCAAGAAATTTGATGAGAAAAATGTTCAATTTTTTAAAATAAAAATTAAATTTTATGTATGAGATTTTAGGAAAATCTTTAAATTCCAAAAGTTTAATATGAAAGAGTATTAAAATTTTGGATAAAAATATAAAATTATTTTTATAAATTAATAATTGAACGCATTCAAAATATTATAAATTTATTTTTTTAAAATTATTTTAAATATATAAAGGTAAAAAATATATTAGATATGGGGTGAGGGGCCTAGCTTGATTGGCTAAAGCATCCTATTGCAGGAAAGAGGTCATGAGGTCTAGGGGGTTTATAGGGGGACGAATATGACCGATTGCTCATGTTCCCTAGATTGTTTTGTTTGCATTTTAATTTTTTAAAATATATTTTAATTATGTTGATATTTTTTAAAATTAATATTTGATTTTAAAATATTGAAATTATAGCAATAAAATAATTTTAAATTTACTATAATTTTTTATGTTAGGGTAAGTGCAAAAAGATGGTTCCCAAAAAGGGGGCTTAAGTGGCCACTTTTTTTTTGAAATCAGGAAATACTGACCTTGGATGTGAAATTGAGGATAGTTACATTTAAAATTTTAAGATGGAACAAAAACAAGGATCAAAGTGCTCTAAGTCTACTTTCTAAACTATTAATTTATTTTGAAAATGGTTGAGATTAAGGGGTTCAAAAGAGGGACGTACACAAATTGGTGTTGTTTTTGTCAAAAAAACATAACATAGCAACTCTTGTACGACCCTAGCACGGTGATTTTTTTTTTAGTATTTTTAAAATCACTACGGTGAAAAGTTAGCTAACAGTATGTAGTTGATGCATGATTTTTTGATGATTTTTTAATGAATATTTGATTTTTTACTAATTTTCTAAGTGGAAACTTCCTGAAAAACATAATTTTGGTCGTGCTACCCCTAAAATTTTTGGAAACTAATTGACTTTTTTAATGTTTTATTTTTATTTTTAGAATGGGGTCTAGTTTCTAAAATCTAATTTATTTGAAATTTCGATGAACGGTTAATTTATAATGAAAAAAACACCAAACACTATTTTTGTCAAAAAAGAGACAAACAAAATAACTTATGGATGAAAGGCTTAACATTGTTAGAAAGTGAAAAAAATCACATCATTGGATAGCTAAGAGAGAACCTAACATTACCTAGGTGTTCGATTTGCTTGATATTGAACTACATGCAATCCAAATAGTGAGCACGAACCCGATTATGTGAAATATTGTAGAATTTGGAAAAACATGTCTCTAGTTGTTGGGAATGTCCTCCAAGCCTTTGGGTTGGTATTCCAAGGAAAATACCAATCCTGAGGCTTGGGGATTCCCAAAGCAAGATATAACGTGCTCGCATTATATCTTAGTTTTGACATGGATTTTGGCATTTGTGGGGAACATGTCTAGCAAGGCATAATGCGAGTGTGGTATAACGCGCCCACGTTATGTCTTGTTTTATGTTAAATGCTACTCTACTGAATGTATGTTTATATATTTGTATGTTTGTATGTGCATGTATGCTTGTATTTCATCTATGTATGTATGTATATATTTATTTATGTCTTTAGAGGGAGGGAAAATTTTAAGAGAAAGAGAGAGAGATTTGTCTAGGTAGGGTGGGAGGGAGAGAGATAGAGAGAGAGTTCGAAGAGAAGGAGAGGGGGTGGAAGTGAGAGTTTAAGATAGAGGGAGTGGGAGAGAAGGGGTTGGAGTGAGAGGGACTTAGCTAGGTAGGGTGGGAGGGATAGAGGGATGGAGAGGGAGAGAGAGAAATGAGAGGGAGAGAGAGAGGGGGGAAAGAGAGAGAAAGAGAGAAAGAGACAACTATGTAGGTAGGGTGCCAAAGGGAGAGACTTGAGAGTGTGAGGGGGGTGAGAGGGAGAGACTTCAGAGATAGGTAGTGAGAGGAGTGAGAGAGAGGGAGTGTGAGTGAGAGACCTAAGAGAGGGAGAGGGTGTGGGAGGGAGTGACCTGAGAGAGGGAGAGAAAGAGGGGGGTGGAGTGAGAAGCACTTATCTAGGTAGGGTGGGAGGGATAGATAGAGAGAGGGGAGAGAGAGAGAGAGAGATAGTTACCTAGGTAGGTTTCTAGAGGGAGAGACCTGAGAGAGAGAGAGGGGGTTGGAGGGAGAGACTTGAGAGAGATGGAGAGAGAGGGAGTGGGAGAGAGTGGGAAAGAGATAGAGAGAAATAGATAGAGGGAGTGAGAGAGGGTGGTAGGGATTGATTGAATGAGAGGTACATAGAAAGAGGGAGAGGACCTAGATAGAGACAATTAGAGAGGGTAGGAGAGAGGGAGGGATGGAGAGGTGAGATGTATAGATAGAGAGAAAGTGATAGGGGTTGAGGGTATAGGTTTGATGGATTAGGGTGGACGACCTATAGGGTTGATGGTTTCTAGGGTATTAGGGTTTAAGAGTTGAGGGTGGAGGGATTAGGGTCGATGGTAGAGGGTATTGGGTTGAGGTTATAGGGTAAAAGGTTTAAGGGTTTAGGGTTAAAGGGTTTAGGGTTGAGGGTAGAGGGTTTAGGGTATCGGTTTGAGGGTATATGGTTGAAGGATTAGGTTGAGGGTCTAATGTAAAAGGTAGAGGGTATAGGGGTTGATGGTTTAGGGTTTAAGGATTGAGGGTTGAGGGATTAAGGGTTGAGCGTTGAGGGTTGAGGGTTAAGGGTTTAATGTATAGGGTATAGGGTACAAGGTACAAGGTTTAAGGGTTTAGGGTTTAATGGTTGAGGGTTGAGGGTTGAGGGTTTAAGGTTGAGGGTAGAGGATTGAGGGTATAGGGTATAGGGTTGAGAGATTAGGGTTGAGGGTCTAATGTATAAGGTAGAGGGCATAGGGGTTTAGGGATTAGGGTTTAAGGGTTGAGGGATTAAGGGTTCAAGGTTTAGGGATTAGGGTAGAGATTTTTCTTTGATTTAAGGGTTTAAGGGTTCAAGGATTAGAGTTGAGGGATTAGGGTTTAGGGTAGAGGGTATTGGGTTGAGGGTAGAGGGTAGAGGGTTTAAGGGTTTAGTGTTTAAGGGTTGAGGTTTGAGAGTTGAGGGTTTAGGGTTGAGTGTTTAAGGGTTTAAGGGTTGACTGTTTAGGGTTGAGGGATTTAGGTAGACAGGGATGGATGGATGGATAGAGAGATGGAGGGAGAAGTGAGATAGAGAGAAGGAGAGAAGAGGAGGGAGAGACATAGATATATGAGGGTTGAGGATCTAATGTACAAGGTAGGGTATAGGGTTGATGACTTTTAGGGTTGAGGGATTATGGTATTAGGTTGAGGGTATATGGTTGAGGGATTAGTGTTGAGGATACATATGGTTGAAGGATTGGGGTTAAGAGTCCAATGTATAGCATATAGGGTATCCGAGTTGAGGGTTTAGGGTTTGCGGGTTGAGGATTGAGGGATTAAGGGTTGAGGGTTGAGAATTGAGGGTTGAGAGTTTAATGTATAGGGTAGAGGGTAGTGGGTAGAGGGTTTAAGGGTTGAGGGTTGAGGGTTTAAGGTTGAGGGTAGAGGATTGGGGGATTAGTGTTGAGGGTCCAATGTATAGGGTAGAGGGTATAGGGGTTGAGAGATTAGGGTTTAAGGGTTGAGGGATTAAGGGTAAGGAGGGTTGATGGATTAGGGTAGAGAGTTTACTATTTGGGTTTAAAGGTTTAAGGGTTGAGGGATTAGGGTTGAGGGTAGAGGGTTTAAGGGTTTAAGGTTTAAGGGTTGAGGGTTGAGGGTTTAGGGTTTAAGGTTGAGTGTTTAAGGGTAGAGGGTAGAGGGTAGAGGGTAGAGGGTTTAAAGGTTGAGGGTAGAGGATTGAGGGTATAGGGTTGGGGATTAGGGTTGAGGGTTTAATGTATAGGGTAGAGGGCATAGGGGTTGAGGGATTAAGGGTTTTAAGTGTTAAGGGATTAAGGGTCAAGAGGGTTGAGAATTAGGGTAGAGAGTTTACTAAGTGGGTTTAAGGGTTTAAGGGTTGAGGATTAGGGTTGAGGGTTGAGGGTTAGAAATTGAGGAGAGTAGAGGTTTCGAGTTTAGGAGTTTAAAGTTGAGGGTTTTAGGGTTTAGGTTAAGGGTTGAGTGTTTAAGGGTTTATAGGGTAGAGGGTAGAGGGTTGAGGATTTAAGGATTGAGGGTTTAAGATTGAGGGTAAAGGATTGAGGGTATAGGGTTGGGGGATTAAGGTTGAGGGTCCAATGTATAGGGTAGAGGGTATAGGGGTTGAGGGATTAGGGTTTAAAGGTTGAGTTATTAAGGGTCAAGAGGGTTGGGGGATTAGTGTAGAGATTTTACTAAGTGGGTTTAAGGGTTTAAGGGTTTAAGGGTTGAAGGATTAGGGTTGAGGGTAGAGGGTTTAAGGGTTTAGGGTTTAAGCTTTGAGGGTTGAGGGTTTAAGGTTGAGGGTAGAGGATTGAGGGTATAGGGTTGGGGAATTAGGGTTGAGGGTCAAATGTATAGGGTAGAGGGTATAGAGGTTGAGGGATTAGGGTTTAAAGTTTGAGGGTTGAGGGTTGAGGGATTAAGGGTTAAGAGGGTTGAGGGATTAGGGTAGAGAGTTTACTAAGTGGGTTTAAGGGTTGATGGATTAGGGTTGAGGGTAGAGGGTAGATGGTTTAAGGGTTGAGGTTTGGGGGTTTAAGGTTGAGGGTAGAGGGTTGAGGGTATAGGGTTGGGGGATTAGAGTTTAGGGTCAAATGTATAGGGTAGAGGGTATAGGGTTGAGGAATTAGGGTTTAAGGGTTGATGGTTTAGGGTTAAGGGTTGAGGAATTAAGGGTCAAGAGGGTTGAGGGATTAGGGTAGAGAGTTTACTAAGTGGGTTTAAGGGTTTAAGGGTTGAGGTTAGAGGGTATACAATAGATGGTTCAAGGGTTTAGGGTTTAAGGGTTGAGGGTTTAGGGATTAGGGTTGAGGGTATTAGGGTTTAAGGGTTGAGGATTGAGGGATTAGGTTTGAGGGTATAAGGTATTGGGTTGAGGGTATAGGGTAGAAGGCTTAAGGGTTTAGGGATAAAGGGTTTAGGGTTGAGGGTTAAGGGTTGAGGGTAGAGGGTTTAGGGTATAGTTTTGAGGGTATATGGTTTAAGGATTAGATTTGAGGGTATATGGCTGAAGGATTAGGTAGAGGGTAGAGGGTTTAAGGGTAGAGGGATTAAGGGGTGTGGGTTAAGGGTAGAGGCTTTAGATTTTAAGGGTTTAGGGTCTAATGGTTTAAGGTTGAGGGTAGAGGGTTTAGTGTTTAGGCTAGAGAGTAGAGGGTTTAAGGGTTTAAGGGTAGAGGGTAGAGGATTTAAGTGTTAAGGGTAGAGGGTAGAGGGTAGAGGGGAGTGAGATAGGAGTGAGTGAGTGAGTGAGAGAGAGAGAGAGAATTGAGGGTATAGGGTTGAAGACCTATAGGGTTGATGGTTTAGTGTATTGGGTTGAGGGTAGAGGGTAGAGGGTTTAAGGGTTTAGGGTGTAAGGGTTTAGGGTTGATGATTTAGGATTGAGGGTAGAGGGTAGAGGGTTTAAGGGTTTAGGGTGTAAGTGTTTAAGGGTTGAAGGGTCAAGGGTTTAGGATTGAGGGAGTAGGGTAGAGGGGGAGGGATAGAGAGATGGAGGGAGAATTGAGATAGAGAGGAGAGAAGAGGATGGAGGGACATGGATAAATGAGGGTTGAGGATCCAATGTATAGGGTAGAGGGTTGAGAATTGAGGGTATAGAGTTGACAATCTATAGGGTTGAGGGTATAGGGTTGAGGGATTAGGGTTGAGGGTACATATGGTTGAAGGATTCGGGTTTAGAGTCCTATGTATAGGGTGAGTGAGTGAGAGAGAGAGAATTAAGGGTATAGGGTTGAGGACCTATAGGGTTTATGGTTTAGGGTATTGGGTTGAGGGTAGTGGGTAGATGATTTAAGGGTTTAGGGTGTAAGGGTTTAGCGTTTATGGTTTAGGGTTCAGGGTAGAAGGTTTAGGGTTTAGGGTAATGGTTTAAGGGTACATGGTTAAAGGTTTAGGGTTGAGGGTCCAATGTATAGGGTCGAGGGTATAGGGGTTGAGGATTGAGGGATTAAGGAATGAGGGTTGAGAATTGAGGGTTGAGGGTTTAATGTATATAGTAGAGGGTAGAGATTTTAAGGGTTTAGGGTTGAAGAGTTGAGGGTTGAGGGTTTAAGGGTTGAGGGTTGAGGTATAGGGTTGAGGGTGAAATTGGCTACCCAACTTGGCCTGTTTGAGAAAATGGGTCCAAAAAATGGGATCTTAGGGTTTCGGGAGACCCCATTTCCTGGACCCATTTTCTCAAACAGGTCAAGTTAGGTTTCCAAAAATCATTGGGAGACCCCATTTTCTCAAACAGACCAAGTTAGGTTGCCAATTTCACCCACTAGCTTGTCGATTTGATGAAATTGGTAATGTAGAGGCCTATTTGAAAAAATAGGTCCAAGAAATGGGGTCTCTCGGTGATTCACATCATTGGGAGACCCCATTTGTTGGACCCATTGATTCAAATGGGCCAATTTAGTTTGCAAATTTCACCCACTACCTTGCTAATTCAGTGAAATTAGCAATGTAGTGGCCTATTTGAGACAATGGATCCAAGAAATGGGGTCTCCCGGTGATTTACATCACCGAGAGATCCCATTTCTTGGACCCATTTTTTCAAACATGCCAAGCTAGGATGCCAATTTCATCACTAGCTTGCTAATTCAGTGAAATTGGCAATGTAGTGGCCTGTTTGAAAAATGGGTCCAAGAAATGGGGCCTCCCAATTCCCATTTCTTGGACCCATTTTTAGGATGCCAATTTCACCCACAACCTTGCCAATTCGATGAAATTGGCAATGAAGTGGCCTGTTTGAAAAAATGGGGTCTCCTGGTGATTTACATCATTGGGAGATCCCATTTCTTGGACACATGTTTTCAAACAGGCCAAGTTAGGATGCCAATTTCACCCACTAGCTTGTCAATTCAGTGAAATTGGCAATGTAGTGGCCTGTTTTAAAAAATGGGTCAAAGAAATGGAGTCTCCTAGTGATGTAAATCACCGAGAGACCCCATTTTTTCAAATAGGCCAAGTTAGGATGCCAATTTCACCCACTACCTTGTCAATTCAGTGAAATTGGCATCCTAACTTGGCCTATTTGAAAAATGGGTCCAAGAAATGGGGTCTCTTGGTGATTACAAATAGGCCAAGTTAGGATGCCAATTTCACCCACTAGCTTGCCAATTTGGTGAAATTGGCAATGTAGTGGCCTATTTGAAAAAAAGGGTCCAATAAATGGGGTCTCCTAGTGATGACACCATTTCTTGAACACATTTTTTTAAACAGGCCACTACATTTCCAATTTCACCGAATTGGCAACCTAGTGGGCCCACTAGCTTGCTAATTCAGTGAAATTGGCAACCTAACTTGAGAGGGATAGGATTCAGTGAGTGAGAGAGACTTGAGAGAGGGAGAGGGGGTAGGAGGGAGAGACTTGAGAGAGAGAGAGAGAGAGAGGGAGGGAGTGGGAGAGAGATAGAGGGTAGAGGATATAGCGTTTAAGGGTTAAAGGTAGAGGGTAGAGGGGAGAGAGATAGAATTAGGGTATAAGGGTTAAGGGTAGATAGTACAAGGGAGAGAGATAGAAGGAGTGAGTGAGTGAGATAGAGAGAGTTGAGAGAGGGAGAGGGGGTAGGAGGTAGAGACTTTCAAAGAGAGAGAGATAAAGGGAGTGTTGGAGAGATAGAGGGTAGAGGATAGAGGGTATAAGGGTTAAGGGTAGAGGGTAGAGGGGAGAGAGATAGAATTAGGGTAGAGGGTATAGACAAAGAGTGAGAAAAGAAATCTCTAAAAATACAAACTTTCTCATAATGCGAGCATGTTTTGAAGAAGTGGAGATATGGCCAGTTTTAGCAAGAAATAACATGCTCACCTTATAACATGAGTGCATTATAATACAATCACATTTTGGATTGCTCTAAAAATAGTAAAAAACTCAATATACCTATGATCTCAAGGCCCGCATTCTACATATTCCCCTGGGTCTATGCATGCTCCGAAAAAATGTAGCTTTTTGATGATGTTGTGAAGTGTGCATGCATGTTTTTCACATTCCACCATCTTTTTGATGATATTTCCACCACCTTTGCATAAAATAGCAGCTTTTTCATGTTGAAAGGCATATAATATCAATTCAAGACTGAATTCCATTGAAAAGTGATATAGAATTGAATTTTGGAGGGGAACAAACTTTTGAAAAAGTCAAATTGTTGATGAGTTTGAAGAAAGAAGAAGCAAAGGCTACATAATTGGGTAGAACTCCTCCATTTGAAACTCTATTTTTTTAGGTATGTGAAGTCTTTACACATTTTCTTTCATTCTATTATGGCTTGCTTTCATTTTTGTTATTTTTCATATTCCATGTTGATCATTATTTGTTTGTGATTATAACCTTAGGTTGTCAATACACATTTTAAATTACACAATTCTATACACTTGCCAATTACATTTTTAAACCACGTCTCTTTGAGGAATTTTGTTATTTAACAATTGACTTACCTTGTGTATGCTTCCACATTTTGTATACAGATATATATGACATAAGTTTTAAGGAAGTAAAATAAAACATCATTTCTCAATCCTTTATTATGGATTTGCATACCACTCTTCAAATCTTTCATTGAGGTTTTTTGTCAAACAGTTATACAAAGCAGCTGATTGCCTTATCTATGCTACCAAATTTTCCATCCATGTCTCTAAAAAATTGGAATATACTCCTCCCACATTGATATATCTTTTAAACTATTTTGTTTTTCATCTCTATTTCTAAATTACTGTATCACTAAATCGACCTCATCACTTATGTTGTGATAAATTTTAAATGTTTCCTTGATTAGTCTAACTACAAGCGATTCTAACCCTTCTCTCCACTGTTTCAAGACTCTTTATTCAAAGATAAGTTAGTAACATGGGGAAAGGTGCAGCCTATCTTTCAATCATGGCTCAAAATGGAAGCATGGACTAAGAATTTGAATTTTTTGACAATAATGTTTTTGTATAAATGTATGCAAAATGTGGTAGCATTGACAAGCTAGTGAGCTTGGCAAGATAATGAGCTCACTCACTAGCGTGCCAATGTGGTAGGGTAGACATTATAAGATAATCTTGAATGTATTAGTAACATTGTAAAAGATCTATGCGAAAAAAGTACCTAATGCATTGTGCCTATGGTGCAGGGCACCTGGGCCTTCATTTTGTAAAAGGGCTTTAGTATGTAGTGTCTTTATGTTTAAGGTCATTTTTTTGTTTTGAAATAAGGTCTTTAAGACCATGTTGCAATTTTTTGGGTTGGTTTTGGTTAGGAGGAGTCATTTTGAGTCATTTTGGTAAAGTTTCAAAAATTGTATATTTGGAGGATTGAATAACAAAGATTGACTGTTTTCTACATTTTCCTACTTTGAATTTTACTGCTACAACAACTTGTATGTTTGGGTATGGCTTGAAAGTGCTCATTTGTGCATTGGAACTAATGGAGGAGTGAACTACCTTTCATTTTCATCTTGTCTCATTTGATTTCGTCGGGATTTGAATGAGATATAGTGTTTTGATAGCCTGCTCTGCTTTAATATAACTAGCATACAGTCTAACTTATTATAAAAACTTCATTTATTAAAACAAATCGACCTAGTGATTATATATCAATATCAATATAGCATACATTCTATTGAAATAAACACTTGTAATGAGATTTACTCAAATATTGAAATTTATTGCTGCCCTCAAACATTTGTAATTCAAGCAACGTAATCCCTTAATAGTCCAAATTACAAAGGGGAAACAATCTTTCATGGCCTATTACATGGATACCATGTTAGTTATCGGTATTCCATCTGAGGAATTGGGATCATGTAGGGCACCTCTATAATAACCTCTCTAAGTTTTTCTTATCTGTGAGTCATTTTTTCGTGGTGTCCAATTTTGATTTGATGGAAAAAGTGTCAATTGCAAGCAATGTAGAGTTGCAAAGTGGTGCAACTTTCATTTTGTAACTCATGTGACCAAACAAACTATTCCAAAGTATTCAAATGGGTACATTTACACTAGAAAAGGTCCTCTTTCACACCTAAACACGTGGAATCGCTTTGAGCTACGTTCAACTGGATTGATCCCTTAAGAGTCGAAAGTGAAAAAGGGTAGCATTCTTTGACGGGCTATTACTTGAAAATTGTGATGCTTAAGAACTCTTCATATCATCCTACGGGATTGCATTGGGCCCCTCTATAATAACCTCTCTTAGTTTTTGTTATCTCAGAGTTGTTTTCCTGAGGTGTCCAGTTTTCACTTGATGGAGGGTAAACCCATAATAGTGGTTTACAATTTTGATGAGGAAGGAAATTTGTAAAAATTTTCACACATTCAAAATTTCTTGTTTTAAAGGGTTCGTTTGAACTAGGGGGTTCGCACGAACCCAAAAGAGGGGTTCAATCGAACCCCTAGTTTGAGCGAACCCCCTTTTGCATGGTGGGTTTGCTCGAACCCTATGTTGTCATGTTTCTTCATAGAAACAAATGACAAATTCAAAAAAAAGGGGGGTTCACCCCCTTCACCCTTTCGAGTGAAGGGGGTTTCGTTCAAAGGGGGGTTTGCTCAAACCCCTGTTTTTTGTCCTTCTCCCTCTCTTCCACCAAATTTTATCAGATTTTTGCCCTCCGAAGCTCGGGTTGAGGATTAAAATGGAGGAGACTTCACAGACCCAACTAGAAGATGGTAGTCCTTAGAACGAGCTATCCAACGAATATAATTTTAATATGTTTTGGTTTTATTATGTATGTGTTTTTTTAGTTTTATTAAACATAGGTTTTCACCGAAAATCAAACTCTTTATTTTGCACATGTGGAAATATAGAAGATTATCAAAATATATTTTTTTAAAATATGTTTGTGCTGGCTATTTATGTCCTTGATCCATTAAAAAAAAAATTGAATTTCGATACATACAGAAAAATTTATGTTGTATACAATCCACCTATGTCTGAATTGCAATTGGTTTGACTTTGAAACTTGATTAAGGAAAAAATATTTAATAGAAAGCTATGAGACCAAATGAAAGTGCTAGATATCGTAGTTACAAATCTAAATTCGAAAAAATTAGAATTTTATCATTCATACAAAAAATGTTTTTTTGTATATGGTGAGTGTCACTTTTTAAAAATGTTGCTTTCTGAAAAAACCAATTTTTGTGGGAGATGGAAAAGAAGTGCAATCTAATTCCAAAAATTTTGAAAAAAATATTTTTAAAATCTACATACAAAATGTGATGAGACTCTAGTTTGTATCATCTTCAAATTCCTCATGGTTTAATTGTTATAGGTTCCCGAATGTAAAGATTTAGTTAAAAAATAATAATTTCAGTTTCCAGTTCGGCCAAAAATTGTATACCATTATTGTGGGATCACCCTCCCAGAAAAAGTGTCAAATGCAAGCAATGTAAAGTTGCAAAGTGGTAAATATTTCATTCTATAACTCATGTGACCAAACGAACTATTCCAACACATCCGAATTGGTACATTTACACTAGGCATGGTCCTCTTTTGCACCCAAACATGTAGAATCGCTCTGAGCTACGTTCAACCGGCTCGATCCCTTAAGGGTCCAAAGTGCAAAGAAGAAATCTTTGACAGAATATTACTTTGAAACCATGGTTCTTATGAAATCTTTGTCTAATCCTATGGGATTATGTTGGGTCCCTCTACAATAACCTCTCTCAATTTTTGTTATCTCAGAGTGATTTTCCCGTGGTGTCTAGTTTTCACTTGATGGAAACAGTGTCAAATGCAAGCAATGCAAAATTGCAAAGTGGTGCAACTTTTGTTCTGGAACTCATTTGACCAAATAGACTGTTCCAATGCATCTGAATTGGTATGTTTATGCTAGGCATGATCCTCTTTCACACCCAAACACATGGAATCGCTTCGAGCTATGTTCAACCCGATCAATCCCTTAAGAGTACAAAGTGAAAAATGGTTGCAAACTTCAACATGTTGTTGTCTGGATACCATGATGCTTAGAAAATTCTCATCTAAGCCTATGGGATCATGTTGGTCCCCTCTATAATAATCTCTCTTTGTTTTTTCTATCTTGGAGGCATTTTCCCATGGTGGTGAATTTTCCCTTGGGGAAAAAATTATCAAATGCAAGTAGTTGAAAGTTGGAAAGTGCTGCAACTTTTATTTTGCAACTCATGTAACCAAACAAACTATTCCAAAATGTCTAAATAGGTGTTTTTACACTAGGCATAGTCCTCTTTCACACCCAAACACGCGAAATCACTTCGAGCAACGTTCAACTAGATCGATTCCTTAAGAGTCCAAAGTGCAAAATGGCTGCAAACTTCAACATGCTATTACTCGGATACGGTGATGCTTAGAAAATTCTCGTCTAAACCTATGGGATCATGTTGGGCCCCTCTACAATAACCTTTCTCAAATTTTTCTATCTCAGAGGCATTTTCCCATGGTGGTGAATTTTAACTTGGGGAAAAGTTGTCAAATGCAAGTAGTTGAAAGTTGCAAAGTGGTGCAACTTTCATTCAACAACTCGTGTGACCAAATGGACTATTCCAATGCATCTAAATAGGTATGTTTACACTAGGCATGGTCCTATTTCACACCAAAACATGCAGAATCGCTCTGAGCTACGTTTAACCGGATGGATTCCGTAAGAGTCCAAAGTGCAAAATGGCTGCAAACTTTAGCATGTTGTTTCTTGGATATCGTGATGCTTAGAAACTTCAAATCTGATCCTATGGGATTATGTTATTCTCCTCTATAATAACCTCTCTCAGGTTTTTCTATCTCAGAGAAATTTTCCTGTAGTGGTGAATTTTCACTTGGGGAAAAAGTTGTCAAATGCAAGTAGTTGAATGTTGAAAAGTGTTGCAACTTTCGTTCTGCAACTTGTGTGACCAAACAGATTGTTCCAATGCATCCATATGAGTATTTTTATGCTAGTAATTCTATTCTTTCACACCCAAACATGTGAAATCACTCCAAGCTATGCTCAACCAGCTCAATTCCTTAAGGGTCCAAAGTGCAAAAGGGAAGAAATCTTTGACAAGCTATTACTCAGAAACCATGATGCTTACAAACTCTTCATTTGAGCCTAAGCGATGTTGGGCCCCTCTGCAATAACCTCTCTTAGTTTTTTTAATCTCAAAGTCATTTTCTCGTGGTGTCTAGTTTTTACTTGATGGAAAAAGTGTCAAATGCAAGTAGTGTAAAGTTGCAAAGTGGTGCAACTTTCGTCTTACAATTCATGTGACCCAGAAAAATACTCCAACACATCTCGATAAGTACGTTTATGCTAGGCATGGTCCTCTTTCACACCCAAACACATGGAATCACTCTGAACTACATTCAACCGACTTAATCCCTTATGATGGCATGAAAAATAATCGAAAAGAGAAACATACACACGACAGTTGAGAAGTCTGAGTTTTCCACACAAAAGGAATATGGTCATCCTCAAGTCTATCAAGCGAAAGAATTTTATCAATTATCCTCCTTTCCCTAACAACAATATACAACCAATTGTAAATGTGTACAATGGTGGAACTTCGAAACATTTTTTTTTTCCCGAATTAACAACTTTGGTTGTGAATCATTTTGTCATTTTCATTTAAAATGATTTTCTATGCTTGAAAATTGGAGTCTAAGAGAAAAAAGTGATGCTCTCACATACATTTATTATTTGGTGTGATAAATAAAGTTTCCACCTTTGAGTCCATTTCTTATTTGTATTATAAATTATAACTTGGTTTCTCCCTAGTCCATTTCCTATATAAGAAACAATATTGCAAAAAGTTGACATATAAATCTTTCGATGTGTTTATATGGTGTTTGTATGAGGGTGATCCCACAATAGTGGTTTACAATTTTTGGCCAAACTGGACACTAAAATTATTATTTTTAACTAAATTTTCACATTCGAGCACCTATAGTGGCTAAACCATGAGGAATTTGAAGATGATGCAAACTAGAGTCTCGTCACATTTTGTTTGTAGATTCTAAATTTTTTTTTTTCAAAATTTTTACAATTAGATTGCACTTCTTTTTCCATCTCCCATGAAAACTAGTTTTTTTTTAGAAAGCAACATTTGTAAAAAGTGACACACATCGTATAAGGGTATGTGCAGGATCATGATGGGCCAAAAAGTGGCGATATGTGAGTGATATGATGGCCCATGTGGCTGACGACTTTTTTTTTACAAAAAATTGATGAAATGAAAAGGGTTTTTAAATGAGATTCTCAGTTTTCCACCAATATAAATTATGCTTTACTTTGAATTTAATAAATTATTATTATTCATTTTCTATTTGAATTATGACTAAAGTCCTAATTGATAGGTTAATTAAAAAACATCTATAGCTTTCAAACAGTATCACATTTTTTGAATCTGAAACAGGTGTCAAATTCTATGCTTCACATACTATAGGGTTAAAAAAAAAATTGAATTTCATGAATTTTTGACCAAGTTAAGGTGGTCAAACATACAAGTTTTTATATTTTTTTAAATTTGTAATAGAAAATTCATAATTAATTATTTACATGGAAAAAAAATTACAAAAAATAATGCATCACATCGCAACATAAGTCCTCTACTTATATCTAAAATATTATAAAAAAATATTATCATTATATTGTGGTTAGGGTGGTCAGACAGACACCTACTTCTTATTTTTTTCGAGAAATTTAAGTACTATTGGATTGAAATTTCAAATTTTCACCACATAGATTTTTTATTTTTTTAAATAAACCTAGTATTTTACAAATTACATTAAATTTTCTATAGATTGTATTCTTACATATTTTTTAAATAATATATATAACTTATTCAGATTTTTATGTCAAGTTGCCTAACTCTGATTTTTCTAAATTGTATTGCCACTTAAGGGCCTGTTTTTTCCATGATGATCTTGCACATACCCATAACACATAACTTTTTTCTCATGAAGAATAAAATTCTAATTCTTTCGAATTTAGATGTGTAACTCCGATATCTAGTGTTTCCACTTGGTTAAATAGTTTTTTATTGAATATTTTTTTCGTAATCAAATTTTGAAGTCAAACCAGTTACAATCAAACATAGCATGACTGTATAACGTGTAACTTTTTTTGTATATATCAAAATTCATTTTTTTTTGTTGGATCAAGGACTTCAATATCTGGTGCACTCATATTTTTCAAACTTTTTTTTGATAATCTGCTATTTTTCTACATGTGCATAACAAAGACCTTCATTTTCGATGAAAAATCTATGTTTAATAAAACTAAAAAAACAAATACAAATAAAACTAAAACATATTAAAATTATATTTTTTGGATAGTTCGTTCCGAGGACTACCTAATTCCAGTTGGTTTTGTGAAGATTCCTCCATTTTCATCCTCAACTCGAGCTTCAAAGTGCCAAAATTTAGGTTTTTTTTTGTGTCTCAGGGGGGGGATGAGGAATAAGGGTGGTTTGTATGAACCCCTAGGGGTTCGAGCGAACAACCCTTCCACAAGGCATTTTGTTGGGGTTTTAGGTGGGAAAGAATTAAAAGGTTTCGCTCGAACCCCAGTTTGAACGAACCCCTTATGGGTTCGCTCAAACCCCTAAAATCAAGTTTTTTGCCATGTATTCATTTTTTGTGAATTTTCCTTCCTCACTTGAATTGTAAACCACCATTTTTTCTTTACCCATGATAATGTGTGAAGAAGTTAAATACTTAATCTACTATAAATATTATATTTTTCAAGTGTTGTGAAGATTATGTATCCTTTGCTTAATTGAGTTGTTCCAATCAAAGGATTAAATATATTGAAATATTTTTATGAAACATTTCATGGAATGCCAATTGAAAATGTGTTTTTTGCTTTTAGATAAAGCATTTCATGGAACTCTTTGGATTAAACTGAAACGAGAACAAGGGAGCATTAGGAAATACATTGTTCAAGGATCTTAAATAAGTCTTCTCTCCTATTGCAATTTTGGGTGGATTATTACTTTCAAAGTATTGGGAATGCTTTGCCTATTTTCTAGTTAGCAGTTGTCATTCTAGAAGGCTCATATCTTGATATATTTTATTCTCATTCTTAATCAATTATCAAGTTAATAATCAGTGCATTTATTTATAGTTAATATTTTCTTTTCAATTTGTGCAATTTTGGAATTTGGAACTCTACTAGTTTTCCTAAAAATATTAAAGTTGTTTAGCATCAATCAATTAATATTCAAGACAAACCATGAAGGACAACAATGATCAATGCTAGGGCTAACCAATTAATAAGTATACATGTGAATAGGTCAACCATGTACATGTCAATAAGAGAAGCACAAGTACTCAAAAACATGTAAGCCTTGAAGTATACACATGAATACATAGTATATGCAAATTAATTCAAAGTATATGCATGAATACAAGGTATATGCATGAAAACACGTAAGTCACAAAGTATACATTGGAATACATGTAAGTAACAAAGTATGAATGTAAGCTGTAAACTATACACTTGACTACACCTAAATCATATCTATTCAACCATGGATTTATAATGGAAATATGGACACCATCGATAAAAATGATTTGTATTAACCAAATATCCATATAGGCATACATCAATATATGTCGATACAAGTATAAAATATAGGTACAAAATAGCCATATAGGCTTACGAGAATGCCATATAGGCATGAAATGTCAAATATATCCAATACAAAATATGTACAAAAATGCCATATATGCATACAACAAAGGGCTCTAGAATCAAAAGTCATCAATCGGATGGTGATACATCTGTCACTCATTTATGTTGTGGTTGAGGAGCGCTCCTGGTGCTCCTCCTAGGGTTTAATTCTTGGTCAAGTCTTATCTATTACAATAAGAAGTAAAGACATTAATATATAGAAATAACATTAAAAATGATATATTTAACAAAATAATCACTTACCTCCATCTAATGATCACTCTCCATGAGCGAAATATTCAAATGCCCATGTTGACGCATGTTGAAGCCATGTATAAACCATCCAAATAAAAATTAAACTACAAATCAATAATGGTTTGATTTTTCACTAACTAACATCTATAACAATGAATTTAAATTGAAATTTAGTAATTTGCCTCATACTTGCCCTGTCAGATTCATCGAGGATTCTATAATAGATGAAACACTAATCTCCATTGCCCTCTAAACATTTAGAGGTGTTTCCTCTTGCAACATCTGAAAATAAAACAACAAATTATCCAATCATGAAAACTACAATAGCGATCCACGTCATGACTTATAATGTATGAGATAATAAACAAAATTTTGAGTACTTATTAAACTATATATTTTTGACTATCATGCTTACTATTTTCCCTATCCATATCTTGTTCGAAAGCAAGTGTTTTTAGGATTTTACCCAGAGCAGCAAGCCAGTGAACCATTTGATAAAATTCTTTCATAGACATGTACGATAGTTGTGGTGCCATAGAGAAGGTAGTGAACTATTTGAAAAAATTCCTCAAAGAAATGGGGTCTCATGGTGATGGAATGCCATTACAAACAAATGATGTCATGGCATTTGATCACCATAAGATCACATTTCTTTTAGGTATTTTTTCAAACAATTCATTTCCTTCTCTATGGTATTATTGCTTACTATTATGATTTGATAGAAAATTTTCCAAGCATCCATAGTTTGTTGGAAAGCACCTATTTTAGGATTTTAGTCATAGCAGCAAGGAAGTGAGTAGTTTGATAAAATGCTTTGGTACACATGTATGGAAAATGTGGTATCATAGAAAAGGTGGTGAGATCTTTGAAGAAATTCCTTGAAGAAATGTGGTTTCATGGTGATGGAATGACATTCCATCACCATGAGACCACATTCCTTCGAGGCTTTTTTTCAAACTACACATTGCCTTGTCTATGCTATTGCATACTATTATGCTTTGATAGATTTTTTCCAAGCATCCATACTTTGTTGGAAAGAACATTTTTTAAGTTTTTAGCCATAGTAGCAAGGAAATGAATTGTTTGATAAAATTATTTGGTAGACATGTATGGAAAATGTGGTAGCATTAAAAAGGCGATGAGCTATTTGAAAAAGTGCCTCAAAGAAATTGGGTCTCATGGTGATGGAAATCACCATGAGACCGCATTTCTTTGAGGCATTTTTTCAAACAACTCATTGCTTGGTCTATACTATTGCTTACTATTATTCTTTCATATATTCCTTCCAAGCATCCATAGCATAGACAAGGCAGTGAACTGTTTGAAAAGATTCCTCAGTAAAAAGTGGTCTCATGGAATGCCATGACAAGAAAATGCAATTGGAAGCTACTCCTACTTATTACTTGTGCTATGTAGAGTAATTTCATCATTGCTTATGTTGAATTTCTAAACAAATATATTGTAGTTGAAATTTTGTCATCTATCAACATCAAGTTAATAGTTATGGAATGTGAAGTAATGCTTTGAGTTTGAAAGATGTGCAATGCAACATAATCAACGATATGAATATAAACTACACAAATCTATTAAGTATAATTCATTAGTTAAAATCTTTATTTTATTACCTGCATGTAGGTTTGACTAAATCCACTAGCACTGGAAGGTTTTCCCTCAAAACTTCCAATATTAGCCTATTCAACATTTGAAATCATATATTAAAATACGATTCATAAAACAATGCTATTAACATGTAATAAATTTATAATTGTTTACTAGTGTAGACTCGAAAAACTAACATCATGCATTAATCTTATTCACCTATCAAATAAATCAAGTTTATTTGATTAATCTCTTAAGGTTATCACACTTAATTAAATAAATCATTTCATTTAATTATCTCCTAAAGTTTCTTCATTTAATTAAATCAAATGTATTTAATTAAATGGCTAATATCCATTATTTCCTCTCATTTTGATTTATTTTAAATCCAAAATTCTAAGTCAAAATGTCACAGTCAACTAATCTTCATCTTAATTAATCAAATCATGATTAATGCTAATCAAAATCCATCACATCCTCTAGGTTTTCCCACTTGCACAATAAGTCAATTTATTTGATTTATTAAATCTTCTAATATCTCTCAACAAGGGCATCAAGATGGAATATTCCACCAATTTGAATCTCCCTCTCAAAAGACTTGTACTCCAACTTGGAATTTATGAACGCTTACATGTCTCTTACACAAATAAACTTGGCATTAACTCTCTTCTTTCATCCCCCCTAAACATGCCATCTCCTCAAAATTCAAATTTCAAATTGGCACATTGACCAAAATGTGCACAACCTCATCCTCTCACATCTTGACAAGTGGCATCTTGTCATTGGCTCATGAATGATCCCACATTCATACAAATCCCTCAATATTCCAACTTTGAATCTATAAATGCAAAGCATTTCTTCAACAACACTACTATTTAGCTTGATGCATAATCTCTTGCATTTTCAACATCATCATCTTGGCATCTTTTGCATATCAGGGATTGGGAAAGGGCTCTCTTTTCACATCAAGGAGCACCAATCCCCCTATGGGATTGAGGTTTGGTTCATTTTAGATAATTTTGCATTCTTGTAACCCTTCTTTGTATTTTTCTACTACCATGTTTTCTTATCTTAATGTGATCAAGAATTTCATAGGGATCTCGATTATTCTTTTTGCTAACTTGGCTAATTCTCTTTGTTTTTTATCATGTTAGCTTAGACAAAAATCTGGTTCACATTATTTTTCCCCTCTTTGAAGCAATGTACTTGTTGCATTGGTTCAAAGAATGATGCCGCCGACATCAAAATTTTTTTAAAAAATTCTTTTTTCGGATGCCCCAATGGAAATAAGTATGTTAGTACATTGCCCCCTCAAGACAAAGAGGTTCAAAATGGATGTATGGATGGTTAGACTAATAGATCTATATGATAATGATGATGAGATGTTCTTAAGATGCTTAGAATAACAAATCTATATTATTTTAAACAACTTAAATGATAATGCAATGCATGTAAGATGGATGAGATGGATGATGTTGTATTATGATGATATGACATGATTATATAGAATGAAAGTGCAGATGTAGGATGGATGCATTATGTTAGCATGAAAGAGGATAGAAGAATGAGATGGATCAATTGAATCTAGGAAGATGCAAAAGTCCAACAAGTCCATTAGTTGTCAAGACTTTATTAGATATGATGATGTATTGCTTATCCAGGGATGGGAGAGATAAAGAGCATAAATTTCCTTATGTTTAATAACACACATAGGTACGATGCATCAAGGTATAAAGAACCAGGATGGTGTTGCACCTAGTGTGATGGACTTTGACTCGACAATTAGATAGGAGTGCTCTTGTTCACACTTGACATACGGAAACCTTGCTAGGATAGACCTAACAAAGCAAGTATTCACCAATTTATATTACAAGAATGTCCAACAAGCACAACAGACAAAAAGATAATGATCATTGCCACATTCCTTTCTCTCTAAACCTATTTTGTTTAGGCATCATCAAGAGGTCCTTGGAATGAGTGCAAGATAAGATAAGTCAAAAAGACCAGATAAAGTAAACAAACAAGTTGATGTTCTTCGTACAGCTAGCCAAAACTAAACTACGGTGATCCCTAGTGCTGATGTCCATCATGGGAAGGATGCATCCTAGGACATGTTGTGATCAAGGTTTTGATGAGATTGATTGGATGATAAGTTATTGATACTCTGAGTCAATCAACTTGCTTGCTTACTGACCTAGACTTGAGACTTTCAGGATTAGGTGTTCACTTTTGAACCTGCTAGACTGGCTTCTAACCAAATCACCAAAGGATGAGGGTGATAATTGATTTATTATGAGCGATGATTATTTTGGGTGAAAGCGAGATGAGATGGTGCACCATTTTGGGATTTTTCAGATATTTGGATGTTTTTGGTGTTTTGAAATGTTTTGAGGCTGTTTTGATTTTTAGATTTAAATATTTTTTTGGAATTTTGAGATTTTATGAATGTTTTTGGATTTTGTGTCTCGGAAGCCAATCAAAGATTAGCCTTGCCTACATTTAAGCTCAGAGATGATGTAGTTCGGATGACAATTGACTTGACTATTGATGAGATAGATGGGCAAATGGATTGCCATATTACGACGAACACCTAAAGGACTGACCTAAAATATGAAATAGATGGGCAAACAAATTGCCATTGTGACGGATGCCTGAAGGACTAACCTAAAATATGAAATAGATGATCAAATAGATTTCCATTGTGACGGATGCCTAAAGGACTGACCTAAAATGTGAAATAGATGGGAAAATAAATTACCATTGTGACAGATGCCTGAAGGACTAACTTAGGGTGTCTCGGTTGACAAGAGACTTGACTTGATGATGAGAAAGATGGGAAAACAGATTGCCAAATTGTTGTGATAGATGCCTAAAGGATTGACCTAGGGTGTCTCAAGGGATGATCAAAGATCAACCTTTCCTACGTTCAAGCTTAGAGATGATGTAGTTCGGTTGGATGACCCTGTTTTTGAATTTTTAGATTTCTGACATGTTTCTGATTTTGATATGATTTGGAATATTTGGATATGGATAAGTGATGATATCAGTGCTCTATTTTAGGATCTTTTTGAAAATCAAGCTAGGTTGATTGATCAGATTGATGGATTGATGATGATAACATTATTGAGGATACACAACTATACAAGGATAGTGTTAAGCAACACAAGGATTGGGAAGGATATCTTGAGATGATGATGAGTTAATTGGACTCTGATTGATCAGGATTTTGAAGCTTGATTTGGAAAAAAATTATTTTGAATGATTTGACATGATGCTGACGTGCAAGTTAGATGTGACTGATATTGATTGCTTGGATTGATTTTTGATGGAAGATAAAGCTTGATAAGGAACATATTCCTGTAAAAATATGCCATGGGCTAGTGATTTGGATTTTTTTCTCACAAATGCTTTGACCAATTTGATTTTACATTTTCCAATGTTCAGATCACCACTTAAGTTAGAGGATATAGATCAAGATTTATTCTTGAAGCAAGATGTAAACATCTACCCCTAGTGTCTAGCAATGTATGGAATTCCATGGTTGGATTCTTGGATATATGTTTGGATGGATGGATATGGAAGCACGCAAAGGATGCCAAGGATTATCTTGTGATAAGATAATTTTTTTAGATATTGGATGTTTATTTGGATAATGCTTCATGGCTTAGATAACATTGGGTAGGATAGGATCAATGAAAGTGACCCATGTCAAGATGTCTACCATAAGTGTAAAGTGTACAACAAACCTTCAACAAGATAAAGATAAGGTAGATAGATGGCAATGGGTTGGATAAATGGTTCGTGGATGAATGGATCATATGGATGGAATGGAATGCTGGATTTATTATAGATGGGATGAGATGCTTCCTCCTAAAATGGTGCATGTAGATGCTCAATTCTACACATGGTGCCTATTTGCCAAGTTTTCATCATGGTACTTGTCCAAAGCACCATTGAAACTTGGTTTTCTCTAGAAGATGATTTTTTTCTTTATTGTTTTCAATCATTTTTCTGTTTTTTTTTGGATTTTTTATATTTTTATATTTTTTTATATTTTTTGAGAGATTTTAAGCTGATGTTGAATCACCTAATATTGCTGAAATTGATATTTCTATCATAATGTTCCTTCGATATCTTTCTTGAAGAAGCTGCCTTGCCAAGATATGCACACTTGAAAGCAACTTTTGAGATTCTTGATCTGCTTTATTGATACTGGAGTTTACTTTGTCTTTGTGTGAACATCGTGATAGAGTGCCTTCTAAATCCTTATGATGAAGGGTTGTTGCCAACACATGGTCAATGTGAGAATTGCATATCATGCATGGAGGCATGGATGGAGTGTGTTTAGGAAATAAAAGATGGGTTGGTTGATAGTTTGGAACCTTTGACTCTCTAAACTTGGGAAGATGAGCAATAATGGGTGGATATGTAAGTGTGCATGGAATTATGACCAAATTCTTGAAATATCTTGTACATCACTTGACAAACCTTTTTTTTCCTTTGTGGATATCTTTGATGGATAATTTTCCCTTTTTTATTTTGCCCCATAGTTTCTTTGACTAATGGAGTTTGATAGGGATCATCTTTCTTTGTATTCTTTGGTATCCATGTGTATTTGATCTATCTTTTGTGCTTCACTACTTCTATTTCTTTGATGACATTCTTTTGATTAAAATCTTTTTTTTGATGCTGGTTCCAATTTGTGGATGGGATGATGGGTGGATGAAGATTTGTGACATGGCGGGTTGTAGTATTGGCATTGGTTTCATCATAAGGATTCTTCATGCTCCCTATGTTGACATTTTCTTGTGACAAAATTGCCCCTAGTTTTGTGGAAGTATCACTGATATGTTTATATCCCTTGATTTTTGAATAACCAAGGCCTTGATGCTTAGGATTGCCAAAAATTTGCACTGGTTCTAGGATACCCTATTCATGTAGGCCTAATCCTCTACCTTGATAATTCATCTACTAAATTTTTTATTTGTAATAGGATATGATTTATCTTGGAAGCAGGGTGCTAATCCTTCTCTGCTCTGTGGTGGATCTTCAAAGGTGCTAAATTTTGCATTGATGAGATAGCTTGCCCTAGGAAAGGTAAATGATCCAAGTTTATAAGCGATAGGATCCTCCATATGTGGGATGAATGCCTGATTGATATATTTGGCTTGAGCTTGTGAGATATCAAATTGTAATGCTTCTTCAAGAAGTGTTGATGATTCATTGTCCCCATAGGATGTTTCCAATTCACAACTTTTAGAGAAGCCTTCTTCATGATTTGTTTTTGCTATGTCTCCAAATTTTTATACATCTTTGTCTTGTGCACAAATTTCAAGGGTAGAAGAGTCTTGTTCCTTTTTAATGATGTCAAGAGTATGAGACTCTTTTTTTGAATGAAGATCATCTATGTGTCCATCCAAAGAAAGCATCTCGTGGGTAGATTGAGGAATATGTGCTTTATAGATATGATCATCATTTGTGGAATCTTGTATAGATAGAAGAGTGACCATTAGATCATTGTAGTATCTCGGAGATACGAATTCTTGATCTTGGTTAATGTTGGAATTGCTTTCGACATGCTTTGGATCAAGTTCTTGACATGGGTCAATTTTAAAGGGCAAATTGGTCAGAAAGGGTTTTTGGACATCTTCATTAGGCATGGGAAGTGGATTAATATCTTGTTGATCTATGCGAATTCCTTCACTATCCGCAATCATGAGGTCAATGGATGTCAGTATGTCTTGGGAAGGACCATTGCTAGACCTTGATGAAAGATATTGATCATGCTTTGGAATAAATTCTTGGGATATGTCCTCTAACTCATAAGGTGATGCAGAGACATTTTTAATATGATCATTGGTCGGTGGATTGTGGATTATGTAAATAGGATCAAATAATTTTAACACATCTTGAAATAGATCACTAAAAATTGTTTCTCAGTGAATGTTGATTTTATCATTGGATGGGGTAGACATATCTTCACAGTGCTCATTGATGGATTGATTTTGATCACTGTTTTCAACAAGTGCAGAGGAGAGATTGTTAATGCTATCACTAGTGGTTGAATTTTGATTATTGTCGCCAATAGCTATTAGCTTTTGATCAATTAGATCTTGGATTAGATTTTTGAGTCAAATACAATCTAATGCTATGTGTCCCTTTGTTTTGTGAAAATCACAAAAGTGCTTCTCATTGTACCCTGGTAGTTTCACCATGGGCTCTCAATAATTCACATAAATGGGGATTTTAATGAGATTTTCTTATATCAACTGTTGCATGACCAATTCGATTGGTTCCCCAAGTGGTGTGTATTTTTATTTGTTACCTTGTGAGATTCGCACCTTAAATTGACCTTGTGGCGATTGATTTTGGAGATGTGGTGATTGAGTTTTTTGTTGATGTTGTTGATCTTGATATCCAATTTATTGACATTGGAGATATTGTTCTTGATGTGTTTGTGGAGATAGCTCAATGCTTTGATGACATGGTTCAACCAATGGAAGAGTGTATTGATTTTGGGGTGGACATATCTCTTGGTGATATGAATCGATGAGTTTTTTGAGTGTAGTAATTTTGTTTCACAAGATTTGACCTTGAAATTCTTGATATGGTTGAGTTGGTTGTAGAGAAAGAAGATTTGGAATGCATCCTTGTGGTGTTTTCCTGGGATCATGGACAAGTTGATTCAAGATAATGCCCTGATTCGGTGCACCATGATGTTTTCATTTGGCATGATAGGTTGACTTTGAACATTGTTGTGATTGGGAAACACATTTCTTGGATTTAGGTAACTTTGATTTTGTATGAGATCACCTTGACTTGGATCAATACATGAAATTGTCAACATATTGCCTAGATTTTGAACAACATTGATGGGATTTGCAAACATGTCTACCCCAAAGTTTACCAAGTGTGGATTCAAAATGTTCATGCTTGGGTTGTTTGGAAAACTCATGAATTGAGTGTTTGGTTGATAGATTTCTAGGTTTGGACTTGGATTTAAATCTACCATCGGGAAAGGTGTTCCAAACTTTAGATTGGGCATACTCACATTCGTTGTACTATTGAGGTTTGGAGGAGATAATGATGCCATGCATAAATGTGAGTTTCGATAATCAATTGGCATTGCGAGACTTGGATAGTTTGGTTGACTTGGATTACTCATGATGTATGAATCAAGTTTATATTTCATTTTTCTCTTTTGTTTTTACCTTGTTGACCTCTGAGGGGTTTAGGACCAATGGTGAGATGAAAGATGAAAGGGTGAGTGATATGGGTGTTAAAATTTTTAGGAACTTTGGATCAATGCTAGACTTTAGGACTTGATTTGATTTGATTTTGATTGAGGATAGTTTGACTAAGTGTGTTAAGTCAAACAAAGTGATAATGCACTTGTAAACTCTAGGAAGTTGTGTTATCTTTGAGTAAACTTGTACACAAGAGGATAGTTTGACTAAGTGTGTTAAGTCAAACAAGGCGATTATGGATAATGAACTTGTAAACTCTAGGAAGTTGTGTTATCCTAGAGTAAACTCATACACAAGAGGATAGTTCGACTAAGTGTGTTAAGTCAAACAAAGTGATAATGGAGTGGATAATTTGACTAACTGTATTAAGTCAAAAAAGATGATTTTGAATGTGCCTAGAAGTATAGCATGAATGTTGTTTTCAAAGTTTCCAAGAGTTGTTAATGAGATGATGTTTGATATGGGTGAAGTGTTTGACTTGATCCTAGATGAACCTAAGAGGACTTGTTTACTAGGCCAAGATATTGAAGAACATGCTTTTCCTTAAGAGTATTTAAAACCAAAAGATCAATTTTCGCATGGAAAACCATAAGACAAAAGATCGCAAGCACATGTGTGGGGTTCAATTGATCTTTTATCTTGCTTAGATTCAGTTCTTTTTACCACAAAAACTTTTTGCTTAGTTTTTCAAACTGAATGTCTATGTCTGAATTCCTTTTCATCCCACAAGGTCCATTATGTGGAAATTGAGAAAATCAAGGAAATAGTTCCCTAATGTTGACTTTAGTGAGAGAAAATTGTGATTAAACCCAAATACTTAGAAGCCTCTAAGGATGAAATCCCTAGGGAAAATATGAGCACTTGAATTTGTCAAAGGTATTTGCTTCCCTAAAGGGTTTGAAGTTTTCAATATTTTGTGAATGTTTGTTTTCAAGCGTTTTCGATCAAAGAAATGTGTTTTCGATTCCAAGAACATGTACAATGCTTGGATGAAGAGATAATATTTGTTGGGATCCCATTTAGATAAATCCAGTTGCGCATATTCAGTGCGGATGATTAGATGCTTGACCACAAAGACTCTTCCTTACAGTGCACTCACTTCTCAGGTTAGCCAAGCATCAGTACCCATGAATCTCCCATGGCATACTTTTCATCTCTACAACAGAATCACATGTATATGTGGGGTGGCTTCAAAGGTCATGACCTTTTGCACCAACAAATAGATTAGGATTATGGCCTTTGCTAAACAAAGGGTTTTAATACAAACATTTCGTTCATGGGGGACCATCCATTCAGTGAGAGACCATTGCTTCCCTTCTCATCGAAAAAATCCTCGTGATATTGGCCTTTGTTCCAATATCCACACTTATATCCTAGGTGGAAGTCGCTTAGCTTTAGCATGTTCCCGGTTGAGTCATTCCCTGGGGTGATTAATTTTCCCACCAGGTAAGCCCTCTAAGATAAACAAAAGTGAGTAAGAAATATCCATAATTCGATCAATCTTTGTCATGATACAAAGAGAGAGAATGTACGCAATATCCTCCACTCAGACTCACAAGTTTTGTTCAATTTTTTAAGGTACCCAAATTGAAATGTGGAGGCAATCTTTTATGCAACTTAATGTCACCAAAAAGACTTTTGATTCTCAAGATCATCATGAAGCACGAGAGAATCACATACGCCTTTTTAAATGAGATTACTTTGCAAAAAAGATTACAAGACACAAAATCACATCTTCATTTTAATCTTTAAATCAGAAAATGAGTTCTTTTTAAGTACCAACTTTGAAGTGTGAAATTTGTTTTGTCAAAGTTTTAGAAACCAAATTGAAATTTAGTAAGTTTCTAAGGTTCAATTTTAATCCAACTTGTAAAAGATCAAATCAGTGATTAATTTTAAACCCCAAAAAAGAGTGAGTTGGTTTAAAACAGAAAACAAGAGTAGAAAATGGAAGCTCTAGATCATCACACCAAGCATTTAAAAATGCTTTTTTCAAGTCTTGATTTCAATTTTTAATGCCCAATTTCAATCTTCTTCCTTTTTATTAACTCCAAGATTCTCAAAATATTGCTTCTTATGTTCCAATGTTGCAAACGAAATCCCTGCAAGATAAAAAAAAAGGAAAAAAAGACAAACATGTGAAGACCAAGTTATTCAATTAAATTCATTTTTTAAGCATTAACTTGAAATTTAAAATAAAAGGACTAATGATAATGAATGAAGCATCAATAAGAATCCCATTTGCTACAGACTTTTAAAACAAATCTTAATCTGAAATAGACAGTTTTCCAGCAAAGCTCAAAATCTCCCTTGCTAAAATAAAAAATTTTAATGCGGATAGGTAAAGATTTGATGCAATTTAAGTAAGATTTGGAATCTCATTCATTCATCCCACAGAAATTCATAAATGAGCAACGCTGATCCACGAGGATGCCTGCAAAACCATTAATGAGTGATATCAATATATACATGTAAACGACTTTCAAGAGATTATGTTTGCATTAATGTGTAAGACAACAAATTCAAAATGTTGTTGAGAAGGCTAATGATAAGTTTCAAATTCCTAACAATCTAGGACAAAAGTTCTGTAAACATAATCCTCGAAGTTAGGACACAATATCTGCAACACTTATTATTGAATTGACCTACGCAACACACCCATAACCTACTGCTAATTTTTGATAGTAGGATATAGACTCTATTTAATAAGAAAATGCTCAACTCCATGGTTCTACGTGCGTAAGGTATTCCCCTTATTTCGATGCAACCATATTATCCTTAAGAAATGATGGAAAATTCCATAGACTTGCATACAAAAAAGAAGTGGAGGCATAAGCAAGGCATGCGAATGGAGCAATTATGAGGCCACCTGTCATGTAAATAAATTTGAAATGATGAAAGATTAGAAGAGAAATAATTACAGTTGTAGGATAAAGGGAATAAAATTTTGCAAATAGCTACCATATAGAAGTATTGGGCATGATATTTTCGCATTAATACTTTTTTGTCAGTATTTATGGGTGCAACCAGTAATTCGTTGCCAAGTCATGTCAAGAATGATGGCCGACTTTATAATAGCAGCGGTTGACAAGGCAATGAACTGCATGACATGATGTCTTAGAGAAAATGCGGTCTCGATGACTTGTATATGCGTGAAAAAGGATTTGTTGAAAGGCTTTTAAAAAATTCAAGCTAAATGAAGTTGGTAGGTTTAAAGCCAATCTTTGGCAGCAACCTCACAGCATGTGCCAAGAAGAATGGGAGCTTTGGAACATTCATGGACACCTATAGTAGGATAAACACTAGAAGAATTTTTTGTCAAATGTTCTAGCTGCAATTATGGTGGAAGATGTGTATGCAGAATATGGAAGCTTAGGCTAGGCACGCAAATTGCAACCCAAATGTTAGTAAGACATGAAAATAAGCTTTATCAATTTCCACAATATTAAATTCATTTTCCAAAGAAGATAAATGCAAATAAATAGTCATGGATTAATTTATATTTTCGTCACAAAAATCTTTAAAGTCTTAATATTAGAGCACGAGGGCTGAGAAATAATGGTGATTGTCCTCCATTCACTTATGGTTGCTGAGCTTTTGCTGAGATTTTTCACCATGGATGTTTATTATTTTATCTTTTACACTGCCCCAAAAAAAAATTAAATTAAGTGACCAAAAAAACACCGCCACCACAATCGCAACATTCAAGGTTCAAGTGATTACATGGAAAACACGCAAAGTATTTTCATACATGAATTTATCCCCACAAATGGGTAACCTCTATTAATGTGTGACTGGTGAGGACATCACCAATTTTAATCAATCTGACATTGACAAAACTTAGAAAAAAGAACAAATCAGCATGATGAACAAAGGAAGCAAGGCATTTTCTAGATTCCAGACTTTTATTTCAAAGAATCATTTATTGGCCACCATACTTAAGAGACTTATTAGTGTGTAATAATGGTGCAAGTGACACCCAACCTTCTTGTTCACAAAAATATGAAGACAACACATATTATGCTAGCAATATTAAATGCACAGACTTTTAAGGAAAACTTCCATCAATACTTCTATGATATTGGTCGGAGGAGATCAATGTAAGATATTCGTTGCTTGTTTCATACTCTAAACAATACTTGAAAACTTTTACGCAAAAGCAAATGTTTGGTGTTGATCCAGCTTCCACCACTATTGCCAATGTTCAAAATGGGAGCCTTAGAAATATTTTTGAACCTTCAAAAAAGCATACATGTTTGGAACTAAAGCATACTAGAAGGGGAACTTGGCATATGTAATTCCAAAAAATATTGCTATTGAAATCCACCAGTCGCCACTATTTATTTAGGCATATGAATAAACAAAGAAACAGAGTCGAGCCAGCAAATATTTTAAGAATAAACAAAGACCTTTGCATGAAGTAACTAGACACCACATCTTTGAGAATTTTATGAACATAGGAAAAAGACCTTTTTTTTTTCAATAGTGACAGAGCGTGGGATTAAAACTTGAACATAAAAAAAATTCCTATCTATTGTAGTAATCGATGTCAAATAAAAACACACATTTTATATTCGTATTTAATGCATAAAATAAAAGGAGGTGAATAGATACAAAGACTGTGGGTTCAAGCCCCACGGTGGGTGCCAAAATGTGAACCAAATTTTTGTCTAAGCTAACATGATCAATACCAAAGATAATTAGCCAAGTTAGCAAAAACAATAATCAAGCTCCCTATAAAATTCTTGATCACATTAAGATAAGAAAACATGGTAATAAAAAAATACAAAGAATATTTACAAACATGCAAACTTATCTAAAATGAACCAAACCTCAATCCCATAGGGGGATTGGTGCTCCTTGTTGTGAAAAAAGAGCCCTTTCTCAATCCCTGATAAGAAAAAGATGACAAGATGATGATGCTGAAAATGCAAGAGATTATGCATCAAGTTGGATAGCAGTGTTGTTGTAGAAATACTTTGCATTTATAGATTCAAGGTTGGAAGATTGAGGGATTTGGATGAATTTGGGATCATTCATGAGCCAATGACAAGATTCCACTTGTCAAGATGTGAGAGGATGAGGGTTGTGCATATTTTGGTCAATGTGCCAATTTGAAATTTGAATTTTGATGAAATGACATGTTTAGGGGGGATGAAAGAAGAGAGTTAATGCCAAGTTGACTTGTGTAAGAGACATGTAAGAGCTCATAAATGCCAAGTTGAAGGACAAGTCTTTTGAGAGGGAGATTCAAATTGGAGGAATATTCCATCTTGATGCATTTGTTGAAAGAAATTAGAAGATTTAATAAATCAAATAAATTGACTTATTGTGCAAGTGGGAAAACCTAGAGGATGTGATTTGTTTTGATTAGCATTAATCATGATTTGATTAATTAAGATGAAGATTAGTTGACTATGACATTTTGACTTAGAATTTTGGATTAAAATAAATCAAAATGAGAGGAAATAATGGATATTAGCCATTTAATTAAATACATTTAATTTAATTAAATGAAGAAACTTTAGGAGATAATTAAATGAAATGATTTATTTAATTAAGTGTGATAACCTTAAGAGATTAATCAAATAAACTTGATTTATTTGATAGAAAAATATGATTAATACATGATGTTAGTTTTGCATGTCTACATTTTGCCCCTCTTTGAAGCAATGTACTTGTTGCTTTGGTTCAAAGAATGATGCCACCGACATCAAAATTTTAAAAATTTCTTCTTTTTTTGGATGCCCCAGCAAAAAAAAGTACATTAGTACAACTAGTTACATACCTCAACGGTAGGTGCAGTGGAGAAATAAGCAAGTGTAGGGCTGGTGTATCTAGTATTGACATTATGAACCTATAATTTTATTAAAATCATGAAACTAAATTAGTTAATCTTACATTTCAAAATCAAAGTTTAATAAATTAAATTCAATGAACACGTTAACTTTTACCTGAGTATCAATTCCATAGACCTCATGCAAAATGTTAGCTTCCATTGCCATCTCCATAGCTATAGATGGATCTTGCTTAGCAGCCTCTTGAGTGTTGGTGGGGTCGTATGAACAAGTCGCCCCGCAAGATTGACACAAATGGGATCGAATCCCACCACTTGAAGACTCCCCTAGATGGTGATATTGAATAGGCCTGGCATGCTAGATGACAATCAGGGTCAAAGAGTTGATGGCTTGCAAATTCTCTACATCGGCACTCCTTCACAACGAAAGGGATAATGATGTGCTCATGAGGAGGCCTAGTGAGAGGTCATCTCTCTTGTTGTGTAGGATCCTACTATGCACCGGGTCTATCTTGAGCCAACCCCCCACCTCTCCCCTAGAAGTCCCTCATATCAAAATAATTTGGGATTTTGTTCAAGATGAGCTCATTGTATAGTTTCCTAAGGAAATACTGCTCAACTTCACAATTGTTGCATGTTGGGTAAACAAAAACCATGTACCACCTATCCCAAAAATAGTTCCTAATCTGTTGGTGGTGGCACCAATGAATAGGAAACCTCTTCGCATTGAGGGTAAGATTTTCGTTTATATGTGGGTCAATGAATAATGAGCAAAAATCAAAATTTTATAATTTTTAAATCTTTTACATCTTTATATGATAATTTATCCTGGTAATAAGCCCTAGCCACTTGCCTCCTATCTTGCCGACTAGTTAATTATTTGTTGATTGAATCTACATGTTTTAACATTTCTTTGAGTGAAGTTGACAGGGTCATTCTTTCCACGGTTGAACCGTTTAGATCGTTCAACCTTTTGATTCAATCCTTAATTTGTTTTTTATTGTTTTCAATTTCACTCATTAAGTTTTGTTGAGTTCCAAGAGGATGTTGAGGGATTGGTGGAGGAGATTGTTGTTGTGGTTGATTAACTTGAGGATTTTATTGTTGTTGATCTTGTTGTCCTTGTTGAGGATTTTTTTCCTCTTGTTTTTGTTGTGTTTATTGAGGATTTTGAAGAGGGTTTGTAGGTTGATTAACATCTCCTACAAATTCAAAAAATAAATATCAAAAACAACCTAAAACTAAATAATTCAAAACAAAAAACAATCATTACCTCTTAGACCTCCTCGTCGACGTGGCGGCATCCTAGTAATGAAACAACAACAGTTTCATGAAGAATATTGGAAAATAGCTCAGCCCAGAACACAAGCGAGAAAATGAGGGGTTTTGGTCGTGGGCACAAAAAAAAGTAGTCACAAGTAAGAATAATTTCGATTTCTTTTTGTTGTTCTTTTAATAGCTCATAACATGAGCACATTGTAATACGCTTGTGTTATGGGCTCGTTGTGGCCGAGCCTCAGGTTCGTCACACCAAGCCATAATGTGAGTGTGTTATAATGCGCTTGTTTTATGAGCTTTCAAAAAATATATATATATTTGGCCACAAATTGGCTACCCATCTTTTTGCACCCACTCGTTAAAATATTCCAAATTTTTGATAAGATTAAATATATTTATATTTTCTTTATTAGTTAAACATTCTTCTATAAATTTCTATTTTACAAATGCAAATACAAATATTTTAAATATAAAAAATACTAAACTAGTAATAGATATCTTAAATAAATCTATCTAAAGATATTGCAATCTTGAATTATTATATTTATTTAAACATGCTTACTTTATTCTTATTTGAAGAGCTACATTTACTTCAGAGTTATTTTATTTTATTTATATTTTATCTCTTGTTGCAACCATAATTACACTTGAGATAATAAATAGAAAAATAAAATCAAAGCTTCATGATATTTACGATCTTAGAGTACACGTTAGATAATAATTGCATATAAAATAATATCATTCAAGATTTTTCTTAATAATTAGAAAAATCAAATCAAATCTTCAAAATATTTATGATCTTAAGGTACATGTTAGGTAGCAATGAGTATAAAATAATCTTGTTCAAGATTTCTCTTACTAAAAACTTACTTTTGAATGATGATAGCGAGATGTTAAATATTTTTATCTAATCCTAAAACACCCACACACATTCAATTTTCTTAATGTTATTTAAGTTAATTAAATAAAGTGCGTGCACTCAATACAACTAATTTATATTGATTTGATCATAGTTGGCTATGATAATATTTGATGTCACAATGGTTTTACTTAATAATTTGGATATGTTCAAGATGTCTAAAATTTTATGTGGAATTATAATTACCTTAGGATTGATTCCACAACTATGGATCAATTATATGCGATGAGGTTCTCACTTCTTGCTATTTGATTCACTAATTCTCTATACCTTATTGATTATTAAGGATTGGTAATATTTAGAAACAACTTTAGGGAGATCATTTGATCACAAGGTCCAATTATCCTAAGTGACCCCTCTTAATTAAATTGACATTATATTCATAATAAATATCGATATAGATAATAGGAAAGTGATTCATATTTTGATTATGAATGCCCCACAAGGGCAACATAATGGATAAAATTAGATGCCCCCAATCTAAAAGGGTGTCTCTAGAAGCATGATAGGTTAATATGAGTGAATATGGGGAAGAATGATGCCTCACAATATAATGGGAAGACATGACACTAGACACACAATATGGCTATATAAGTTATAAATAATAGGCATGAGAACATAAGAGTAATCTAGGAATGAGGTAAATTGATAAGGCTCATAACTAAAATATAGTGATATAGCATGGGAATGTGATCTAAGCATGGTAAAAACTCATAACTATAAGCATCAAGTAATCAAAGTAGAATATAGGTATTACAAGGGATGAGATAATGGGTATATAGACATAAAAGAATAAGAAAAATATTATGATAAAATCAAGCATAGATGCATAAAAATTATAAAAGTAGGAAATATGGAAAAATAGAAAAAAAAAATGTGACAAAAATGAAAAAATTAAGATAATGAAAAGGTAATAAAAAATAACATAAACACTTAAAAAAAAGTCAAGTAAAAAAAGGTGTTGTATGTACATTTGACTTAATCATCCTAAATAACATAAATAAAAGTCTTAACATATAACTAACATCATGAAAAGCTAAATTTTTATTAAAATTAAATATTAGTTTCTTAACAATATTAACTTAATTAATACGTTAATGAGAAAAATATTCAAAATACAATGAATACAATTTGAAGAACATGAATTATTTGTTATGTAACATTTTATATAGAATGTGTTTAAAAATATATATTTAAAACATTTTGAATGTATTCACTTATTGAAATTTGTAATTTTATAAAAAATAAATACATTTAATTGTTAAATATGAAATTTTATAAAATTTCAATTTACATTTTAATCTTATACTTAAAATTACAAATTTATCAATAAAAATTTATTTCTATCAAAATCTAAACATTAATTTATTAAATATATTAATTTTTTGATATTTAAATTAACTTAATATAGACAATTTTTTAAAAGATTTCATTATTTTTATATTAAATATCCATATATTTTTATATTAAAATAAATATTAATTTTTTATTAAATCTCAATAATATTTTCAATTTTTTCAATTTTTTTAAATTATAAATAAATATTTAAATTTTTATATAAAAATAAAATAAAATAATATATATTAAATAAAATAGAAAAGAAAAGAATATAATATATATTTTAAACAATGTAAAACTACTCTTCTCGCACTCACCTATTAGCATACATTGACGGGAAGACCATTCCTCAAGGGTTTAATTGCAACCATTTTAATTGTAGCCATTAAATGCAACAAATAGATGGTGAAAAAAAGCATAGCCCATTCTCTAAGACTATCGGCTAAAATCAACTTAGAAAACATTTAACGACTGGCAAAGTAACTCCACTAGAAAAAAAGGTTGAGTTAAGACAAACATCCATCTAAGCAGTCAGCGCTTAGTGTATGATGTTTAAACCTAGTCGTAAAACAATAAGACTATGTTATGGGAAAATGAATCAAGAAAGAATATTGCGGTGTTTTGTAATTGCATGAAAATGAGGACCTCCAAAATAGGAATTATTTGTAAGAGTTTATTGAGGAAATACACGCATGATTTTATGTTCCGTATAGCACTGGATCTCTAGAATAGGAAGTACTTTTGGGATTTTATGTTCCTTATGGAATATGATTTTATGTTAGGTCGGGATATATCCTGAAGTGTGATTGTTAGTGGTGGATGGAGATAAAATCATATCAAACACATTAAATATTGAAACACAGTTATTTCCTCAATGTGCTACTGCATTCCATTGCAATTACTTTTCTCACCAAACAAATTACATCAATCCTCTTTTATAGAGGAGTTTAGAAATTACAAGAAGGTTTGGAGAGTAGGAACTGACATAAAAATGTTTTTCATATTTTACCTAATTCTTCCTAACAGACATATGCATTTAGTACTTCACCTGTTTAGTAGAATTTACTAGAATGCAGATTTTACTTGAATGTTCTAACATCATTCTAGAATATGCATTTAATATTGGTCTTGGGTGGGAGAAATTAATACTCCAACACTCCCTCTTAATTTCGACCACACATGCTTCAACATTTATCATTCCAAATTTTGTCTTCCAAGTCTGCTAACTTTCTCAAATCCTTTTCTTGCATAATAGCTTCAAACTACAAGATTTGTGAATCTTTTTTAACTCTTTCCAACTGTCACCAATTGTTGCAGTAGTTCTTCAATCCTTTGCTTTTCAAATATTCAATATGGAAGTACTCTTTCTATTTGTAGCTTTCCATTTTTCTTGACATCTTACAAGACTGAAAAACTTTGTTTGATTCCTATTATCTTTGACATATGAACATCTATGCAAAATTTTCAACATACCTATAATTTTTTGCCAACTTGATCTATAACTCTATCCACAATTCATTCACATGCATTTTGTTATAGATTCATTTTCACAATTTTTATTCCAACACATTTTTTCACAATGATTCCTCAAACCACATATTGTACATGGATGTATATCCCAACATATATCTTTTGTATGACCTTTCCTATTACAATGAGAACACTGGATACATTCATTCCTTTATCAAATTTGTTTGAATTTGTAACACCATTTCTTTTTCTTGTGACATATCCAAGACCTTCATAGTTTGGCCTCATAACTAGTTTTATCGGCTCTTTCATTCCTTCTCCATACTTTACTTGTCCTTGTCCTTTCGATCCCATTCTTTTCATTACAATTAACATGATTTTCAAACACATTATCATCTTTATCTTTACATTCTTCATCATAAATATATTTAGCTATACCACACAAATCAATTGATTCATCAATTGAACTACACAAGTCTTTAGTATCACACAAAGCATCACATAAACCAATTGATTGGTTAATAGAACAACACAAGTCTTTAGTACCACATGCAACATCATACACCAATGGTTTTGATTTCAAACATTTATTCTATTCTTTCAATTTTGATATTTCGTTCTTCTGTAAACAATTTTCATCTTCTAATCTCTTAATCTTTTTTTTCATCAAGCATCAAATAACTTCAATGTTTCTTGTAACACTTCATTTTTTACTTTAACTTTATCCAATTCGATTTCAAGATCATAAATTCTTATTAATTGTCCATTTCTTTCTATTGAAACTTGTTGGTTAAATTTCTTAAGTTCTTTGAGTTCTTCCTCCAAAACCCCTCTCTTTTGTCATTCTTTTACCTACTTTTCCCATCAAAACAAATAATTTAAACTCACCTTATACATTTGATTTTTCTATAACAATTTACTTTCCTCTGACAGCTATGCATGCCTTCACCCCTTAGCTTCTCTATATTTTGATTACAGTCTTCCAATCACTTGCAGTCTGCAATTAATCAACTTAGTTCTACAAATAAAAATAGTAGTAAAACTTGGGCTATACCTATAGATACCCTTGACTTTTATGTTGCCTCAGACATTCTTAAACACTACAATCTACAATAAATTATTTAACTCTTTAAAACATCTTTAAAACATCCTTAAAGCGACTGGGAGTTAAAGGTGACTTTTATTTACCTTGAGCTACGGCTCCTTTACCAGTATTTACCTTTGTCGTAGCAATTTTAAACTGTTAAATTTGCTACTTCATTTCTTGCAACAGCTTCCCAAAACAATTCTTGCAAACTGCAATTAGCTCTTCGCTACAGCCTTATCTCCCAATGATCCAAGAAGAAGATGGGGCTTTTGATATGTTTTCTTTAACTAGTGCGAACAACTTCTCTCATTTTTCAATCTCCCCTAACAGCGGCTCTTCCTTGGGCATTGATCCTTCACTAATTTCTCTGATCTGGATCAAATAGCGACTATAGTCTTCAACATCAACACTCCATAAATTCTTCCTTCTTTAACAACTTATGTGTTCTCGGTAACTTCTCTATTTGCAGCTACTTTCTCATATAACAAGCGCCTTCCTTGTTGACTAGGCTCTTTTCTCTGTGACTACCTGGACAACTTCCTTTGGTTGCAACTCCTTGCTTTGGCAAACTCCTCCTTGCTTTTGTGGGTTCACACTAAACAACAACCAATATATGCCAACACTTCCTTTATGTGTGCTTTAGTCTACTGCAACTTCACATGATTCAAACAGCCAACAATTTCCTCTTTTCAGACAACCAAAAGCCACACTCAAAATAGTCACACTTAGATCTTTTCTCAACCTACTCTGATACCACTATGTTAGCTACGGATGGAGATTAAACCAAATCAAGCACATAAAATATTGAAACATAATTATTTCCTCAATGTGCTACTGCATTCCATTACTATTTTCTTACCAAACGAATCACATCAATCCTCTTTTATAGAGTTTAGAAATTACAAGAAGGTTCTAGACAGTAGGAACGGACATAAAAATGTTTTTTTATATTTCACCTAATTCTTCCTAATGGACATATGCATTTAATATTTCACCTTTCTAGTAGACTTTACTAGAATGGAGAGTTTACTTCAATGTTCTAACATCATTCTAGAATATGCATTTAATATTGGTCTTGGATGGGAGAAATTACTACTCCAAGTAATTAAATTCCACAATAAAGTGCTTAAGGGACTTAATATGATATAGGTGAAAGAATAGTAATTGCAAAGAATATAGGGTATTATGAAAATTGTGACAGATCGGGAAGTAGAAGATATATTCTAATAATAGGTAGGGGAAAGTTTTCAATTATTGTCCATATTTCAATAATTGTTCATTGATACATGCTAATTAAAGGGTAAGTGCACCGAGATGATTCCCAAAAAGGGGACTTAAGTGGACAACTTTTTTTTGAAATCAGGAAATACTGACCTTGGATGTGAAATTGAGGATACTTAGACTCAAACTTTTGAGATGGAACAAAAAGAAGGATTCAAGTGCTCTGAGTCTACTTTCTAAACTACTAATTTATTTTGAAAATGATTGAGATTAAGGGGTTCAAATGAGGGACGTACACAAATTGGTGTTGTTTTTGTCAGAAAAACATAACATAACAACTCTTGTATGACCCTCGTACGGTGAACTTTTTTTTAGTATTTTTAAAATCGCAATGGTCAGAAGTTAGCTAACAATATGTAGTTGATGCACAATTTTTCTAATAATTTTTTAATGAATATTTGATTTTTTACTAATTTGCGAAGTGGACATATCCTGAAAAATAGAATTTTGGCCGTGCTACCCCTACAAATTTTGGAAACTAATTGATTTGTTTTTTTTTTTGTTTTTTTTATTTTGTAGAATGGAGTCTAGTTTGTAAAAATGTAATTTGTGTGAAAAATTGATGAACGGTTAATTTATAACCAAAAAAATACCAAACACTACTTTTGGAAAAAAAAAGACATACAGATAAAATAAATTATGGATGAAAGACTTAACATTTTCAGAAAATGAAAAAAATTACATCGTTGGATAGCTAAGAGTTAACCCAACATTACCCATGTGCTCGATTTTTTTGATATTGAACCACATGCAATCCTGACGGTGAGCACGAACTCAATTATGAGAAATATGGTGGATTTTATAAAAACATGTCTTTGGTCATTGAGAATGTCCTCCAAACCTTTGGGTTGGTATTCCAAGGCAAGTACCAAGCTTAAAGTTCGATAATTCCAAAAGTAGGATATAACGTGAGTGCGTTATATCTCACTTTTGACATGGTTTTTTGTTCTGCGGGGAACATGTCTACTGGAACATAATGCAAGTGCATTATAATGTGCTCGTGTTATGTCTTACTTTATGTTAAATGCTAATATATTAATGTATGCTGATATATTTGTATGTACATGTATGTATGTATGCTTGTATGGATGTAAGATTATATGTACATATGTATTATGCTTGTATGTATGCATTTATGTATGTCTTTAGACGAAGGGAGAATTTAGAGAGAGTCTAGAGAGATGGAGAGGGGGTCGATGTGAGAGTTTAAGAGAGAGGGAGTGGGAGAGAAGGGGTTGGATTGAGGGGGACTTAGTTAGGTAGGGTGGGAGGGATAGAGGGACGGAGAGAGAGAGAGGGGGAGTTGGAGAGAGAGAATTGAGGGAGAGGGGGAGAGAGAGAGGGGGGTGGGAGAGAGAATTGAGGGAGAGGGAGAGAGAGAGAGAGGGAGAGAGGGAGAGAGAGAGAGAGGGAGAGAGAGAGCGAGAGAGAGAGAGAGAGAGAAAGAGAGGGTTATGTAGGTAGGGTGCGAAAGGGAGAGAATTGAGAGTGTGAGAGGGAGAGACTTGAGAGTGTGAGGGGGTGAGGGAGAGACTTGAGAGATAGGTAGTGAGAGGGAGTGTGAGAGAGAGGGAGTGGGAGAGAGAGGCAGTGTGAGTGAGAGACTTGAGAGAGGGAGAGGGTGTGAGAGGGAGTGACCTGATACAGGTAGAGAAAGACTGGGGTGGAGTGAGAGGGACTTATCTAGGTAGGGTTGGAGGGATAGATAGAGAGAGGGGAGAGGGACAAAGAGAGAGTTACCTAGGTAGGTTTCCAGAGGGAGAGACCTTAGAGAGAGAGGGGGAGGGAGGAAGAGACATGAGAGAGAGGGAGAGAGAGGTAGTGAGAGAGAGTGGGATGGAGTGGGAGGGAAATAAAGAGAGATGGATAGAGGGAGTGAGAGAGGGTGGTAGGGATTGATTGAATGAGAGGTATGCAAAAAGAGGGAGACGGTAGATAGAGACAATTAGAGAGGGTGGGAGGGAGGAAAGGAGGGAGAGGTGAGATGTATAGATAGAGAGAGAGTGATAGGGGTTGAGGGTATAGGGTTGAGGAATTAGGGTGGAGGACCTATAGGGTTGATGGTTTCTAGGGTATTAGGGTTTAAGGTTTGAGGGTTGATGGAATAGGTTTGATGGTATAGGGTATTTGGTTGAGGGTATAGGGTAGAAGGTTTAAGGTTTAAGCATTTAGGGTTGAAGGGTTTGGGGTTAAGGGTTTAGGGTTAAGGGTTTACATGGTTGAGGGTTGAGGGTTTAGGGTATAGGTTTGAGGGTATATGGTTGAAGGATTAGGTTCAGGGTCCAACGTAAGGGGTAGAGGGTTTAGGGTTTAAGGATTGAGGGTTGAGGGATTAAGGGTTGAGGGTTGAGAATTGAGGGTTGAGTGTTTAATTTATAGGGTAAAGGGTAGAGGGTTTAAGGGTTGAGGGTTGAAGATTGAGGGTTTACGGTATAGGGTCAAGGGATTAGGGGTGAGGGTCTAATATATAGGGTAGAGGTTATAGGGGTTGAGAGATTAAGGGTTGAGGGATTAGGGTTTAGGGTAGAGAGTATAAGGTTGAGGGTAAAGGTTAGAGGTTAGAGGGTAGAGGGTAGAGGGTAAAGGGTTTAACAGTTTAGGGTTTAAGGGGTTAGGGTTGAGGGTCAAGGGTTTAGGTTTGAGTGTTTAAGGGTTTAAGGGTTGAGTGTTTAAGGGTCAAGAGGGTTGAGGGATTAGGGTAGAGATTTTACTAAGTGGGTTTAAGGGTTGGGGGATTAGGGTAGAGGGTAGAGGGTAGAGGGTAGAGGATTGGTGGTAGACAGTAGAGGGTTTATGGGTTAGGGTTTAAGGGTTTAGGGTTTAGGGATGAGGGATTAATAGGTTATAGGGTAGAGGCTATACGAGTTGAGGGATTAGGGTTTAAGGGTTGAGGGTTGAGGGATTCAGAGGGTATAGGGGTTGAGGGATTAGGGTTTAAGGGATTAGGGATTGAGGGTTGAGGGATTAAGAAGGTATAGGGGTTGAGGGATTAGGGTTTAAGGGATTAGGGGTTGAGGGTTGAGGAATTAGGGTTTAAGGGTTGAGCATTGAGGGATTAAGAGGGTATAGGGATTAAGGGTTGAGGGTTTAAGGGTTGAGGGTTGAGGGATTAAGAGGGTATAGGGATTGAGGGATTAGGGTTTAAGGGTTGAGGGTTGAGGGTTGAGGGATTAAGAGGGTATAGGGGATTGAGGGATTAAGAGGGTATAGGGGATTAGGGTTTAGGGGTTGAGGGACTAGGGTTTAAGGGTTGAGGGTTGAGGGTTGATGGATTAAGAGGGTTTAAGAGGTATAGGGGTTGAGAGTTGAGGGTTAAGGGTTGAGGGTTGAGGGATTAAGAGGGTATAGGGATTAAGGGATTAGGGTTTAAGGGTTGAGGGTTGAGGGTTGAGGGATTAAGAGGGTATCTAGGGATTGAGGGATTAAGAGGGTATAGGGGATTAGGGTTTAGGGGTTGAGGGACTAGGGTTTAAGGGTTGAGGGTTGAGGGTTGATGGATTAAGAGGGTTTAGGGTTTGAGGGATTAGGGTTTAAGGGTTGAGGATTGAGGGTTGAGGGATTAAGAGGGTATAGGGGATTAGGGTTTAGGGGTTGAGGGATTAGGGTTTAAGGGTTGAGGGTTGAGGGTTGACAAATTAAGAGGGTTTAGGGGTTGAGAGATTATGGTTTAAGGGTTGAGGGTTGATGGTTGATGGATTATGAGGGTATAGGGGTTGATGGATTAGGGTTTAAGGGTCGAGGGTTGAAGGTTGAGGGATTAAGAGGGTATAGGGGTTGAGAGATTAGGGTTTAAAGGTTTAGGGTTTAGGGTTTAGGGTTTCTCCCCCACTCTCTCTCACTCTATATTTCTCCCACTCTCACCATCTCTCCCTCCCTCTCTAACTCCCACTCTCCACTTCTCCCCTTCTCCCACTCTCACCATCTCTCCGTCCCTCTCTCCCTCCCACTCTATCTCCCACTCTCACCATCTCTCCGTCCCTCTCTCCCTCCCACTCTATCTCCCACTCTCTACCTCCCTCCCTCCCATTCTCTCTTTCTCCCACTCTCCCCTTCTCCCTCCCTCTCTATCTTCCACTCTCCCCCTATCTCCCCCCCACTCTCCCTCCCTCTCTATCTCCCACTCTCCCCCTCTCTCCTTCCCGCTCTATCTCCCACTCTCTACCTCTCTCCCTCCCACTCTCTCTTTCTCCCACTCTTCTCTTCTCCCTCCCTCTCTATCTCCCACTCTCCCTCTCTCTCCCTCCCATTCTCTCAGAATCTCCTATACTCTCAAAAATACACTAAGAAAACCAAATTTCACATAACGCACTCGCGTTGTAATGCGTGCACATTTTTTACTCACTAAAATGGTAAAAAACTCTATATACCCATGATTTGAAGGCCCACAGTTTACATATTCCCTTGGTTTTGCACATGCTCTGACAAAAAATAGCTTTTTGATGATGTTGTGAAGTGTGCAAGCATCTTTTTCACATTCCATCACCTTTTCCATGATCTTTTTACCACCTTTGCATGAAATAGAAGAGTTTCCATGTTGAAAGACATATAATATCAATTGAAGTTTGAATTCCATTGAAAATTGATATACAATTGAAGTGTGGAAGGGAACAAGATTTTGAACAAGTCAAATTGTTGTGGAGTTTGAAGAAAGAAGAAGCTAAGGCTACATAATTGGGTTGAACTCCTCCATTTGAAAGTCTGGTTTTTAAGGTATGTGAGGTCTTTACACATTTTCTTTCATTCTATTATGGCTTTCTTTCATTTTTGTTTTTCATTATAACTTTAGGTTGTCAATGCACATTTTAAATTACCAAATTATATACATAATTATATACACTTGCCAATTATAGGAATTCAGAACCATTCACCAAAATTCATCCTTTAAGACAACTCCAAGCCTCTCCCATTCCTCTGAAGGGTCCAAACACCTTCCAATACCTCTGCACAAAACATTTGATTTGTATACTCAAATTAGCATTAAGAGTTCCCAATTCCTTAAGGACCTTCAAAACACCTTGAAAATATTGAAAATAATCGATTACAATCAACTAGGTTCCTCAAAACATCAACCAATGATTATGTCATTCACAAGTTGTCTTAAATCCTCCATAATGGCACCATTGTTTACAAACAAAAACTATATTAAGGCACAACCAAACCATCACAAACTGTCACATGTATCTCCCAAACCATGCACAAACTTCAAACTGTGATACTCATTTTTGATGCAGAGTTAGAGGACCCAAAACCATTGAAGATGTCAACTTTCCTTCAAGAGCCATCTAAGAAGATTAAAAAGGCGTAATGGACCAATCCCAACACTCCTCTAAGCTGGACAACAAACAAAAACATTATTTCCCAAATTTCACCCTTGGAATCTAGTTACTATGCAAAACCAGTTTTGGGCCCTTAACTCCAAAACTTTCAAAAACACCAGGAAAATAAAATAATGATTGTAGCACCAATTTGAGAGTTGCAAGACATAACTTAACCCATCACATGACTCCTTTGGGACAACATTAAGAAAACTGACCTTTTTCACTATTTTAGGCCTCCAAGTAGACCCTCTCTACAAAGGAACTACCCTTAGATCTTCACACTAGACTTCCAAACCCAAAAATAGTCTTTAATTACCTATCTCAAAACAAGATAATTTCTAGGTCTTAGGACCTTACCTGCTCAACTAGGCTTCCAATACAAAACCCCCCATTTTTCAATACAAAGAGGGAGGGTTTATAGACACTCCTGTACCCGGGACTTCCTAGACCATTCCAAAGCATCAAACATCTTCAAAATACCTTGCACAAGGTCAAAAGTTGATTACATAGACCACTCCTTCAAGAATTTTGTAGGAACTAATATTCTTTTCATTACCATGGTACAGATAAAATTATCCACCATGCCGAAGAAATAGACGAAGAGAAAACTAACAGACGAAGAGAACGAAACCTTGAAAGAAAAGGAGAGAGTTCGGGTGGTGGCATATCATGAAAATAAGAAATTGGAAACGATTGATGAAAACAACCGATTGTAGAGGAACCTCAACCATAAAAAAGAGATGGGAATTTGCAGCACAACAAGCATGAATGCAAAAGCATGGTCGTAAGACAGATTCAGATATCATAGTTGGAGACACACCCTCTACGACAAGTGAATATGAAGGGACACCATTAAGCACAAGCAAATATGGAGGGACACCATCTAGCACAAGTGAATATGGACGGACACCATCTAGTGCAAGTGAATATGGACAGACACCATTTACCACAAGTGACTATTGTTGGACACCATCAAACTCATCTCAAGTTGAGAGTACATCATCACTCGAAATTAATGAAGAAGGTATGCCATCATTCCCATGTGAACCTCAAGGTATGTCTTCTTCTCCACCCTCGATTGAAGGTATGCAATCTAGCCCACCTCAATTAAATATTGATGAAATTCCTAATGTTGAGATGTATGTACCTAGGAGAACACCACCAAGAATTTTGCGTAGAAATCCAAAGTATTTGATTAATATTGATGACGAGACTTTGCAACACATGGAAGGTAAGATTTCAACATGCACTTGTACAAGATATGCTTATAAGATTTGGGAATGATTCTTTGAAAGGCTAAATGAGACTGCAAGATGTCAACTATTTGTTGAAATGATGCGGGGTGTAAAGTATAGGAACATCATGAAGACTCTTGGGTTGAGAACATCGAATGCATCGAGTGAAGACACTATTGTGAAGAATCTAATGGATGCTTATGAGAGTGTGGGTAAGACCTGATGCTCAAAGAATAGTAATGTCACCCAATGTGTCATTACATCGACTTTAGTAAGTTGTCAAACAAAGAGAGCTTGCCTAATTAAAAAGACTAGTGAAAAAATGAGAATTAGTAGAAAAACTTTATCAAGAGCCATTCAAAGGTGGAAAATAATTGAGGGAAATGATACAAATGAATTATGGGCATTCTCGGGGAGACTGTCATGAAAAGATAAAGAAGTTGTTGAAGCCTTGAGAACACTAATTGAAGAGTACTGGAAGAATAACACAAGGCCATCTCCGAATCAAAGGGATGTGGTAAGAAGGAGAATCAGTAGTCGGAATCGTGAGCCACATCCAAAACATTTTTTGGATATGACTCAAACCCAATTTTTTCGGAAATTTGAAAATTATTATCCTCAAATTAGTATTTCTCAAAGATTTTTTGAACTACTTAAACCTTTTTATGTCAAGATAAATCACACACGCACTACTTGTTGTTGTAGACTACATATTAAATTTTCTAACCATTACGATGTTTATCGTTCTATATGTTTAGATTTGCATACTAACGATGTTTTGTAGGATTGTGGCATAGAAGCCCCACCAAAATCTTCAAGAGAGTTCTTATCAAAAAAATTATGTGAAATAGAGGATGGCCAGATATTCTATAGGACAACATGCTTGGATGGTTCATGCGAGCATTGCGGTGGCTTCCAGCGTATGCCAGTATGTCAACATATGGAAATAACAGATGAGGTGGGACAAAAACTAGTAGAGTTCAGGAAGTATAAAACAATGGAATATGCTACAAAAGATGGGTCTCAAGCGAAAATGTGTGATCTGGTTATTGAGAAGATTCTAATGTACAAATTTATGACCACATTTCGTGACAGTATATTGTTTGAGTATGCAATGCATACCCATAGAGCCCAATGGTTGGACATGCAGTTCAAGCTATGCAAGGACACCTTTCCAGTTGGAAGCATAGTATCTGTGGTGGACTTTGCAGAGAACTACACTCTATAGCCACAACATGAGGTGCAGTCACAGTATTACAACTCCACACAAGTTTCAATATTTGTGCACATAACATTCATTCATGCATCTGATAGTACAGATGAGCAAAGGAAGGTATTGAGGGAGTACCAATTTTACATTAGTGATGATCACACACATTCTCCATAGTTTGTGCAAGGTTTCTTCCAGATGTTCTACAGTGGTTTGGCTCAAAGGGGCATAAAATACAATCAACATATAATATGGTCTGATAACTGTACAACACAGTTCAAGAAGTCACGCATGTTCTACTGGTTGTGCAGGATGCATGTCATTATAGGTGTTCAACATATGTGGAACTTTTGTGAGGTTGGACATGGAAAGGGGGAGCATGCATGAAAAGAGCATTAGCACGAGAAGAGTTAAAGTATAAAGATAGTGCAAAGTTGATAGACGAAAAATCAATCGTCAAGTAGTGTAATGCTTTAATGGGTCCAAGTAATGAAGGTACGTCTTCAGTTCATAGATTTTTTTGGTTGTTGATAATACTAACATTGAACCATATGAAGACTTTTGTACACTAATAAGATTGAGTGATTTACACTCTTTCCTTAGCTCAAATATAGGTTCATGGAGTATCGATACACGAAAGATGGCATGCTTTTGTTTTTCATGTACAATGCAAGACTGGAATGATTGTGAGTCAGGGGAATGGGTTGACAAATGGTTCACAAGTTATCTTAGCCCACTTCACATGTATCGCCCTTCGACAACATTGGAATTGACATAGATAGAATCATCGGTCGACTTTGACCACATATCAAATCTAGTTCAAAGAGGTGATATATCTACTTTCTTAGTTGTTGAAATTCCATATCGTTAGATCTTACTTTGTACTATATTCGTAATGTTGACAAATTTCAAGAGATTTTTTGCACATATCAATGCAAGGCATGTTTATGCAGTTATTGTAGATGAAGACAATGAAGACGGAACAGACTATTATTTATGTCATTGTGTTGATACCAAAAATAAATTGGAGGCCCCAGTTATAGATGGAGAAAACATCGAATACCCTACAGGCTCAGTTGTGGTTACTGGAACATGGCTTAGAAGGTACCCACATTCAAGTGTTAAACATTGGCTATTTCAGGACTTTGACATGCATCATAAGATTCTTCATTACTCAAACCTTTTCATGGCATCCAATATTCATTTGACCAAATATGGGGGTAGACCTTTGAACAAGATGTTATGGAAGGTCCGTGAGTCTGACCATGAGGGAATACTTGACACAATAAAGAGTAGAGTAGACCCGGATGGTTCGTTGGATTAATTTGTAAGTATATGCACATTGGTTCTTATTAATTTATAATTGTATGCACATTAATTTGTTTGATGCCAATGCTATCATCTTCTTTTACAGTGATTGGTGTCCCCTTGCAAAAAATGTAGATATATGAGCCATCCAAGAGAATGTCAATCAGAAAAACAATGCAACATCCTTATTTTGATGACTACATGCAACATCTATAAGTGCCTTCCATCTATTTTTATTTCATTTCCATTTTGGATGCTCTTTCTTTTTCTCTTTTACTTTACGTATTTGTAAGTAAACTGCTAAGGGTTGATTGATCTTTCGTTGCAGAAAATCTGATTTAAGAGCCATCAAAAAGAATCTCAGCCAAAAAAGCAATGCAACATACTTATTTTGATGATTTTGACAAATCTCAATTTTGATTTCAAGCCATTATAAGAGAGAATGTGAAGTTTAGCGAGGGAATCTCAAGTTACTCATTTGAAGTTAACCTCATAATGAGCACCTATGATGTAGACATTTAAAGAGAATCTTGAATGTATGAGTGACATTGTAAAAGATCTAAGAGAACAAAGTGCCAGAGGCATTGTAAGAATATTTAATTACATAATGACATATACTCAAATATTGTAAGGTTGGAGTTCATGTTTGGTGTAGTAGCACCTTGTTCTGTAATTGCCTTGAGTAGGAAAATTTGCAAACTTTGAATTTTGAAATGTAAACAATGTGAAAAAGGTCATATAAAGGTCATGTAAAGAATTTGTACACATTTTTCTGCAACTCGTGTGACCAAGCGGACTGTTCCAACAGGTCAAAATAGGTATTTTTATGCTAGGCATGGTCTTCTTTCGCATCGGAACACGTAGAATCGCTCCGAGCTATGTTCCACCGGATTGATCCCTTAAGGGTCCAAAGTGCAAAATGGCTGGAAACTTGAACATGTTAGTACTCAGATACCGTCACACTTAGAAACTTCTCATCTGATCCTATAGAAAGGCATTGGGCCCCTCTAGAAATCCTCTCTCGGTTTTGGCTATGTTGGAGTGGTTTTCTCATGGTAGCGGATTTTCACTTGATGGAAAAAGTGTCAAATTCAAGCAGTGCAAAGTTGCAAAGTGGTGCAAATTTCACTTTGCAACCCATGTGACCAAACTAAATGCTCCAACGCATCCGAATAGGTATTTTTATGCTAGGCATGGTCTTTTTTCGCACCGAAACACTTAGAATCACTTTGAGCTATGTTCAACAGGATCGATCCCTTAAGGGTCCAAAGTGTAAAATGGCTGCAAACTTCAGCATGCTAGTATTCAGATACCGTGACACTTAGAAAATCATCAACTGATCCTACAGAAATGCCTTGGGCTCCTCTAGAAAAACCTCTCTCGATTTTGGCTATCTTGGAGTGGTTTTCTCATGGCGGCGGATTTTCACTTGATGGAAAAGGTGTCAAATTCAAGCAGTGCAAAGTTCCAAAGAGGTGAAACTTTTTCTCTGCAACTCGTGTGACCAAGTGGACTATTCCAACATGTCAAAATAGGTATTTTTATGCTAGGCATGGTTCTCTTTCACACCGAAACACGTGGAATCGCTCTGAGCTATGTTCCACCGGATCGATCCCTTAAGGGTCTAGAGTGCAAAGTAGTTGCAAACTTCAACATGCTATTACTTGGATACCATGACACTTAGAAACTTCTCATCTGATCCTACAAAAAGGCATTGGACCCCTCTAGAAAAACCTCTCTCGGTTTTGGCTATCTTGGAGTGGTTTTCTCGTGGCAGCGGATTTCGACTTGATGGAAAAGGTGTCAAATTCAAGTTGTGCAAAGTTGCAAAGTGGTGCAACTTTCGCTCTGAAACTTGTGTGACCAAGTGGACTATTCCAACATGAGTGAATAGGTATTTTTATGCTAGGCATGGTCCTCTTTCGCACCGAAACACGTCGAATCGCTCTGAGCTATGTTCCACTAGATCGATCCCTTAAGGGTCCAAAGTGCAAAATAGCTGCAAACTTCAGCATGTTATTACTTGGATACCATGACACTTAGAAACTTCTCGTCTGATCCTATAGAAAGGCGTTGGATCCCTTTGGATAAACCTCTCTCGTTTTTGGCTATTTTGGAGTGGTTTTCTCATGGCGGCAGATTTTCACTTGATGGAAAAGGTGTTAAATTAAAGTTGTGCAAAGTTGCAAAGTGGTACAACTTTCGCTCTGCAACTCGTGTGACCAAGCGGACTATTCCAACATGTCTGAATAGGTATTTTTATGCTAATCATGGTCCTCTTTCGCATCGAAACACTTGGAATCGCTCTGAGCTATGTTCCATTGGATTGATCCCTTAAGGGTCCAAAGTGCAAAATAGCTACAAACTTCAGCATGCTATTACTAGGATACCACAACACTTAAAAACTTCTCGTCTAATCCTACAAAAAGGCATTGGACCCCTCTAGAAAAACCTCTCTCGGTTTTATCTATCTTGGAGTGGTTTTCTCGTGACAGCGGATTTTCACTTGATGGAAAAGGTGTCAAATTGAAGTTGTGCAAAGTTGCAAAGTAGTACAACTTTTGCTCTGCAACTTGTGTGATCAAGTAGACTGTTCCAAAATGTCTGAATAGGTATGTTTATATTAGTCATGGTCCTCTTTTGCACCAAAACACGTGGAATCACTCTGAGCTATGTTCCACTGGATCGATCCCTCAAAGGTCCAAAGTGCAAAATAGCTATGCAAACTTCAGCATGCTATTACTTAGATACCGTGATACTTAGAAACTTCTCATCTAATCCTTCAGAAAGGTGTTGGACCCCTCTAGAAAAATCTTTCTCGATTTTGGCTATCTTGTAGTGGTTTTCTCGTGGCAGCGGATTTTCACTTGATGGAAAAGGTGTCAAATTCATGTAGTGGAAAGTTGCAAAGTGGTGCAACTTTCGCTCTGTAACTCGTGTGACCAAGCGGACTGTTCCAACACGTCCGAATAGGTATGTTTATGCTAGGCATGGTCCTCTTTTGCATCGAAACACGTGGAATCACTCTGAGCTATGTTCCACCGGATCGATCCCTTTAGGGTCCAAAGTGCAAAATAGCTGTAAACTTCAGCATGCTATTACTTGGATACCGTGACACTTAGAAACTTCTCGTCTAATCCTATAGAAAGGTGTTGGACCCCTCTAGAAAAAAATCTCTCGGTTTTGGCTATCTTGGAGTGGTTCTATCGTGGCAGCGGATTTTCACTTGATGGAAAAGTTGTCAAATTCAAGTTCTGCAAAGTGGTGCAACTTTCGCTCTGCAACTCGTGTGACGAAGTAGACTGTTCCAACATGTCTAAATAGGTATTTTTACACAAGGCATGGTCCTCTTTCGTACTGAAACACATTGAATCGCTCTGAGCTATGATCCACCGGATTGATCCCTTAAGGGTTTAAAGTGCAAAATGGCTGCAAACTTAAGCATGCTATTACCTGGATACCGTGACACTTAAAACATTCTCGTCTAATCCTATAGGATTTCATTGAGCTTGTCTACAAAAACCTCTCTTGGTTTTGGCTATCTTGGAGTGGTTTTCCAGTGGTGGTGGATTTTCATTTGATGGAAAAAACATCAAATGCAAGCAGTGCAAAGTTGTAGAGTGGTGCAACTTTCGTTCTGCAACTTGTGCGACCAAGTGGACTATTCCAATACATCCAAATAGGTATTTTTATGCTATACATGGTCCTTTTTTGCATCGAAACATGTTGAATCGCTCTGAGCTATGTTCCACCGGATCGATCGCTCAGGTTGGAGGAATCTTAAGTTGCAAATTTGTAAGTTGCTTAAAGCAACAAATTTGAAATGATATTGAATGGCCCACTTAGCACTCATTGCATCTAAGTGATGCTCACAGAGGTGAGGCACTGGGCCTTCCCAAGAGGTCACCCATTCTAGTATACTCCAGCTCAAGTGCTTAACCACAAAGTTTTTTCCCCAAGGTTAAGCCCACTTAGCTTGCAACCCCATTTGCAAAACCTTCAGCAAGTGTTGTGCCTTATGAAACATTCATTATAGAGCCCCTTTAGCTCATCAATTGATAAGTAGGATGTATTTTCTACAATGTGTCAAATTGTGATATTGCTATTAGGATTCCATTGAGCAGTCATTTGTAGTATTAGATATAACTCTAATTTCTTACAGTATTGCACATGATTGCAGACAATTTCAAAGATCTAGATAACATCAATAGTTCACATTACTCAAGAAGGATGAACATCTTAAAGACATTTGTGGAAATCAGGACAAGTAACCTTCTTGTGGACTAGGGTTGCAATATTTGATCTACAACATGTTCCACCATTTCTTTAGTAGGATCAAGAACACACATAATGAAGGTGTGTTTGTAGGCATGAAAGATTATGGTTCGAACTATCCACGAGAGTGATGTTTTATCTCGACCAACCATATCTATACCATGGTTTGTTTGGAAACAAGGATGGGTTCTCTCTTCATCGGCATATACATTATTCCTCGATGTGTTCACACCAGTGTTACAAGACTAGGACTCACCTAGGACTTGACAAGCCATTTTTTGACTTGGACTCGGGCTCGGAGCCCAGACTCGACAAATAGAAAAACGTAAGAAATTCAAAGATTTGTAAGGATTTAAAACTTGTTCCATGCACCCTTTAATAAATAAACCTTAAAGACACAATAGCATCATCAAATAGAAATTACTATGATCCCATACACAAACATACATCAATCACATAAGTATAACCACAAATTTTAGCTGAAGGAAATAACAAATTTAGATATATAAATATTGTGATATTGCTATCAGGATTCAATCGTGTAGTTTTACAAGTCAAACTCATTGACCCATGATTCATTAGTAGTGATTCACAAGAAGCCATCTCTCATGATAATAAATGGTTCATAAGGAGGAATAAAACTTCATACATTTCTTCTATCACAAATGAGATAAGTGCTTGGTTTCATGAAGGTCATGAGACAACCATTAATGGGGAGTGGATACATGAAGAACTAATGGAGAATGATAATGGCATCAAACCTGCTATAAAGGAAAAAAAAAAAATCTTTCAATGATGCAAGAGGTTTTTTGTTTCACTACCAAAATGAGCCTACGGAGAATGCATGTGAAACTCCTTTTGACCTTAAGGGTGTACTTACTCCATCTCAAGGATCATGCATTAAGGATGACATAGATCAATACTAGGGCTAACCAATTAATAATTATACACATGAATAAGTCAAACATGTACATGTCAATAAAGGAAGTACAAGTACTCAAAAACACGTAAGCCTCAAAAAGTATACACACGAATACATAGTATACACAAATTAAAACAAAGTATATGCATGAAAACATGTAAGCCACAAAGTATACACTCGAATGCACGTAAGTCACAAAGTATACACGTAACTCATATCTATTGAACCATCAATTTATAATGCAAATATGGACAGACATTGATAAAATATATTTGTATTAACGAAATATCCATGTAGGCATACATAAATATATGTTGAAATAAGTATGAAATATATGTACAAAATAGCCATATAGGCTTACGAGAATGCCATTTAGGCATACAATGTCAAATATGTCCAATAAAAAATATGTACAAAACTGCAATGCAGGCATACAACAAAGGACTCTGGAATCAAAAGTCATTTCTCTCCATGCGCAGCAAATAAAATCTTTCCCTTTCCTTTTCGTTCGGATGGCGATAGGTCTATCACTCATTTTTGTTGCGCTCATGGAGTGCTCCTGCTACTCCTCCTAGGGTTTAGTTCATGGTGAAGTTTTAACTGTTACAATAAGAAGTAAAGACATGAATATATAGAAATTATATTATAAAAAATGATATATTTGACAAAACAATCACTTACAGTCATCTCACAATCTCTCTCCATGAGGGAAATATCCTCACGCCCATGCTCAGGCATGCTCAAGCCCTGTATAAACCATACAAATAGACAAAAACTACGTGAAACAATAATGGTTTAATTTTTCACTAACTAACATCTATAACAACAAATGTAAATTAAAATTTACTAATTTTCCTCATACCTCTTATGTCAGAGCCATCGAAGATTGTATAGCAGATGTCACACCAATATCCATTGCCCTCGTCACATTCGGAGGTGTATTGTCTTGCAACAACTAAAAATAAAATAACAAATTATTCAACATAATCAACGATGTGCATGTATAAACTAGACAAATCTATTAAGTACTTGATTCATTCGTTAAACTCTTTATTCTATTACCTGCGTGAAGGTTTGAGTAAATCCACCGCCACTGGGAAGTGTTCCATCAAAACCTCCAATATTAGTCTGTTCAACATCCAAAATTGCATATTAAATTACCATTAATAAAACAATGCCATTAATATACAATAAACTTATAATTGTTTACTAGTTACATATCCTAGCGATAGGTGTACTACAAAAATAGGTTGGTGGGGGGCCGGTGTATCCAGTCTCAGCACTGTGACCCTGCAATTTTATTAAAATCATAAAATATTTTTAGTTAATCTTGCATTTCAAAATTGAAATTTAATAAATTAAATTCAATGAACACATGCACTAAATTTTACCTGACTATCAATGCCATATGCCTCATGCAAAATGTCAGTTTCCCTCTCCATCTCCATAGCTGCAGATGGATCATGCATACTAGTCTCCTGAGGGTCGATGGGGTCATGTGAACAAATAGCCCCGCAAGATTGACACACATGTGTTCGAAGGCCATCACTAGAAGACTCCCCTGGATGGCATTGTAGAATAGGGCAAGTATGATGGATGACACTCTGGATCAAAGTGTTGATTGCCTGCAATGTCTCTATGTCAACACTTTCCTTCACGACAAAAGGCATAACAATGTGCTCATGAGGTGGCCTAGCGAGAGCTCGTCTACCTTGCCGCGTAGGATCCAGATGTGCACCAGGTCTATCCTGAGCTGACCCCCCACCTCTCCCCTGAAAATCCCTCATATCAAAATAATTTGGGATTTTGTTCAATATGAACTCACTGTATAGTTTCCTAAGGAAATATTACGGGACTTCGCAATTGTTGCACGGTGGGTAATCAAAGACCATGTACCATCTATCATAAAACCACTCCTTCATCTATTGGTGGTGGCACCAATGCATAGGAAACCTCTTCGCATTGAGGGTAATATTTTGATTTGTGCGTGGGTCGGTGAATAATGAGCACAAATCACCTTTTATAATTTTTAAATCTTTCACATCCTTGTATGAAAGTTTATCTGCATAATAGTCCCTAGCCACCTGCCTCCTATCTTCCCATCCAGTTATTTTTTTGCTAATTGAATCTACATTTGTTAACATATCTTTCAATGAATTTGCTAGGGTCATTCTTTTTGTGGTTGAACCATTTGGATCACTTAACCTATTGATCAAATCCTCAATTTATTTTTTGTTGTTCTCAATTTCAATCATTAAATTTTGTTGAGTGTTATGAGGGGGTTGAGTGATTGGTGGAGGAGGTTGATGTTGTGGTTGATTTTGATCTTGAGGATTTGGTTGGTCTTCTTGTTGAGGATTTTGAGGGTTCGCAGGTTGATTTGCATCTCCTAAAAATTCAAACAAATTGATATCAAATTCAACCTAAAACTAACAAATTCAAAATAAAACTAACAAATTCAAAACAAAAACCATAGAATCCTTACCTCTTATAGCTCCTCCTCATCGTGGCACCATCTTTGTGAAGAAATATGGATTCTTGGCAAAGAAATTCTCCTCCTAAAACGTCAACATGATATTTTAGAGTTTTTGGCCGTGGGTGCAACAAAAAAACCAGTCGAAATGCAAATGAGAGATTTGCATTTATTTTTTTGTTTTTAACAATTGATAACGCGAGTGCATTATAACGCGCTTTTTTTATGTCTTTGTAGTTGTAGCCGTCAAGACGTTGCCTAGGTTTAACGGAAGACATAACCCGAGCGTGTTATAACGCACTCACATTATGGTTTTCAACTTCTTTATTTTTAGGATGTCCACGGAATTACTACCCATTTCCATGCACCCGCCCTAAAAGCCCATTAAAAAATTTCAAATGTACAAATAGTTGTCCACTGGTATAGTCAGTAGTTGTAATTGGAGTTGTGCAACTTTATTGGTCTCAATAGCACACAATTATTGGGCCATTTGTGCATATGTATTGGATTAATTGTGCAAATTTTGTGGTGGTTAAAGCGAATGGTTATTAGAGCAATAAAGAATATGTATCGGACATCACCTTGAAATGACAACTTTTTGACCTTTGTGTACATAACGAATTCTCTTATGTTCATCATAACTATCCAGAAGCCAAAACAATAGATACAAGCTTTTAAATCACATAAATTAATAAAAAAAATTTTGTTGAAATCCTTATTTAAGAACTTAAGATGCGCAAAATTAGCTATACCGACTACTAGTACCCTCCCCCTAAATCTCCAAAAAAAATGTCACCAAAACTCAAAAGACCATAAGGAAAGACTCTGAAGGATGACATGGCAAGGAAGTGGCGATGAGGACATGTCTAGTTGATAACTGGATTTCCACAGGATAAAACTAAATAAGTTGCTTTATGATAAAGGGACCCAAGAGGATGCTAAACCAAATGATTTTGTATTTATTCATGGTGCGTCCTGCGAATAACATTAACTCCCGCCATATAAAGATATCATGAGGAAAAATACTCACTGCCAAATTCACAAGGAAAAACATTGGACCTACGATTATTAAAGTGAATTGAGACTTCAAAATGACTTCAAGAATATCAAGGCCTTTGGGAATAATAGGAACTCACCCTTCCTCATAATGGTGGAGATGAATGTGATGAAACAAATGTATCAAGACTATAGAAATTGAAGGATATTTGAATGATAAATAGAAATCACGATTCAGTAAGGTCTACAGGGCATGGCTTAGTTGAGGACAATTTGGCGGAAGTTCGAAAAATGGTGGAAGATACAGAAATTTGGGGTGGATATGCCTCACTAATGCAAGGAGTCCCGCAATAGACAAAGACCTTTGCAGGTTGCAGAGATATGGAGTGGATCGAAATAATGTCATTGCTGAAGTTTGAGGGTGGTTGGGACATGGTCTCGATGAGGATGAAACCCCTGCAATGTATAGTAATTACGAAAAGTAGAGTGATAAATGGAATGGATGAAAACATCAGAGTTATATGGATATGTCTCTACTCCAAGCAAAACTCCTTTTAAGTGATGGTATTACAGAAAAAATAAATTCGAGGATCTTAGTAAGTTGGGAGAATAGGGAATCGCGCAGAAATGTGATAGTATAGAACTTTCGGGAAACATAGTGGTGAGTGGATAACGGTGGATGGTGCGTAAAACCCCGCAACTCTGTTATAAAGTGAAATTTGTTGAATGGATAGATGGAGTGGAAATATAAATGATGTAGAATTTTGAGGGTGAGGGCAGATAGGTGCCAATGATGGACGAAACCCCGTAAAGAGACTTGCAAAAAGAAAGGTGGTAAGGGATATATGGAGATTTGGACGAAACCCTGCAAAGGGACTTGCAAAAAGAAAGGTGGTAATGGATATATGGAGATTCGGTAGTCATGTACATACTAAGGGATGGTAGAGATTTGGAATGGGCAGAGACAAGTTCAAAGTGTGGAAGAAAATCTGCAATGGAATAAACGGAGATACGAAGGTGGTGCGGAATATCGAAGGAGGAATAGTAATTGCCGGAAAATCGATTGATGAAGCATACATCCTTATGCACGTTCAATCTCCACAACAAACCAATATATTCTAAAATTGAACTTTAAATCCAAAAAAAATTCAAGAACCCATCCAAAACACATTCATTTCTAAAAGATCAAGATTTGGACTAAAAGAAAAAACAAAAAAAGTGGTTCTCGCTTTCAGCGGTATGTGTTCAAAGGCACAACACCACCCAACACTAATACATGCACAAGGTATCATAACAATTTATGACGTCACACTTGACATGCATACCAATGTGCAAATCATAGTGACATTAGTAGGAGGCTTACAAATAACATGAGATAGAACACCATGGTTGGCACTAAAAAAGAGGCACAAGGGAGAGTCAAGATTCCAAAAACCATTGGAACATCCTCCATTCCTCTTTGTAACCTAACCACCCTCCAAAACTTACTAGGACATGGCACTTAAAAAACCACTAACAGAGGCGAAAGCTTTTTATCAAAGGGCACCCAAGCCCTAACCCTCCAAAAGGTATCAAGATGCCCACATTTTTTATATTGGCATTGGGCTTCCCAAATTTTGATGCCTCGTTGGGCTTCTCCAAGGTTGATACCATGGTAGTCGAATTCTAAAAGGTCTGATACATCAACATTGGACTTCACAAAAGTTTGATACCCAACAACTAATATCGAATTTCAGTAAAGTTTGAGGCAAACAACCAATATTAGACTTAACTAAATTCCAATACACACAACTTGGTATCAAACTTCACCATAGTCTGATACACCAACACTTGGTATTGTGCTTCTTTGAAGTTTGATACCCTACCACTTTGCTATTAGACTTCTCACAAGTTTGATACCTTGACACTCCATCACATTCTAATACTAGAAACACTCATATCAAAATTCTTACAAGTTTGATACCTTGACAGTCAAACAAAACAACCAAAAATCTCGAAGGGACAAAAAAATCTAAGGCATAGAAAGACAACAGGCTCAACTTTCACACTTTTTGATGGGTGTTTTGAAACACTCATAACATAGATGCAAATTCAAATGAACCTACATCTCTCCTGAAAGGAAATCAAACCTTCAAATAGAAGGCGATTACACCAAGGTTTTGGTTGTTAGTTCTTGACATTCTAGTTCACCCAATTATTTGTTGTTTTGTCATTTCACAAAGAGACTAATATGGTTGTATTCTAGAGATGCAATTTTAAGGGTTATGTATTAATGATTAAATATATTTGAAACATTCAAAACCATGAAATTATGTTTCCTTAACCTTAGATCTAATAAAATATAAATTTTGGAAATATCATTTGACAACTGATTTTTAATAGTTTTCTACTATTTTCCCTGATTCTAATAATTTATACAAGAAATATCAAATAAGATAAGAATAGAAAGAAGAATCCTAATTCTAAAACTATGCTATAATGGTAGCATGCATTAATGGATTAATCTAAAATAAATTAAACATTACCTACCGAATGAGATCATAGTACCACAAATTCGGTGCAATCAAGGAACTGAACAACTTATAATTGCAAAACTTTATCAAAGCACCCAATTTTGGCACAACTTCAACAAACATTTCACCATTAACACACAAAGAATCATAGATCAAAACATATACATACACATTCATCATATAAATTTCACTACAAAAATAACCATGAACATTTCTAGGAAAACAAATTATTATTGTAATTCCATAAATAAAACCAACAATTTCTCTTACTTTTGTCAAGGCATAATGAATTTCCTTTTAAAGAGAAAACATCACGCTTAAACAAAATACTATCTTCTTCCAATTTCAGCAAATATCCTCTCATCTAAATCTCTACGTCATGCACAAGTACAATAAGTTCTTATTATTTTCTTACGAAATTCCTTTTGCTTTTTGAAAGAATTCAACATTTAATCACTTTCACTAAAGTCTATGGTTACCACTTTGCTCTGCTCAACCATTTCCAACACAAGGTAAGGGTCTCTATCCCCTTTTATCTTTTCTGCTCCTTGAAGAAAAGTTTGGAGGACAACAAGAAAAACCCTAAAAGATTCCTTATTCTTCACACTGGGTTAATTAGGCTGCTTGTTGAACATCTTCATGTGCCCGCCCCTGCTATTTTGGAAACCAACCCAGATTCTGAGAGTGATGATACTGAGCCCAGTGGCTCAGAGCATTTGCCTAAACCTAGACCGGTTAAAAAAACCCTCAGTTTGCATGCTGGCCCTTCCAGGGAGTCGTGTAAAATCTGGGTTGAGCCTAAGCCTGACTATCCTCATCCTAAGACCAACTCTGTTGGCAAGATAGCTCAGGCTAAAAGCCTTGTTTCTTACTCTGAAGAATCCTCTGAGTCGGAGCATTCTAATATCAAAATTTATGAGCATTATGTTGACCCTTTGTCGGACATTCACATTGTTGATAATTCCCCTGTTAACACTAGAAAAGAGCCCTCTCTAGATTATCTCAACCTTGCTAAAACCAACTCTGAATCCCATTCCAAACTCTTGGATTGGACCTTCTCTGAAATAAATGAGCTGAAAATTAAAAACTGGGCCTTACAAAGTAAGATCGATGACATGGGTACTAAGATTGCTGAGATGGAGAAGATAGGAGTGGTTCATAGCAACAGGAACATTGACACCGAAGTTGAGAGCTTAAGGAATACCATCAGAACTATTGCTGAACAAAATAACCGTATAGCAAGAAATAATGCTATAATTATTAATGCGATGAATGAAAAGCTTGACAAAGCCCAACATGGATCTCTGGTGGTTGATCTGGAAGATACGGAAGATAAAAGTTAGGACACGGAAGATGGCATTTCCAGAAGAACCTGCGCCAACTTGAAGCGCAAGGCCCCCCTTACTCCGAAAATGGTTCAAACCTTTAAAAAGGGGGTTAAAGATATTGAGGATATGGAGGTGGAGACAGAGACTATCCTTAGGTCTATGAAGTAATGGCTGGGATTTCCTGTGTGCTTTCTTTGCTATCTCTTCTCACCTGACCCTTCTGGTCCTTTTTGTTTGGTTGCTGCTAGTTTTTTCTCGGGCAGTTGTTTCTTTTGGTGGAACTTTGGTGTTTTTTTTGCTATTTTGTAAACTTTGTGGTTTCAGGTCCCTATAAAACCCGTTTTACCCTTTTATCAAAAACATTTGATCACTTTCTCCCATCCAAATACTAATTTTGTAAATTTTGAATATCACAATCACAATTCCCTCTACATTGATCTACTATACTGGACTTCCAAGAATTGACACTTTGATCCACTTGTTACCCTCACCAGAAGTACCTACAAACCATGAAAAATGATAATAAATTCACGAAAAATTAATGAATTTAAAAATTTGTGAAAATTTAAATACTTTAAAAGTTGATGAGTATTTTAGGTTTTGAAAACCAAATTAAAAAAAGTTTAAACCGAGAGTTCACTTTCAACTTTAAACACCTTAATATAATTTATTTGAATGTGAAACTTGTTTATGACATTGCGGGGATTTAAAAGTTTAGTCTTCATATGGGATGCAGAAGCTAAGTTAAAATCCAAACCTAACATAAAATGCATTTTTAATCCGAACACCATATTATAGAGTTGAAGCTTGAATTCGGTTTAAATTCCATAGTTTACGAAAGTTGGGCCACTTAAGCATTTTGGTTTTCAGCGGGGTGGGTGGGGCATGATAGATTTGAAAAAGGGGAGAGAAGAGAGAGAAATATAGTGCAGACATAAAACATCTATATTAATCAAATAAACATTATAAGACTGAGATTCAACTCATACACTTACAGCTCTATGGAGCTGCACTCTTTCAAGAGTGAGTAACAAAACATGTTTCAACCATTAAATAGAATGGTCAATGCATACGGTGAGAGAGAACACAACATAAAATAATATTTTCTAAATCACCCACAAAATGTGTGTCGACAGCTGACGAAAAGTGAACAGATTGGAGAAATTAATATCAAAGCTATTTGAAATCCTTTCCAAGATTTGCATCCATTGTTTATCATTAATGTTGAGATTAACAGCGATCCAATGTTGATACAGAGCCTAATATAGAGGATACAGATTTGACAGGTATAACTGGATAATTTAATGAGGTAGGTGAGATTATATTTTCAACACTCCCCCTTAATCTCGACTACGGACATTCATCTAAATTTTTTTTGGAGCATCCACCTTCATTTCTAGTTCTGAAATTTCCAGAGCATCCATCTTTTCAAAAAAATTCAGAGCATCTATCTTCATTTACAGTTCTGAAACTTTTGGAGCATCCATCTTTTCAAAAAAAATCCAGAGCATCTATCTTCATTTCCAGTTCTGAAACTTTCGAAGCTTCTATCTTTTCAAAAACAATTGGAGCATCCATATTCTTTCAATCAATTTCTTCAACTCTCTCCAACTATTGCGATAGTCTTTCAATTTCATTGTTTGGTAGCTTTGTGTGCCTTCACCCTTTCATGATTTTTCCTTCAACAACTATGGTTGTATCTATCTTTCACTAGTGCTTCGGCATCTAAAATCTTCAACTTCAAAGGAATCAAACCTAGGAAATCCCATTTTGTTGTTGGGATGCTTTACCCATGAGCTTTGGAACACTTGGTAACCAGTCCATCGTCGGTTCAAGTGTGAAACACTTGCATTTTTCAACACCTCCCTTAGATTCACACTGTTGGTGCTATGGGATCCTAGCTTTAGTGGGCTCTGGTGGCCTCAGACATTGGTCATAGAATGTTGTGGCATGCAACTGTATTTTTCTTTATCCAATGAAAGCTTCTCTTGAATTTTCACAACTTTAGATACCTAATATCCTCCTCAGATCTTCTGATCTTCTTTAACAAATCCTCTTGCATTTTCCTTGCAATCTCCTTCTTTCTCACTATTCTGGCAGCTTCAATCTTCTTGGGGTGGCCTCTTGGCAGCAATTTCTTCTTCCAATGCTGTGAGCTCTTTTATGGTCTACCTTGGATGGCTCCAACTGTAGCTTAAATGATTAATCTCCCTTCTGCGATCTATCTTCTTTGCAACCTTTCCTCTCACAGTTGCAAACTATCATTGGCTCTTTTGACATGGACTGCACCTTTTGTAGGGATGTGAGGTCCGGTAACTACAAACCAAATTTGTTCCAACAAATTCTGGTGACACATCAAACAAACAATCTTCTAAATCAGCAAATTTGTTGTTAAACAGTTCCAACGTAAACTATTTCTGGTGATGCCTTGTTATGCAATGTTGGAAATATGCGGTTGGTTGATTAGCAAAGTCCATTATATATTGGACTATTTCAGAGAATGTAAAGTAATGTTGTGCTTAATAAATAAGTTATCTCCTATTTTCCGGTGGATGTAGGCATATTGTCGAACAACGATAAATTATGTGTTGTCTTTTGTTTATGCTTTTTTGTCTTTAATTTCCAGTAGCCATTTTGTTATGTCATAATTTGTTTATGTTAGCAACAAGTTTATCAACTGGTATTAGAGCCTGGAGAGCAAGAAGAATTTGAACTTGTGATGATGTCTAAAAGCATTGAAGGAAACCAAATGATTTATTGGTAGGCGCCATAGATCTAAGGAGATTGTAAGTTGACCCTGTCAAATGAATGTTGCTGATCACAGGAGGAGGAATATTCGCTAAGGAAAGTATTGGTGAAGTTGACAAGTGAAGGAGATGCTTCAAAGCTCTGCCAATTGGCTGCTGAAGTTGTCAATCAGCTGCTGATAGAGTCAAGGAAAGTGCAGAATTTAATTGAAAGCTCTGCCAAGAAAAAGAGGCTGCTGATTGGAGGATGCTGATCATAATATTTGTGCTAGATGTTGTGTAAACTTAGAAAATAGATTGTGGTTTAAGCTATTGATAAGGAAGTCTGATCCAAGCCTACTGCCATCTCAAAAAGCAAGGATTTCAAATATGTTGTATATTGCAGACCTGAAATAAAATTGGAAGTATTTTTTTGCAAATATTGGAATTTTTAATTTGATCTGTTTATTGAAATTTGAGTAAAGAAATTAGCACAAAAGGTTGTAAGAAATGGAGGAGACAAATAAATGGAGAATTGAAAAATTCTTAGACCAAAACTTCGGAATGTGGAAATTGCATCTCAAAGCTCTTCTAATTTAGAAGGACCTTTCAATTACTTTGGAAGGAAAAACTAAAAAGCCAACCAACATGAAGGATGAAGATTGGGATAAAATGGATCAGAAGGCTATAGCTACAATTATTCTTTCATTATCAAGTAATGTTTTGTTCAATGTTTCAACACAAATGACAGCACAAGGACTTTGGGATCGTCTATTAGAGTTGTATGAGAGACCTTCTGCATCAAACAAGGTATTTTTAATGAAGAAATTGTATAATTTAAAAATGCAAGAAGGTGGTTCTGTCACAAATCATTTAAATGAGTTTAATACTTTGGTTAGTCAATTATCTTCAGTAAATATTATAGTAGAGGATGAGCTAAAGGCCATCTTGTTATTGTGTTCATTGCCTAATAGTTGGGAAGGAGTTGTTATGGCTTTTAGTAACTTTGCAGCTAGCCCAAAAGGCGTGCTAAAATTTGATGATGTTGTAGGAGTTCTTCTCAGTGAGGATATGAGAAGAAAAAATGAAAGTAATTCATCAGGTGTTGCTTTAATAGCTGGCAACAGAGGAAGAAAACAACAACGAGGCAAGGATAACCAATGGAAAAGATCAAAATCTACTAAGAGATCCCAATCTAGAGGTAGAAAAGGTGTCTGTTGGCATTGCAGCAAAGAGGGCCACGTGAAGAAAAATTGTTGGACCCTCCGAAACAAAAAAAAAGGCTGAAAATCAATCTAAAGATAATGAGGTAAATACAACTTCTGAAGAAGATGTTGATGCTCTTATTTTATCTTCAAGTGATGTTGTTGCAGATGTTTGGATACTTGACTTAGGAGCATCATTTCATGCAACATCTTCAAGAGATTGTTTTAGAAATTACCAAGCTAGTAATTTTGGTAAGGTTTATCTCGGTGATGATGAACCTTGCAATATCACTGGAAAAGGAGATGTTCTATTGAAGATGGAGAATGGTAATAGTTGGTTGCTAAAAGATGTTAGACATGTTCCTCAACTTAGAAGGAACCTGATTTCAGCCAGACAATTAGATGCCCTTGGATATAATGTTACGTTTGGAGCAAGAGCATTGAAGGTAACAAAAGGAGCATTGGTCATAGCGAGAGGAAGCAAATCTGGTACATTGTATGTACTAGAGGGTCAAATTGAGGGAGGTACACTAGCAGTAGCAAATAGCGCAACAGAGCTTTGGCATAAAAGGCTTGGACACATGAGCCAAAAGGGACTTGAGATTTTGAAGAACCAACTTCCTAGTTTGAAAGAAGTGGATATGGAGCTATGTGAACATTGCATCTACGACAAGCAGAAGAGGACAAGATTCTTTAAAAAGGAACACAAGATGAAGACACGACCATTGGAGCTAGTGCATTCAGACATCTTCAGCCCCACAGAGGTAGAATCTATTGGAGGTTCTATTTATTTTGTTACTTTTTTGGATGATTGCACTAGGAAGGTTTGGGTTTATATGATGAAAAAGAAGTCTGAAGTTTTTGGTATATTTAAAACCTTCAAAGCACTTGTTGAAAACCAAATTGGTTATAAGATTAAAAGTTTTAAAACTGACAATGGAGGTGAGTATTGTTCGAAAGAATTTGATCAATATTGTGCAGAGAATGGTATTCAGAGAATCAAGATTGTACCTCTTACACCACAAGAGAACGGTGCTACAGAAAGGTTAAATAGAACCATTATGGAACGAGCACGAAGCATGCTCTCTAATGTAGGACTAGGAAAATAGTTCTAGGCAAAAGCAGTAAATACATCAGTGTACCTGATTAACAGAGCACCATCCACTTGGCTTGAATTTGGAATTCTAGAAGAAAACTAGTTAGGTAAGAAAATTTCCTATGTTCATTTGCATGTGTTTGGATGTGAAGCTTTTGTTCATATTCCTAAAGAGAAACGAACTAAGCATGAAATGAAAGCTAAAAGGTGTATCTTTATTGGATATGGAGAAGAAACATATGGTTATAGGTTGTGGCATCCAGTACTAAGTGTCTTACATGAAGTAGAGATGTGATATTTAATGAAAACATAATGCCAAGTTTACAAGAAGTTAAATCACCTAAAGAGTATATTCCATTAGAAGATATCAAAAATGGTAATGATATGAACTTAAACAAAAGGTAATTGTAAACCAACCACAACCACCAGTGCAGGTTCAAACACATAACCAGCCACAAGATTTCCAAGATAATGAAGAACATGTTAATCCAGATGGTAATGCACAAGAGTTGATTCCTCCAATTAGGAGGTCCACTAGAGAGCATAGGCCTTCAACCAGGTATAAAGATTTTATTCAATATTTATTGCTTTCTGATGAATTTGAACCTACTTTGTTTAAAGAAGCATGTGTAGATAAAGATAGCAATAAATGGATGGAAGCCATGAGAGATGAGATGGAATCTCTTAAGGGAAATCACACATGGGATTTAGTAACACTTCCACCCTATCAGAAAGCATTACAAAATAAGTGGGTTTATAGGGTGAAGGAAGAAGCAGATGGAAAGAAAAGATATAAAGCCAGATTGGTGGTCAAGGGATATGCTCAACAAAAGGGCATTGATTTTAATGAGATATTTTCACCAGTTATGAAAATGACCTTTATTAGAGTGGTGTTGGGTTTAGTGGTTGTTCATGATCTAGAGTTGGAACAACTTGATGTCAAGACAACTTTTCTTCATGGTGACTTAGAAGAAGAGTTGTACATGAAGCAACTGGAAGGTTTTGAGGAAAAAGGTAAAGAAGCACTAGTTTGCAAACTAAATCGTAGTTTATATGGGTTGAAACAAGCTCCTAGACAATGGTATCTAAAATTTGATTCTTTCATGTCTAAGAACATTTTTTCTAGATGTCAATATGACCATTGTGTCTATTTTAAGTTCTTTGATAATGGAGAATTTGTATTGCTATTGGTGTATGTTGATGATATGCTAGTTGCAGGATCTAGCATGGTTGTTGCTAACAAGTTGAAACAACAATTAGCTAAGAAATTCTCAATGAAGGATTTGGGAGCTGCAAAGCGAATCCTTAGAATGAGAATTATCAGAGACAGGAAGAAAAGGGAACTTATCTTGTCACAGGAGAAATACATTGAAAAAGTACTAGAAAGGTTTAGCATGAAGGATGCTAAGGCAGTAAGCACACCCCTAGCAGAGCATTTCAAATTATCTTCTGAGATGTGTCCCAAGACACTTGAAGAAACAAAATACATGGCAACAGTGCCATATTCATCTGCAGTTGGAATTTTAATGTATGCTATGGTCTGTACAAGACCAAATATTTCCCAAGCAGTGGGAGTGGTCAGTAGATACATGAGTAACCCAGGAAAAGTTCATTGGCAAGCAGTGAAATGGATTCTGGGATATCTTAAAGGCACTTCAAACCATGTTTTGAGGTTTGGAGGTGAAGATGCACAATTGCATGGATATGTTGATTCAGACATGGCTGGAGATTTAGATCGAAGATGATCTACAACAGAATATGTGTTCACATTGGCAGGAGTAGCAGTTAGCTAGATTTCGAGGTTGCAGAAAGTAGTGGCTCTTTCAACTACTGAAGCAGAGTCTATTGCAATGACAGAAGGAGCAAAGGAGATGTTGTGGTTGCAAAGGTTACTATTTGAATTGGGTAATCGATAGAAGGAATTTGTATTGTATAGTGATAGTAAAAGTGCCATTCACTTGGCCAAAAATGCAGCATTTCATTCATGAACAAAGCACATAGAGCTTCAATATCACTATATTCGAAGTGTTCTTGAAGAGGGTAAGCTCAAGTTGGAAAAGATATAAACGAAGTTGAATCTTGCAGATGCATTTACAAAGGTTGTTTCAAAAGAGAAGCTGGAGTTCTTTAGAGCTTCTCTTGGATTGGTAAGCCTATGACAATAGGCCTTGGAAAGCAGGAGGTTTCTTGAAGCATGATTGTTGACACAATATTGTTGGGATGTGAAGTCTGGTAACTACAAACCAAATTTGTTCCAACAAATTCTGGTGACACGTCAAACAAACAATCTTCTAAATCAGAAAATATGTTGTTAAACAGTTCCAACGTAAACTATTTTTGGTGATGCCTTGTTATGCAAGGCTGAAAATATGCAGTTGGTTGATTAGCAAAATCCATTATATATTGGACTGTTTCAGAGGTTGTAAAGTAATGTTGTGCTTAATAAATAAGTTATCTCCTATTTTCCAGTGGATGTAGGCATATTGTCGAACCACGATAAATTATATGTTGTCTTTTGTTTATGCTTTTCTGTCTTTAATTTCCAGCAGCCATTTTGTTATGCCATAATTTGTTTATGTTAGCAGCAAGTTTATCACCTTTCTCTTCAACAAATAAACAATAGTATTTTCTTCATTCACTATCTCCTTACACAAACTACGCTTAACTCCTTTATAATCCAACGCTTCGTACAATGGCTCTTTCTCTAGGCGATTCAGGGATCTTCTTGTCTTCAACTACTGCAACAGTTTCTTCATAAAACCCATGGGGTTGGATCTCCTTTGGCAACAGAGGAAGCTTCTGGTCAACAATTCCACCAACGACTTCCTTTGCCTTGTTTGCAGACTTAAACAACTTCATCTCCTGGCAGCGACTTCTTTCACAGCTTCTTTTATGACCAAATGTGGGGTAAGGGGTAGAGGATTTGATATAAAAATAGAGCAGCAAGAACAGAGCATACAACAGTAAAAAGAAATAAATTAAAAACATTTAAATGCTGCTCACAACACACTCAAATTTACACTATAGAAAGTAACAAATTCAGACTCATATATGTATTAAAAACAACAGAGCTTTCTTCCTTTTTCTTTCATTCTTCCTTGTTATAGCAGAGCTTATATGCTTTTCTTTCTACTTCTTTCTTCTTTGTCCATGATCAACAAACCATTATGGCAATGATCTCTTCTCAAGAAATATCACTTGATCTCTAGATTCTTCAACAACCTCAAATCTCCTTGATTAGCTGTGGCTGATATGCTCTTTGAACTCCTTTAAATAGTAGAAGAAATTTTCTACTCCCAGTAAACATGATCGACCTTGCTCTAACACCAATTGATAGATTTAAAAAAGGGGAGAGAACAGAGAGAAATATAGTGCAAACATAAAACATTTATATTAATCAAATAAACAGTACAAGTCTGAGCTTCAACTCATACACTTACAGCTCTATGGAGCTAGACTCTTTCAAGATTGAGTAACAAAACAACCTTCAACCATTATATAGAATACTCAATGCATACGGTAAGAGAGAACACAACATAACATAGTATTTTCTAAATCACTGACAAAATGTGTGAGGACAGCTAATAGAAAGTGAACAGGCCGAAGAAATTAACTGATAACCTATTTGAAATCCTTGCCAAGATCTACATCCATTGTTTATCATTAATGTTGAGATTCACGATGATCCAATGCTGATACGGAGCCTAATATGAAGGATACAGATCTAACAAGTATAGCTGGATAATTTAATGAGACAGGTGAGATTATATTTCCAACAGGGTAGAGGTTGAAAAGGAAATAAGACTTGGGACTTTATGTCCCAACTTCCTATTGAGGTCAAACACTCCCTAACTCACTGGAAGTGAAAGTCAAGAAGAAATTAAAAAGGTTCAATGTCCATGTTTAAGCCCACTTCCCGCGTGTAGATGAATAGAAATCCCACTTTTTCAAAGAGGATACTAGAATGTGGTAGGAAATGACTTTGAATATGTTTGAAATGTTTTACGCCACCATTGATTATGAACATGTGACATAGATCTCTAGATAGTTATTTCTAATTGAGCTCTTCCACTCTCGCTCTAGAAATACTAGAGGTGGCTTCATACTCAATGGCATTTGTAGGTGGCTTCTGATTAGATTTACACCAGGCTGCAAACTTCTTGCCTTGAGATCAATCTTACGAATCCATGATTTAGCTTCATCCAACCTTATTTTAATGTTTGAAATTTTCTTTTTCTTTTTTCTTTCCACTTAGAAGACTAGTTGAAATGCTTTTCTTCGATAGAGTTGTTGAGAGCTTGTAGTAGTTCCTTTGATAACCACAAAAAACATCACTCATTGTGTTTGATGATTTTTTTTCTGAATTAGGGAAAATTTTGTCAACATTGGTCAATGAGATGATCGAACCTGAGTTGTTTGGGTGTTTTGGAAGCTATGTTATTTTGTGTTTTCAGTTATATGCTTGTATTTCTCTCCTTATATCTCCATAGTTTCTTGCAATTAGTAAAGAATTTGCAATGAATCTACAAGAAATTTTTGCTATAAAAGTTTATAAATCACATATAAGGCTAAACCCAAAGTTTCTTCTTTGAAGATAGAATTACCAAAACTAGAATTCTTAATATCATGTAAATTATTTTTGCTCACATTTTATGTAATTGATTATCTTTCTTCCATCAAATTGATTTATAATAGATGCCAAGTGATAGGGAATTTTTTCTCATTTTTGAATGAATCTAATGCCTCTGTTATATCCACTTCTAGGTGATAGTCTTAAGTCACACTTCTCAAAATTATTTGGATTTATCCTACAAACCTGCATTGCCCTATCCAAATACATATTTTCATGAAAAAAACCAACAAGGGTAGGCACTATGTGGACATTTTTATCTCTATGCATCTGCTCACTTAACTCCATGCTAGCTATATAGCAAAAATTGGTTGATCTATTTTCTCATGTTATTTGCTTTAAATATCCATTGACAACCACTAGTTTTTAGCGATGAGAGTAACCATCTAGGTATCATCACTTTTATATGAAGGTGATATAATGGGTGCCCTCAATTGGGCAATGACTTCTTTATTGGGTGATTACCTATTTTGACAAATCATTATATATGGGGGACAACAGAGACCTATACTTGGCAAGGCGCTTAGATGGGATTGGACAAAGATGCACTATTTTTTCCTCTTGGATACTCTGCTAAGAGAACTCTTTCATATCATGATAGTGCTGATCATCTATGGTGAAACAACAAAATCTTTAATTGACTTTGCTAGGTTCAACTCATCTCTAAGAGAGACATTTAAAATAATTTCTTTGTTTTGCATTTATATCAAGTTTCAAGTGGTAACAAATCCATTGCATGCATAAGGTTTATTTCCCAATTAATCTAGATTATCTTCAAAGGTTGTTCTTTCTAGCATGATTCCAAAAAATGCTTGTTTCATCCAATGAAGGTACAACCTCATGTAGCACTAGCAAACCTTACTCACAGCTCCCATTGTAGAAAAACCCTTCTTGTTCCCAAAATATGCCTCTAATACTCAAGTGTCCAACACTTGACATAAATTCACATGCAATTTGCAGAATGGTAGTGCATGTGGATCCTTCTCATAGATCTGCTTCACTCTGATGCTCTAGATACTCCTCTTTAAGTTCCCCATATACTTTCTTTGCATCCTATGCAACCTTTTCCACTCAACTGGACTATTGCTTTACCCTTGCACAACTCTTCTTGGTCCTACCAAGTTCTCACCCTTGTGTCCCTTATAAGATGGAATCCTTGTGGAACTGCAAGTCCTCCTCTCCATCTGGTATACCACCATGGTCCATTCCACTCTATGGCATACTCCCTATGTACCCAAGCCAAGCTTCCTAACCTAGAAATGGAGTATACTCCTTGTATCCACCTTTTTTCCTTTGCTCATTTACCTATCCTAGTTGCACCTCCAACTCTCATGATCAGTGAGGGCTCCCTTTGTCCTCCTTGTCCATCTTTGTAAGCTCTTCTTAGACTGGCTCTAAGCCCATGTTTACATGACCCCATTGGTGAATATTATTTTTCATGTATCACATGCATTTCAACCAGCTCTATGCACATATCAAAATCCAAGATCCATGGATTTACCTTCCTCTTTGCACACCTACATAATTCTAGGCTCTCCATTCCATGATCCAACCAAACCCTCTTCAATCTCAGACTCATCTCCAACTTGGAAGTGCTCCCAAAGCATCATGCCTATGAACCATCTCCACAATTTTGGCCATGCCTCTGAACTCACCTTTTTTACCTCTCTGGAATTGTCTCATGGCTTAGCTCCATTCTGAGCACTCAACTTGTGACCTTTTCCTCAATGCCATCCTAACCCACAATTTTGAGGGACTTGGGAACCTTAACCCCATTACAACATCTAAATCCTCAAGGAAACTTGGGGTGCACACAACACATCACCCCTCTCAATCCAAGTTTCACAACACACACCCACATTGCTCACCCAACTCTTGAGCTCCAACATTTTGACATAGACAAACCTCATGGTGGTCATATCCCCACAATAAGGCTTGGCTACTCCATTTTTCCAATTGAACTACGTCTTAGATAAATCTTTTGGAGTCATCCTCCATATTGGCTCAACTACTCCACTTCACCGAGATAGGGACTCTATGTATGCATCCTTTAGAAAACCTCACCACAAAGTGACAAGGTAGAACTACTCTTCTTCACTCCTACAATCCATGTAAAAAACGTAGCTTCCCTCAAGCTCAGGTGGCGAGATTACTCTTATTCATCCCTAAGGGAGGTTACCTTTGTTGCATCCAATTGTGTTATTACCTATTTACTATTACCTTATTGAGTTAAAATAATTTAATATATGATTTTTTTTTGTATATGAATCTTGATGTATAATGTGGTGAATGAGGTTCAATTCAATATGATGTTTTAAATATTTTGTAGATAAAATATATGATGCATATGAATGTAATGTTATTGGCTAACTACTGTTGTGATGTACTAAGTTGGATGTAGGAATAGATTCATACCTCTGAAAGAGAGAGGGACTATCACTCAAGAGAAGAACTTGGTTTGGTAACCCTTAATGAGCCTAACTGAGCATACACACACTCACATCCTAGTTGGTCTAAGTTGAGTCAAGTTAGTTTGGAGAATCGGTAAGTAATCTCTAGTTTTGGTTTGGGAATGTTTTGTATTGATTTATGGTTTTAGTATTTGAATGTTCTTGATTGAGAAAATGTTATTCTTTATGTCGAGTGAAATTTCTTCCTTGTGTGTTCATATTTATATATTAATCGATGAAGTATATACATATAATGTATATATATTTGTACATCTCTATGATAACTCATACATGTGAGTAAATACGTGCATGAATATACATAGTTAGATGTATCTATACATGATCATGAACAAATAACCAGTATGTATAGGAATATCGATTAGATGAATGCAACATATATATATACACTTTGTGTATATACATCGATAGATGAATATACAAATATGTGTTTAAGTATGGATATAAAAATAATGTAAATGAATATACATACATATTAACATACATACATACATATATATGATTATTTTAATATATATTTATATATATCGATTGGCAATTAATGCATTCATATTTCATGTGGATATATATATATATATATTAATATAGCTAGCAATTGCATGTAGTGACATGCAACGATGAGCCGATAGGCGGAGGGAAAGTCCAAATGGCAAGGATCTATACACGCATATGAGGAATTAAAGAGGTGGATGCTAAGAAGAATTTGGGAGAGAGCATGGGAGTTGGAGAAATTCTTGGAATGATAAGCTATATTTTAAGTGTTATATGGAACATTGATGCCACCATTGTTCATGGTGATGGACAATGCATTTCCCCTATGTGAAGATATGTATGTATGTATGTCATAGTAGATGCAAACAACATTAATACATACTAATCCCTATGTTTATTCTGTTGGGACATTCTTGGAATGATAAGCTATATTTTAAGTGTTATATGGAACATTGATGCCACCATTAATCGCAGTGATGGACAATGTATGTTCTTGGTTGGTTGTTTTGGAAGAACATAGATTGTAAGCTAATGGAAGTCATTCTACATCCAACCACAAGAAGTTATATAATACCTAGGTATAGTAATGCTTGAGAGAGATCAAGTGACCACATCTAAAAATCCTCATCTAGCATCAGTAATAACCTTTTTATGATACCATTACGCTAAGACACTAGGGCATAGATAAGGTTGGGATACATATACATTATCTCAAAAGGATAATACAATTATCTGAAGGCTTAAAATATAATTTATTTGGAATAGGACATACAAATGTCAAATAAGTATATTTACATAAGTCATGCACAACCATAACAATTAAGAGATAATTGCATCCACAAAATTTTGTTGATGTTAATCAAAAAGTAGATTGATACAAAAAAATTAAACTACATTTTTTTTTTAATTTTTAAATCTGCCTTTAGTTGCAATCAGAATATATCTTGAGAGATTACTATTGCATGCAATTGTTTATTTCACCATTCTCATCAATTTTGTAGTCACTGTGATTATTCTCAAGGTCATTTATAACACATTACTTCCTCAAAATCCCCATTATGCGATTTGAAAACTCAACAATTTCTGGATCATAACAGAAAGTGAAAACATTATCAATGCATTCTTTAATGGTCAAATGTTTTAATAGTTCAGACTCCCCAAAACCAAAAATAAGAGTAGTTGATAGACCTTGGATGAAAGCCTTGTAGAAAGGCTAACTTCATAGAAGATCTAATGTTGTGAAAAGATCCACATAACTCATTAAAATAAGCTAAGATGAAAGATCAATGACTAAGACATTACTATCTTATGTGAAACAGGATTTTTTGTCTTGAGTATGTTGTGCAAAAATCAAAGGAAAATGTGAAGTTTAGTGAGATTAACATGTGTCATTGGTAGAAAATATCTAAATTAGGAAATATAAACAGTTCTATAATTTATAACAAATAATATTTAATGCACCTGCAATCGAAGGGATGAAAAAAATAAGATGTAGGCATACCTTGTGCATGCAACAGGATGTAGTACGAACACAACAAAAGAAGGCCTACTCTCCACCCTACCACATTGGGTCATAGAGCCTCATGGGCTCTCACCAAACCCCCGAGCAAGAACATACATTTTCCACCACTTTGATCAATGGTGAAACCAATGTTTCGACACCTAATGATTTTCTTGAGTTGAAAACAATGTTATACATTTTTAAAAGTATAAATAGTTGTATGATTTATGACAAAGAATTTGAGATGCAGTTGTGAAATAAGAGATGGAATAAAGGACATATAGCCTTACATTGTATATAAAATAGAATGTAGTTGCAACTTGTACACCATGCCAAACATCTGATCGCAAAGCTATTTAGTATTGTGGAGATCTATAGTTACAACTGAGAACATTTGCAATCTAAAATGGTTTCAATCAGATATAGTTACACACAAGGAAAATGTGAAGTTTAGTGCGATGAACATGTGTCATTGGTAGACAATATCTAAATTAGGAAATATAAATAGTTCTATAATTTATAACAAATAATATGTAATGCACCTACAATTTAGAAGAAATCAAATAAATAAGATGCAGGCATACCTTGTGCACATAGTAGGATGCAGTATGGTTATGATTATAACTCCCATATAATTCTGTTTTGGTACGTGAGAATTTTGTTGAGTTGAAATCAGTGTTATACATTTTTAAAAGTATATACATTTGTATCATTTATGACAAAGAATTTGAGATGCAGTTGTGAAATAAGAGATGGAATAAAGGACATATAGCCTTACCTTGTTTATAAATGGAATGTAGTTCAAGAGCTCGTACACCATGTCAAACATGCGATTGTGAAGCTATTTAGCACTGGGGAGATCTATAGTTATAGCTGAGAACATTTGCAATCTAAAATGGTTTCAATTAGATATAGTTAGACACGAATGGTTTGAAGGCGAGAGAACTGGTAGTGGAATGATTGACCAAAGAAGAGGATGGAATTCAGAGAAAAATTAAATATAAATGTTATATGGTCAACCAAAGAAGAGGAAGGAATTCAGGTTTGTCATTGGAGGAGAGGAGAAGCATAATGCAAGAACTGAACAACAACTTCTCTTAGTAATCACCATAGAAGAAAAACTTTGTCTAGCTTGGCGGGAGTGATTGCAACTGCACTATGGAGGGAACGACAAGGAAGCGAAATTAGAAATGGTGGAAATTCTATATGCATTGAAATGAAGAGGGAAAGGAGAAGCGTTATAGTTACCGAAAAGAACACAAACATTTCATCATGATGGCAATGCAGACAATTGTTGGAGGCGATCCTGTTCTTTGATTCAGAGTGCACTATATCTGTTGGCATGTAATGTGGAGTATCTTTCAAAAAAGAAAGGTAGATCTATGTGTATTCCTATAATTTATTTTACATGGGAAAGAGTTGTGAACATTAGTCCTTGTCTTTCTTTAGTTCCAATATCTATTGTAGCTTTCTCCAATGTCAAGCCTTGAGATTTATGTATTGTTATTGCCCAAGCCATTGTTAAAGGGAGCATTGTTTGATTGCCTCGTGTGATCAGGGGAATGGGGATGAATTTTGGGTTGTCTTGATCCCATGCTAGTCCAATATAGTTTGGGAATTGCACAACAACATATTCAGGTGGTTGAGGTGGTTTAGCACCCCTAGCATATACAATAGACTTGACAAAACCCAATGATCCATTGACTAGTCCAGCTACTACCTAAAGATTTGTTGTTAACATTATTTGTTCACCAATTGCATGTAAGAGCTCTGCTTGAAGTTGCTCATCATTTCCATAATCAGGTTTGTTTTGTTGAGTAGTTTCAGCAATACTAATTGCAATGGGAACATTTAACTGTTGAATCATTTTTCTATTGTGCAAGGTGACCAACCTATTTGTTGGGAATAAGTGAATAGCTACATCAAACTCTTGGCTCTATTTAGCTGAAAGCATGGTGTTTGTTTGATTCATAAGAGTTTTATAATCAGCTTGAGATGTCTGAGAATTTCTAATATTCAAAAGGAGTCTACAAAACTATTGTTATGCATCGAACTATCCATGTTAGCAGAAGATTGTGTCAAGCATGACAAAAACATTAAAAGTGTGCCAAAGAGCCAAGGTTGTGGAGCGAGAAGCATAGATATGCCTATTGAAAATAGGTGACAACTATGCTAGGTCACCCACGAATATTAAAAAGGCACCACCAAATGGTTGCATATTCCTAGTAGGGAATGCTTTCTGCAATCGATTATCTATTTTGAGCAACAATTTGGGTCCCAAGAAGCTCATTTCATCAATTAAGATGTACTAGAGTAGAAATTCACTAGAATCATTTTGGGGATAGATCTCAATCACATCTGCAAATGAAGAATGTTGATTAGGCCTGGTAGGGCAATCCTTCACATAGTGACCAAATTTGTCACATCTAAAGCATTGAACACGAGAGAGGCCCCACTTCTTCTTGAATGTAGGAGCACCATCTGACCCTTTATCTCTATTCCTCTTGAAGTATCTTTTCTTTTCGCCTTTTCCTTCCTTCGTAGAGGATTGAGTAGAAAGAACATGAATGTCTTCATTTGTAGGGCTTCAACTAATACCTCTCGCAGCCAAACTTAACTCTTCTTGAATATAGTCTGCCCTCAATCGATCAAACTTGAGAAGTTTCAATCTCACACTGATTCCTCGAATGTAATTCTCCCAAGATGAAGGAAGACCATTAAGAGCCAACATGGTCAAATCCTTGTCATCAACAATATGACCAATGGTAGAGAGTTGATCTCTCAATTCGGAAATCTTCATGAAGTAGGTGATGACAAATTCTCCTTCTACCATCTTAACATGATGCAGTTGTTGCTTTAGTGCAAGTGCCCGGCTAGTGTTGTTGATTTCGTACATCTCTTCCAATGTTTTGAACATATCCCTTGTTGTCTTCAACTTGGAAACAATCGGAACAATATGATCTTTAACGGAATCAACCAACATCTTCTTTGCCTTGGCGTCTTTCTTCCTCCACTGCAACTTCTCTTCTTCCTCCTCAAGTTCGGGGACCTTGGTTTCCAAAAACTTAGCCAAATCATTCTCTTCCAAGGTGAGCATGATCCTGAACCTCCATGATGTGTAGTTAGAATCTCCTTCGAGTCTATCCTCGATTTTTAGAAACTCAAATAGAGATAGATAGAAAAAGATTAAGGAGAGTGCTGCAAAACAAATCTGATCATGATATTTTTCAAACCCACTTTGATACCATGTTAGTGTTTTAATGATCAGATAAACAACTGAAAGCACTCAAAAAATTGCAACACATAAGACAATAAACACAACAAGATACCCTGGGAAAACCCTCCTCCTAAGGGAAAAAAACCCAGCAAATATTTCTCTTATATAATGAAGAACAAGAGCAGAAATCTGCTTACAACTCAGGCCCAACACATAGCCGAATTTGATACAATGAATAATAGCACCTCTCCTAGATGCAAAGATACAATCAAATATGTTTCTCCTTTAAATTGGTCTGCTGCTGCAAGATAAATGACTTTTGCTCAAGTGCGAACTTTTGGTAGGAATGTGAATTATGCTTGATGAACTTATGATGCAAATGAACAAGTTTGACCTTGTATTTATACAAAGTGAGGTGACTCCTCAATTAGGTCGGCCACTTAAGGAGAACAAGTAAATTACAATAATTGCCAAGGAGGTCAGCCCAATACAATATAGAATACATGAACTTAAGGAGGGTCGACCGGCATGAATTAAATCATGCAAGTATAAAATAAATAGCCAATTAGGCTATCATTTAATTTAGTTTATCTCAATGTGTGAGCTGAAAGAAGCAGCCCGATGCTGCTAATAACATCAACACATTCAAAGATAGGAAACGCCGACTTGACATGACAAGGGTCAACTTTTGCAGCATATGGCATGTTTCTTGTGCACCAATGTCACGATTTGCAACCAAGTTCATCATGAAATTTTGATATGCAAGCAACGCTTTATCCCCAGATTAATTTGTATTTGCAAGCCTCTACAAGATATCAATATAGCTTTCAAACTTTTATGCATATTTGGAAATGTAGTTTAGCAAAATTTGTCTTGAAATGACTGGTTGACAACCAACATTTGCTCACCAGATCGCAAGCTTCTCAAGGTTGTGGATATTAAGGCACTCATCATTTCTTGCTGGCTTATAGGATTTGTTTGATTCATTTTCAATTGCCAATATCGATGATGGTTGTGCATTCCATGGAGCTTTGTAGCGACATTGTAATTGGTGGCTTTTTTTCCTAAGGCATGTATACTGAGTACATTTGGTGTGCCTCTACAACATGTTCACCATTTGTTCGTAATCCCCCATTGGGTCCATGCAAGAAATTTGTGAACTGTCAAGCAAACACAGGTCCTCCAAAGAAGAGTGGTGGACTCTTGATATTAGCTGTTTTGGGGAACGAGGATTCCATGCTGAAACATAGTGATCAAAGAAGCTTTTTTCCTGTTGAACCTCATGTGGGTTGGACCAGTCAAGCATGTCCATATTTAGGGCACCTAGAAGCCACAAGAAACCATGGACATGTGTTGATCGACAGTGTTGCCACTAACACCTATACCAGTAATCCTTTGTATGGAAAAGCCTCTCAATAACCTCATCACAAAAAATGGTGAACCGCAAGTGCATGTACAAAGGCTATTATATGTGAGTTCTGGATGACATTGTTTGTGAAGCATCTTCAGGAGTATGGCATATGTAGCTGGGCACCACGATCAAGTACCTTGTGAAAATTAGGCCATTTTGTGTCTATGGAGCTAAGAGTGAAAAAGAGAGTCGGTGTCCCAAGTTGGTGGATCATTGCAGTGAGCTCTTTCTAGCACTTGCCCCAATATGATCATGTCCCTCACAAAGATGCACCAAAGAGAACGAGATGGTTTTCTATCTGGGTGTTTGGTGCATCCTGAAGTAGATGTCACAGTGCAACCATAGACTTTGGGATCCTTTCTTCCAAGTTTTTTTTCATGAAAATGGAAGCCAATTGCTGGCTTCGATGTCTCATTATTAAATTATAAAGGTAATATCTAAATTTGACATGCCTCCCAAATCTATTATCATAGTGTCTCATCAAGTGCAATGCATATTCATGTAAGTGAATTTGTATGCTTCTCAACTGTAGGGGCATCATTTTTCTTGTGGGGAACAATGTTGGAAAATCCATGCTTAATAACCCTTCTATATTGATTCATTGATAGGGTTAGAATTTATCTCAGGCCAAGGAAAAGTATCTTGACTAATGTCTTCAATTTGTAAGGCATCTCTGATTTCCTACAATTCTCAAGGAGGGTCGGGCATCAATGGAATAAATGATGATGAGTCCTCAAGCTCAACTTCCTCATCAGTAGCAATTTTTGAAGTTGCCACTAGTTCAACTATGTTATGTACTGGTTCTTTCATTATGTGCAGAATATCAAAGATGTCAGTACTTGTAGCAAGAAACAAATTTAAAGCATCATAATCAATTGCAACATCACTATAGTATGGATCATTTTCAATTTTGTATATCAATGTAGCCATGACATTATGTTTTTCAATAGAGCAATCATAGTTCATTCCCTGAATGCCATTTCTTCAAAAAATCACCACTTCAACATCATGCAAGCGATGTGGCAAAAAATTTGCAATGGTCATGATGTCTTAAGGGAAGATTATAGTATGGCCACTATATTAGTATTGACCTCCTCTAGCATGGGTCACTTGCAAAACTAGAGCAACTCTAGCTATAAGAATTTCATCAACCTGAGTTAGATTTGCAAGGACAGGAGGCTGTGGTCCTAGGTCCATCTTGTTAATTGAACTAAATTGATGGATGCCCATTTCAGAAGCACAATGCAGACAAACAACGTTTGGGCTAGAGGCTCACACTTTCATGCCAACGTAGCTTTCCTTGCAAACACTACAAACTTTCAAAACGGACAAAGCATCAATCCACCGGTGGAGGGACTACATTGCAATGCAAAAATAATCTCAAAATATGTTGTTAAAATGGTGATGGGTTGACGATGTAGATGACAAGCCATGCCTGGCAAGGCTGTTCTGATATCCACAACCACTCATTGTCGAGGCACCTTCATTGGGAAGGTTGTGCGAAAGCTGCCAAGGGATGGAGGGTGCAGGACTATAGAAGCAAGCATGTGTTTCCAACAAGCTTGACATCAATTGCAGTGCAACCACTTGATCAGGTAGGGCCAAGCAAGGATGAACTATGACAACTCTTTGTTGCAAGTATTTGGCCTGACAAATTGCACAAATCTGGTCTCTATGCCGCACATAATAGAGTTGTGTTCTTTGACATTTTGTTTCCTTTTTTTGGTCCACAGTTGATGTAGGACTGGAACTTGAACAAGGTTGAGGAGCCTACAACCATAGAATGAGGAAAATAATAAAGTGATTTCAAACACCAACTTAAAGAACAATGGTATAGCTAAAGATATTAAGCCAACTCAAAATATCACAATTGTTTAGTAGCATAATGGACAACAAGAACCAAGAGGAGAAGTTCTAAACATAGGTGCATATGGGTGTGATGGACAGGAAGCAAGGAAAGTAGAAGTTGCAAAGATGTATATATATATATATATATATGTATCAACAAGTTTAAATGTAGATGTATATGAATGTTGTTTGTAAGTATTTTCACATACATACATGTCCACATATATACTTTTTTAGTGTAAGATTAAAAAATAGAGCATATTGTCTCAATGTATAACCACTTCTATAAGAAGCAAAGCAACAAGATCAGGAACACACTAAAAGGCTTGCTCTCCACCCTACCATATTGCGTTATAGAGACTTGAGGGCTCCCAGCAAATCCCCGATCAAAAACATAAATTATCTAGCACTATAATCAATACTGAGATCAATGTTTAATATTACACTTATATACAACCTATCATACATATGAATGTTATCTACATCTAATCTCACAAACATGCACATCTGCACATAGGAAATATAAAATGAAACACAACAAAAGAAGGCTTGCTCTCCACCCTACCATATTGGGTCATGGAGCCTTATGGGCTCTCACCAAACCCCTAAGCAAGAATATACATTGTCCACCACTTTGATATACAACCTATCATTCTAACAACTCATTTTTTAGGCTAAAATAAATAATAACTAAAAAGGTGCATCTAACTTCAGATACCTATATATTGGTGTAGATTTTGTTTTCCAAGAACATATATAGGAATTGCATGCCTTGGATGCATTTGTAGGGATCTGTTGCTTGGATATATATACACACAAAAAGAATGTGTGGAAATGTATGTATGTGTAATTACATGTAGACAATAGGTATACTGGCTACCACTATAATAAATACAGAGATCAATGTTTAATATTACACTTAATATACAACCTATCATACATATGAATTTTATATGCATCTAATCTCATAGAGATACATAACTGCACATAGGGAAAATAATATGAAACATGCCAAAAGAAGGCATGCTCTCCACACTACCATATTGGGTCATGGAGCATCATGGGCTCTCACCAAACCCATGAGCAAGAACATAAATTGTCCACCACTATGATGAATGGTGAAACCAATGTTCCTTATTACACCTAATATAGAGCCTATCATTCTAACAATTTCTTTTTGAGGCTCAAGGAAATAATAACTAAAAAGGTGCATCTAACTTCAGACACCTATATATCAAGAAAGCGAAAAAATATAGATATGTACAGCATGAAAACCAAGCCAACCATAACATTGAAAATGGTTATGTTGAATGGAGAAACATAAACCATTGTCATTTGCTTGTAGGGATAAACAATGTGATGCAACTAACAAATTATTTGTCCTCTCACAAGCAAATGACAATGGTGTGTGGTTGTCCTCCATAGTCACATAAACCACAATCTACAATGGTTATAAAAGGGAAAATCATAAATGGAATTTTTTTTTGTGGGAAATGAATATGTTTTCTCAAGTTTAAAATTTCAAGTGTTATTACAACCATCATCACTATATGGATAGCATCAAGTATTTGGCTTGACGACTTGCAAAAATTTGGTCTCTATACCCCACATAATAAAGTTGGTTTCTTTGGAATTTTGCTTCCTTTTTTTGGTCCACAGTTGATGTAGGACTGGAGCTTGAACAAGGTTTAGGAGCCTACAACCATAATATGAGAAAAATAATAAAGTTCTTACAAACACCAAGTTAAAGAACAATGGTATAGCTAAAGATATTAAGCAAACTCAAAACATCACAATTGTTTAGTAGCATGATGGACAACAAGAACCAAGAGGATAAGTTCTAAACTCATGTGCATATGGGTGTGATGGACAGGAAGCAAGGAAAGCAAAAGTTGCAAAGAGGTATATATGTGTGTGTGTGTGTGTGTGTGTGTGTGTGTGTGTGTGTGTGTGTGTGTATCAACGAGTTTAAATGTAGATGTATATGAATGTTGTTTGTAAGTAATTTCACATACATACATGTCCACATATAAACTTTTTTGGTGTAAGATTAAAAAATAGAGCATGTTGTCTCAATGTATAACCACTTCTATAAGAAGCAAATCTATAGGATCAGGAACACACTAAAAGAAGGCTTTCTCTCCACCCTACCATATTGTGTCCTGGATCCTTGAGGGCTCCCAACAAACCCCTGAGAAAGAACATAAATTGTTTAGCACTATAATCAATGATGAGATCAATGTTTAATATTACACTTAATATACAACCTATCATACATATGAATGTTGTCTACATCTAATCTCACAAACATACACATTTGCACATAGGAAATATAAAATGAAACACAACAAAAGAAGGTCTGCTCTCCACCCTACCATATTAGGTCATGGAGCCTCATGGGCTCTCACAAAACCCCCAAGCATACATTGTCCACCACTTTGATCAATGGTGAAACCAATGTTTCTTATTACACTTAATATACAACCTATCATTCTAACAACTCTTTTTTGAGGCAGAAAGAAATAATAACTAAAAAGATGTATCTAACTTCAAATAGCTATATATCGGTGTAGATTTTGTTTTGCAAGAACATGTATAGGAATTGCATGCCTTGGATGCATTTGTATGGATCTGTTGCTCGGATATATATACACAAAAAAAGAATGTGTGGAAATGTATGTATGTGGAATTACATGTAGACAATAGGTATACTGGCTACCACTGTAATAAATACATAAATCAATGTTTAATATTACACTTAGTATACAACCTATCATACATATGAATTTTATGTGCATCTAATCTCACATACATACATAGCTTCACATAGAGAAAATAATATGAAACACACCAAAAGAAGGCCTACTCTCCACCCTACCATATTGGGTCATGGAGCATCCTAGACTCTCACCAAACCCCCGAGCAAGAACATACATTGTCCACCACTGTGATGAATGGTGAAACCAATGTTCCTTATTACACCTAATATAGAGCCTACCATTCTAACAATTGTTTTTTGAGGCTGAAAGAAATAATAACTAAAATGGTGCATCTAACTTCGAACACCTATATATCTAGAAAGAAAAAAAATGTAGATATGTACAACATGAAAACCAAGCTAACCATAACATTGAAAATGGTTATGTTGAATGGAGCAACATACACCATTGTCATGTGCTTGCAAGGATAAACAATGTGATGCAACCAAAAACTTGTTTGTCCTCTCACAAGCACATGACAGCGGTGTGCGGTTGTCCTCCATAGTCACAGAAACCACAATCTACAATGGTTATAAAAGCAAAAATCATAAATTGCAATTTTTTTGTGGGAAATGAATATGTTTTATCAAGTTTAAAATGGCAAGTGTTATTACAACCGTTGTCATTATATGGATAGCATATAATAATTAATGTTGAAGTGCCAAGCCCTGGCAACCAACATCATGCATTGTACGCATATGTAGGAATCTATTGCTTGGAAATATATACACTCAAAAATTATGTGTAGAAATGTATATATGTGGCATTATATGTAGAACATATATATATATATATGGATGGAAACTTATATATATATGTACGTACTGATACATGTGTTAAATTGGGAGATCAAACTTGCACCTTCATAGAAGCTCACCATCATAGCTCATAGCTCTAATAGCAGGTAAAGCCATAGAACAACACCCAACAATGCCTTATCAAAAATTATGCCAGCTGTCGCTATTTTTTCTGAGGTTTTAAATGGCAGGTGGTATTACAACCATCGCCACTACACGAAAACCATACAACAATTAATGTTGATGTGAGGATGGCGAGCTTCTGTGAAGGTGCAAGTTTGATCATCCATTGTCGAGATTCTATGAAGGTGGTTGGAGGTTATTTTATGCTTTTTGCATGGGGTGATGGTTAAAAAAGCAATACAAAAGTCTTGGTGATGCCACGATTGATCGTAGTGATGGACAATGTATTTCCACTATGTGCAGATATGTATGTATGTCATAGTAGATTCAAACAACATTGATACATTCTTATCCCTATATTTATTCTGTTGGAACATTCTTGGAATGATAAGCTGTATTTTAAGTGTTATATGGAACATTGATGCCACCATTGATCATAGTGATGGAAAATGTATGTTCTTGGTTGGTTGTTTTGCAAGTACATAGACTATTTTTGAAATGCTCTACAAAGAGTTTCTTATTGCACTTAATATATTTCCCATCATTCTAAGTTATGCAACTGTAGCAATATCAAATATAGACATATGGAACATAACTTTATGAACACACATGTAGCAGCAATATACTCTACACTCAGCCAACACAAGAAGATTAAAACTACAAAAATCAAATGAAAAAATTATGAAACCTCCAGTTTTGTGGTTTTCGCTTATTGTGTGCACTTTGGCTGGAATTTTCATCAGCCTTCCCAATTTTTAACCCTTTTGGTATCCGACCCCCGACTGGGAGAAAGGTGGCAGATTTTTATTTATTTTTATATTAAAAGTGTTTGGCACGTCGATAGAAAAGGACAGTGAAATTAAACATCGGTTGGCATCAACATTAATTGTTGTATGGTTTCTGTGTGGTGACGATGGTTGTGAAGTAATAAAATAGTTCATGTTCTTCTTGATAAGGTTGGCTATTTTTGTGTGGCCTACAGTAACAGTTTGCACTATTTTCCATAAGGCATTGGTGATTGTTGACCTATGGCTTTAGAAATACTATTTCATTTGTGGTTCCCATCTACTAGTGATGGTTGGAAAGGAATTAAACAGGTCTTATGTTTATACTTTTCGAAGGATAGTTGTTATTTTTCTAGACCTTAATAAGGATTTCTTAGAATGGAAAGTTGTATATTAAGTGTGAGATGAAAAATTGGTCTCACCATTGATTATAGTCACAGACTAACATACATTCTCCACTAGCATAATCAATGGTGCTATCAATATTTTTATGATTAAATGCCGGTTGGCATCAACATTAATCGTTGTATGGTTTTTGTGTAGTGGTGATGGTTGTAACATATATATCAGCATAGATTTTGTTTTGTAATTATGTATATATGAGTTGCATTTGTTGCATGCATAATAGGTAGTACTATATATGAATGTTAACTACATCTAATTTCACACATGTTTGGATGTTTTTTTTCCTTTTTCTTTACAAAGACAACTTGAAAATCCTAAGCTAGAGATAATTACTTCACACAAGAGTAGGTACCACATGTTTTAGTTAACAAGAGAAATTTGAATAAATGCACAATACTGCTCTCAAATAGAAAAAATGAATCTGTCAATTGAAACATATGTACCAGTTCTTTTGTCAAATGTTCTAGCGATTTTGGATGAATGGACACAAGGCCAAGCCATGCCAAGTAGCAATAATTTTTTGTGGAGAAGTTAAAGTATAGGCCTAGAAAAAATAGCAACCATCTTATGAAAAGAATAAACATAGGAAGGAGTATATATGAATGTTGTCTGATTTCACATACATACATATCTGCACATAGGGATGAATTTTGTCTATGTCTAATTTCACAAAAATACATATCTGCACATAGGGAAAGTAAAATGAAACACAACAAAAGAAGGCCTGCTCTCCACCCTACCATATTGGGTCATGGAGCCTCATAGGCTCTCACCAAACCCCCTGAGCAAGAACATACATTGTCCACCACTGTGATCAATGGTGAAACTAAAGTTTCTTATTATGCTTAATATAAAGCCTATTATTGTAAGAATTCCTTTTTGAGGACGAAAGAAATAACAACTATCTTCCCAAAATAATAAACATGGGGAGGATTATATATGAATGTTGTCTACATATAATTTCACATACATACATATCTGCACACAGGAAAAGAAAAATGAAACACAACAAAAGAGACACATACTTTTTGTGTGTATATATTTCCAAGCAACAAATTCCTACATATGCATCCAACACATGCCATACATATTTATGTAGTTGCAAAAAAAATCTACACTGATATATATGTATCTGAAGTTAGATGCACATATATACGCATTGTTGATTGTTGTTCAATAGATTCAAAAATATTATTTAATTTATGATTTCCATGTAGTGGCAATGGTTGGAAAGCAATAAAATAGTCCACATATACGCTTACAAAGAAAAATCCATACAGATATATATATGCATCTAAATTTATATGTAGACAACACACATCTATATCCATAGGTGGACTTGTCAATAGATAAATCACCATGAGAGAAAAGGAAATAAAAATCACTTGGCATAGGCTAGCATGGCAATATCACTTGTCCACATCTGATTTCACATATATACATATCTACACAGAGGGACGAATGTTGTCCATACATCTAATTTCACAAACATATATATCTGCACATAGGAAATGTAAAATGAAACACAACAAAAGAAGGCCTGCTCTCCACCCTACCATATTGGGTCATGGATCCTCATAGGCTCTCACCAAAGCCCCGAGAAAGAACATACATTTTCCACTAGTGTGATGAATGGTGAAACCAATGTTTCTTATTATACTTAATATAAAGCCTATTATTATAAGAATTCCTTTTTGAGGATGAATCAAATAACAACTATCTTCCCAAAACAATAAACATGGGGAGGAGTATATATGAATGTTGTCTACATCTGATTTCATATACATACATATCTGCACATAGGAAAATAAAAATGAACACATACTTTTTGTGTCTATATATTTCCAAGCAACAGATTCCTACATATGCATCCAACGCATGCAATACATATATATGCAGTTGCAAAACAAAATCTACACCTATATATACATATCTGAAGTTAGATGCACATATATACGCATTATTGATTGTTGTTCAATAGCTTAAAAAATATTATTTCATTTATGGTTTCCATGTAGTGGTGATGGTTGCAAAGCAATAAAGCAGTCCACATGTACACTTAGAAAGAAAAATCTATACAAATATATATGCATCTAAAGTTATATGTTGACAACACACTTATATATCCATAGGTGGACTTTTCACTAGAGAAATCATCATAAGAGCAAAGGAAATAAACATCACTTGGCACACGCTGGTATGGCAACATTGTTTCATGTATGGTTTCCATATAGTGTCAATGACCACAATAATATTTAACATTCTAAAGTTACCAAAGCAATTAAACAGTTTATGTTATTTTCAATAAGGCATTGTTGAATGTTGTTCTATAGCTTCAGCTACTATCAAGATTATGAGCCACCACTGTGACAAGTGTTTTTGTAAACAAAATACATATATATCCACACCTAAACTTGTCAATACATGTGAGAAAAAATATAGATAAGTTTAAATCTAGATATATATGTATGTTGCCTGAGCAGAGGAAATAAGCATCACTTGGCATAGCTTGTCACAACAACATTGTTTCATGTATGGGTTTCATATATTGGCGATGGTTGCAATAATAGCTTGCATTTAAAACTTACCAAAGTAATTGAGCAGTTTATGTTATTTTCAAAAAGGCGTTGTTCAGTGTTGGGCTATAGCTTGAGTTGCACAACATACATAGATATCCACACCTATACTTGTCAATGCATGTGACAATATATATTTATAAGTTTAATTCTAATGTATCAATAAGTATAAATGTAGATATATATGTGTGTTGTGTGCATCTTCATTTAAATACATATATATGTGACATGGCTTTATGAATGGAGAGCGAGGACCAATATATTCAACATTCAACTAGCATTAAAGATTAAAAACACATTCATGAGATTGAAATAAGTATGGGTTCAAGGGAACAAACATTATAGCCGAGAATCATATTATAACATTTTTGTTGGTAGAGGACAGTCATCATTGAACATTACATAGGAAATATTATAACAAAAATGAAGTTTTATGCAACTCTAATAAAATGAAAGATAACCATATGTGACATGGCTTTATGAATGCAGAGGCAGGACCACATTTAAGCAGCATCAGAAGATTATAAAGTGCATATATGAGAATATTCTAGACTTAGCCAACACAAGAAGATTAAAACTATAGAAATGAGATGCCAAATTTTTTATTACATTCTACATTTTAACCATGTGCAATCGAATGCGGAATAACTATGGATTCAATGGAGCCAACATTATAGCCAACAAAAATTGTGGAGAGATAAAATTATGTGGCAATTGAAACAGATAAGAAGCAAATGACTATACTAATATTAAAAACTGGACATATCTATATATAGATAAACACATGAACTCATAGATACATGTGTAAAATGCATATACACACATACACACTCACACATACATATAAACATTCAAATCTATATGCATATACACATACAAATGTATTACAAACACATATATCTACACACATCTATATCAAGATGTTCTATGCACTCAAAATATTCAATTGCATGCATATACATTTATGTATATGCATATGTAGATGTATACATGCATACAACCATGTCCACACGTATATATAAGAACTTCTATAAATATTGATACATGTGTTGAATAGGGAAACATAAGTTTATAACCAAACAACATAAAATAAAATGAGGGGCATACACTGAAAGTGAAACAAAACTATAAGTGACATAAATAATACATAACAAAAGAAGTGTATCTTTTTTTGTCAAACATTATAAGTTGCAATGCATTGTCTTAATATATAAGCAGTTCTACAAGCAACAAAGCAAAAGGATCAGAAAGCAAAGGTCTTCTGATATGACAGGCATACCAAAAAAGGAAAAGGAAATAGATGTCCAGTCAATGCAAACTACAACAAATATCCAAAGTCACAATCAGGCATGATTGTCTAGAATTTAGGGCAGTACCACTATTATCTCTACAGAGTATTCCCCAACAAAGGATATTGCATACAAATCTAAGAGCAATAGCTTGCACTCAGCTTCAAAGTTAATTCTTGTAACTTTGACTATTATTGTTTTAAGCCTTGTTTCTAAATTATAGGTCTGAGTTTTAATAAGAACAATGAAAACAAAAGAAGTGTAGATGACACCATTGATGACAAACTGAGTAGATATTGTAGCAGAAGACTCATATTGCAACATATAAAGCTCTTTTGCTGACATCTACAATAAGCTTGTTGCAGCCTCATCATAAGTAGTAGCCCAAATCTCGCCCATGTGGTCTTCCATCTTTAGCTGCAACAAATATCGGAAGTCACAATCAGACATGGTTGTCTAGAATTTATGGCAGTACCACATATTATTGGCAGTCTCTTCACACTTTTTCTTGCATTATCTGCCATTGGCCTGCAAGGGACATGCAACATAACAAAATGGATAAATTTTAATATATTTCACTATTGCCTTGATAGTAGCCTACAAAGTTTTTGGCAAGGCAAGACAATGATCCAAGATATATCCAATAGTGACTTTGTCGTTGGCCAAAGCAACCTTTCGAGGCACTGTCTGAGAGGGCTCAATGGCGAGTGGATCCACATGTCCTCATTGCATTAAGGCTTGTGCTTCTAGGATGTCAAGATTTATGTATATAACAGTCCCTACAGATGTATTCACAACAGATCCATTAAAATATCCAACATGACCATTTCTAATAGAAAGTAGGACAAACAAACCAAGAATGCACAACCTTTCCAACTTGTGATCCTTTGCTTCCCAATGTGGGCCCCACAAATTAACATCAACGCAAGAGGATGAAAAATCATTAAGTTTCACAGTTCTTCGAATCATTTCAAATTGATCCTTTATTTGAATAGTTGATACCTTTCCTACATACACCACAACCCCAATAATATCAATGAAAGTGTTATTGTTGTAGTTTGTAATTTTATTTATTGGGATGAATTTAAATACTTTGTCCAGCACAAAGGTCTCATCATAACAACACTTCAATATTGGGTTTTGATCCAAAATAATTTCCATGTGGTTGTTCAACTTATTAAATTTCTTATCCGCTTGTTTGACCAAGCCTTTTGACACACAATAAGTGTGGCCCACCTGAGCCCTATCATAATGCAATTCTATTATGTCATTAAAGCAAGTGATTCATATTTTTGTTCCCTCACTGCCAATAATTTCAAACCTGAATACTTGACCCTCACATCCTTGTTTATTGTAATGGTACATATCCCTTTTAGTTGTCACTCGACCTTTTATTGTCCATCTGGTTTGGTAAATATTCAAGCCTTTAACATGACTAATATTTGAAGGAGCATTATGTTGTGTTGGGTGTCAGTCCCGGATTTTCCCACAAGAAATATACACAATAAATTTTTTCTTTAAACAACTAAGGTTAGCTACATCCACCCAACAGGCCACCATTTCATAACATGACTTCTAAGGTCAATTGCTTTCAGGTAATATTACATCGAGCTAGTGATGACTCAAGGTTTGATTAGCAATGGGTTCAGGTTGATCGATTCCATTAGTTAGATTTTACGGAGGGTCAATTTTAGATTGTTGCCAATATCTCAATAATGATAGATTGGGTAATCTGTTTACCTAAATAATGGTTGACTCTAACACATTCATTGCTAATGGGATCATGCCCATACATAGGTCACAATTCTTAAGAGAGTTTTAATGGATGTTTCAACTTCATAATTAATACTCAGTTGATTATCCCAACAAAGCTATTATGAGTAAAAGCATGTGTGCAACATTTTAGTCATCCCTTCTAATTTCATTTATATCATTAGCTATTATTAACTAAGTGATATTCATGACGTTATTTACATAATGCCGATTTATATACTACTATTAATTTTTACAATAGTATTAATATTCATCAATATGATCATAATTATCAATCTATAATATTTTTATTATTTTAATCTCAAATGTATGTGCGGTGGTTATTATCCATTTTCTTCATGTCAATTACATCTTAACCAATATTAACATCATCATCCACTACTAGGTTTTCATTCACGTCATATGCATATTAATACTTCACTATTCATGTAATTAATATATTACCATGTTAATAAAACTCTATTATATCCATATTCAATATTACTTTCAATTTATTATTTATTCTTATTCATAGAATTTAAAATATCCATCTAATATTAATATTAACATTAATATCTTCATGATACATGTAATGCCCATAATTATCATTAGGGTAAAAACAAAACTAACAATTTTTTTTTGAACAAAGTAACCATGTGCAAGCTTAAACACTAGATGATTTTAGGGTTACACAATGCTCATTTATTAAAATTTTATTAATCATGGGGTTAAATCGTATTCTAAAATTACACTGGGATGTTTGGACTAGAGTTACATCTCAGAGGGATAATCTCAATTTATTGTATTACTATCAAGATGGTAAAATCTCTTTCTCCTATAAAGCACTTAGTCTAAAATCAGTGGGATCTCTATTTTATCATGTATTTACTTATAGAAACAAAATGGTTGGCCCTAAAATAAATTGATTTATTCTTTACAAATTAATTCACGTTAGAACATAACCATTGTGGGGAAACAATTGATATATATTCATATATATATAATAGTAAATAGTGCATTTATGTTTAATCTTATACATCTATGTAAGTTTCATCTAAAAGAACAATTCCAATTCTATTAATGACAGAATTATTAATAATTTAATTATATATAAAATGTAATTTATTACCACTAATATAAATTTAATATTAATATGAAATTCTTCCAAGTATTATCCTACCAAAATTAATATAATATAATTCTTTTTTAAGAATGATATGCAAAAATAACATATATAAAAAATTTCCCCACTTTCATTTTAAAACTAATTATACTTTTGAAAGAAAATCTATTTCTTTTTTCTTATTGGATTGCCATGGAATATCTATTTTAGAAACTAACAAAAAAAATATTGTCATTTTGAAATTTATATAAAGAAAAAGCTAAAGAAGTTTCTATTTGGAATTTTATATGTAATTTTAAAACTTTAATAATTCCTTGCCTTTTTGGTCTACACTACCTTACTTTTTGTTTTAGTTTTATCTTCAAACTTAATTAATTCCTTCTATTAAGGAGATGGAAGCGTGCCTTCTTTTTTAAATTATTTTAAATGCTAAAGTATCTTTAACGTCATTTCCTAAAACCAAGTTACATTCTTTCCCTTACGGCTCCAAGATGAAGTGGAAGGGTAATTCTAGCCGAGAATATTAATATGTAATTTTTGCTCTAATATGAGTTTTGAAAGGTACCCACAAGCGAATAATTTATTGGCAATAAAATTACAAACTTGTTTCCATTTCAAGAGAAATAGGGCACGAGCTTTGGGCGGTGAAAATAAAGTGACAGATTTTATTTTTTATAACTGCATTTCATAATCTCGTATTATGAAACTAGTTGACTGTAACAACTGAAGAACCTGTAGAGGGAGACGTCTGAGGCACCCCACCTATTCTTTCCATCGAATGATGCACCAGGAACGACTGGAGGTCTGATCTCAGCTGGCATTTCCTGGCTTTCACCTCATTCAGCTGGCTTTATGAGTGTAATAATTGCAGTTGAGTTTATTGATCGGACAGGCCCATAATTTGTAATGTCAAAATTCACCTTTTTATGTGCAAGGTTTTTAAGTGAGAAGACTGTCTTACTTAAATAATTGAGACTGTAGGACAAGTAGGTGGAGTAGCAGTAACCGTCCCATCAAAATACAGTTCTAGCAGAATGAAGAGTAAATAACAAGAAAAGCATACTAGCCATTATGGTGTTTAGTGATTACGATACTACCCACCAACTTAAACTGCCAGCGTTTCAAATCATTCTTTAATGCATCTACAATGACACTTTTCAGAATACAACATACTGATTGTGATTCCAGAAAATCATAGATGGTTATAGTGATGTCGGTGATTACACTCCGGTCTACCATGCAGTGGTTGAATAACTTGTTTTTTTCTTTCTCTATATTTTTTTTTTGGTTCATATGAGGCAAGTTGTGGCTCGAACCATTTATAGATTAACTCTTCAATTATTTACCAATGAGTCAAATGTAGCAGGCATTGAGGGCATATTACTGTTTTTTTTTGTATTATTTATTTGAACAGGGTTCTGAAAACTCCAACTTTGTAAACATAATGGCAATCGGGAAGTTTCCACTTTGCAGATAATACACCAAATATGATAGAAAAGATATGTCCGGTTTGGAGTAAGCTACTGCTACAGGAGGGGCGACCAGAATGAAAAGGTATAGGGTAGCAACACATAGATTCTTTTTGTCTTTCCTAAGCTATGAATCAAACTTTCCTTGTAAGGTTATATTTTATTTGATGTTTTCCTACAGGTTACAGGGGAAGCTCGGGTACTTGTAAAAATGCTCATCCTTGTTCAGATTGGGTGTTTTAGTTATGATATTGGCACATGTGATTTACCTATCCTTTTATTGCCTAATGCTTTGTATTACGCATTTCTTTTTAACACAAATGATACTAAGTATTGCACATTCAGTATACACAGTTCTTTAAATTGGTACCTTATGGTCCGTGACAGTGAGTAGGTTTTCTAATAGCATTAAAACTTAGACAAACTCCAAAGTGATACATTTGTTTCCTCAAACAGACTACCCTTTTTGCAAAAACTTAAACACAATGCGAGACTTCTCCTTGACCAGGTAGCATAATCACCCTTTTCAAGGAATCCAAAAATGACATCTTTTTTTTTCATACAGCAGTCCAACCTGTTTATTTCTTTACAACAGAATCTTAAGATTTTCCTTATTTCAACACAAGTAGATGTGTATACCTAACTTCCTAACAGAGACTACTTCTTACCAAAACATACAATACAACCGGTGTAACACAAAAAAAATATTTCTCATGAAAATTATACAGTATAGAAATGTTGCATAAAATGATGCTTATGTCTTATTACCCTACACATTATTACTTTTTTTTTTTTTGTTTCAAAACAGTAAGCTCTGCAGAATGCAATAAATGCTTCATTATGGAGTAATGGAGCTATTATGAGCAACAAGGAAATATATTTACTTCCGTTCAATTCAACCATCGTAAAATGTATGAATCAGTCTTTTATTTTTAAACCAAATAACTAGGGTTACAGGCTAATAGAATACAACACACTTTTTTTTTGTTTAGTAGATTGTCTTGCAAATTTCTTGAAACAGAAGAATTTCCTTATTTAAGCCCTCCTCTTTATAACATTACCCAGAAATAAAATAAATAACAAAACATTGCATAAGAGCTTGCTCTTTTCCATTCTCTTTCATGATACATCAAAACACCAGCCTTCCATATTTCAAACAAATTTAAAGAAATACAATGAAAGACGCACAACTGTTTAAGGCTTGCTCTCCACCCTACCATAATGGCATCATGGAGCCTCGTGGGCTCTAGCCATACCCCCGAGCAAGGAATTATTCTAGCTCCATGGTGATAAATGGAGCCTTTTCTCTTATTTTTTTCAAAGGAATAAAACTAACATAGCACAACTTTCATGCATCTAGGTTTCCTACTTTCTTCTTTCAACCATGACTCATACTATATATCACCTTCTTATAGCCAATAAACAAGAGTAAGTGGAAATGGAAAAAAAACTTATCTCTTCTCTTTAGGTGGAGGGATTGAACTCCTCTATCCATCTTTCCTCTCCAAGCCAATTTGTTTGAGCACCATCTTCTAAGAAGCATATCTCCTCTCCTCTCTCATCTTCTCTCCCATGTCAAGCAAAATTCTCCAAAAGGAGAAGTGGGTAACACCCCACTTCTTCTTCCTCTCCAACTATATAGAAGTCTCAAAAATTGTAACCCTTGGATGGGGAGGTGTGAGTGTACCTCCACCATCAATGAGGGTCTTTTCCTTATTTAAGAGGGGTACATGCACTTGAACAACCCCTCAATCTTTTCACGCCATCCTTTCCTCAAAATTCGTCAGTCCTCATTATGAGGACTTTTCAAGAGTCAATTGATGTCCTTGGGACCCTATTGCATGCCCACCTGACCCCTACCACCATGGTATAGACCCTAGGGGGTTTATTTATGCATTCCAACCCAAGAAATTGGCCAACAAACCTTTTTAAAGACCTACTTAAGGTTCCATCTGAGTTTCAGACTTGGATAAAAGGGTTTCTAAACCTTATCCCCAACTTACAGATCTCATGACACACAATAAATACCTTGTCAACCCGAAAGAATAACACAATAACTCTATTTCCTTATAAGCTCCCAAAAATAAGGAAATCAAATACATAACCACAAGAGGATGTCTTTCAATTTGTTCTCACTGGTTTTTCCTTTCTCATATGGGCACCCTTTCTTTCCTGCACATTATCAATGAAATCATAAGCAACAATCATATATCACATTAATTTGGTAGCAACAATTTCACTAAAATTACAATTTGTATTCATAGTTTATGAGTGCCTAATACCTTCATGATAATGATAATAAAACATGTCAAAATGGAATACAAGCACATTGTCATGCAATCAAACTATGCATTGTTTGAAATATATCTAAGCATCTATTTAGGGGAATAGATAACAAAATTTAAGATTGTATTATTCACATGCAAAGCGGGGTCCTACATTGGGGATGTATGAATCCCAAATTTTGAGGCTCGTTTGGATGGGGAAGGCGACTCCGAGCCCACCATTTTTTCTTCTTGATCTTTAAATAGATATCTAAGTGTTCCAATTAACTGACAATCTGACATTTTGACATCTAAGAACAATATAACAATCGCCCTGGAACCAGACCAAGATCAAATATTTAAAAAGGTGGTCCCCACAAATAGGAAAGCATACAACAACAAGCACAAATAGTGCAAAACAATAGCCAACCTTGATTCCCACAGCTTCCTACACACATAGTTTGTCAAGCACAAGATGGAACCTATTTTCAACGCCCCTGCAAACAAAAGGTCATTGTATTTTGTAGGCAAAGTGCCTATCTGCATGTGGGTTCCATCAAAGAGGAAAAATTTGTAATGGTCAACTAGGCTTTGATCACCACCTATTTTTTGAAAAGACATTAGCTGAAGAACCGAAGATGGGACAACATCTCCATCATCAATAGATCATATCGCATGCCTTGTCAAGGCTAGTTGTACATTTGAATCCTACAAGGAAGTTTTGCTCAGCTAAGCCAAATCAATGAGATGTTCAAGACTGTGACACAACTCTAGAAGAAAAAGTGGGGGAAAGAGGCAGCACAAAATGAATCAATTATTGGTATCCGATATGCAAACACATAGATAATTATACATGGTTAAAGGATCACAACGACTTCAAAATTGCATGTATGATAGATGAATATGAAAGGAGGGCAAGGTTGAGCAAGAAGCAAACAAGATTATATTTTTTGTTGAATATAAACAAGGAAGAACATAACAATGCTGACACATCTCAAAACTGCAACCCTTTTTTTTCTAACACATAGGCCACTCCCAAATGGCTAGCAAGCCAAAAGGAAAAGGAAACATAAAGAGCTCAAATATAGATTAGTTAGAATATATATTACAAGGAATGTTAATTCAAATGAAGCATATTCACAATTCATTGGATGCACATGGCAAAGAGCCAATACAATTCTCAACAACAAAAAGGAAACAAGGAACAGACTTACAGGATTGGTGCCTAAGGGTTGTTCAATAGTCTAGGGAGAGCCAAAGTCCACCGACATTGTTGGGGCTGCTCTTTAAAAAGTTGAGAGCTTCAATGCCAGTGGCTGACTATGAGCTCTATGCCACAACAACACGAGGTCCGAATGTTCAATTAAAGCAACAAAGGGTGACAAGAACCCTAGCCAAAACACATACAAAAAATATAGAACACCAATAAAATGACAACCACCAAGATCTTCAAAACACAACATTATCTCTCAATTTTTTTGTAGACATTAACAATATGAGGGAAAAGAAATAATTAAAAAAAGGCTTCAATGTTTCATATAACACTTAATATACAGTTTATCATTCCAAAAAAAAAAAATTCAAATTTTTTTTAGAGACATTAACAATATGAGGGAAAATAAATAATAAAAAAAAGGCTTCAATGTTTCATATAACACTTAATATACAGTTTATCATTCCAAGAATGCCCTATTGAGGCTCAAACAAATAACAACTATTTTTTCAAAAGAATAAACATAGGGAAGAGTATATATGAATTTTGTTTACAGCTACTTTCACATACATAAATATCTACGCATAGGAAAGTAAAATGAAACACAACAAAACAAGGAATGCTATCCACCCAGCCATATTAGGTCATGCAGTGTGATGGGCTCTTACCAAACTATAACAAGATGGAGAGAAAGCCATCTTTTCTTGCCACTCATTTTATTTTGCCTACGTGCAGATATCTACGTATGTGAAATTAGATGCAAAAAATATTATTATATACAGACAATATTCATATGCAGCATGCAACCCATTTTGTGTTTTTTCTTGCATGGGTTTGTTACTATGAATTCTTCTGTTTTCTGGTTTTTTTCCTCTAAAACCATTTTTTTGGCTTTTTATAGTGGCTGGACAAAGAAGGCAGTTGAAAGCAAGCAAGCAAGAAGAGGCACATTTGGAAAAACCTTTGTAGATAATTTTGAAAACATTCTATGTTCTTTCAAAACAACCAACTAAGAACATACATTGTCCATCACTATGATCAATGGTGGCATAAATGTTCCATATAACACTTAAAATACAACTTATCATTCCAAGAATGTCCCAACAGAATAAACATAGGGATCAGTATGTATCAATGTTGTTTGCATCTACTATGAGATACATACATATCTGCACATAGGGGAAATACATTATCCATCACTGCGATCAATGGTGGCATCAATGTTCCATATAACACTTAAAATGTAGCTTACCATTCCAAGAATATCTCAGTATGTATCAATCTTGTTTGCATCTACTATGACATACATACATATCTACACATAGGGGAAATAAAATGAAACACAACAAAACAAGGCATTGTTCATCACTGTGATCAATGGTGACATCAATGTTCCATATAACATTTAAAATACAGCTTATCATTCCCTCTGTGTAGATATGTATGTATCCGTTGTTTTGTGGTGATGGTTGCAACACAATAAAATAGTTAATTTTATAAAGTTTATGTTGTTTTCCATAAGGCGTTGTTGATTATTGTTCTCTAGCTTTGGCTATATTGTTTCATTTTCAATAAGGTACTGTTGAAAAAAGAATTTGTCCACGTGCGGGATTTTTTTTTTTTTTTGCATGGGTTTGTTACTGTGAATTCTTCTATTTTGTGGGTTTTTTCATCTGGGTCACTATTGAAACCAATATTGTTTCATTTATGGTTCGCATTTTGTGGTGATTTACTGTGAATTTTGTTGTCGTCTACAACATTATTGAAACCAATATTGTTTCATTTATGGTTTATGTGTGGTGTTGATTGTTTCTATATTAAGTGCAATAAGAAACATTGGTTTTACCAATGATCACAGTGGTGGAGAATGTATGTTCTTGCTCAAGGGTATGGTGAGAGCCTATGAGGCTCCATGATCCAATATGGTAGGGTGAAGAGCATCCCTTCTTTTGTTGTGTTTCATTTTTGGGGAAAAATTTATCACAGCCGAGACCTTTGTATTGTTTTTGCAACCATCGCCCCTTGCAAAAAACACAAAATAAACTCCAACCACCTTCATAGAAGCTTGAAAACAGATGATCGAACTTTCACCTTCACAGAAGCTTGCCATCCTAGCATCAACATTAATTGTTGTATGGTTTCCATGTAGTGGCGATGGTTGTAATAACAACTGCCATTTTAAACCTCAGAAAACATAGCGAAAGTCTACGTAATTTTCAATAAGGCATTGTTGGGTGTTGTTCTGTGGCTTTACCTACTATTAGAGTTGTGAGCCAAAACGACGAGCTCTTGTAAAGGTACAAGTTCGATCACCCTATTCAACAGATGTATCAATATTTGTAGTTGTTCTTATATATACTTGTGCAGATGGTTGTATGCATGTATAAATCTAGATATGCATATACATAAACATATATGCATGCAATTCAATTTTTTGAGTGCATACAACATCTTGATATAGATGTGTGTAGATATATGTATTTGTAATGCATTTGTATGTTTATATGCATGCAGATTTGAATGTTTATATGTATGTGTGAGTGTGTATGTTTGTATATGCATTTTCCACATGTATTATATTAAGTGTAATAAAAAACTTTGATATCACCATTGATTACGTTGGTGGACAATGTATGTTAGTTTGCAACTATAATCAATGCTGAGACCAATGTTTCATCTCACACTATATATATAGCCTGTCATTCTAAGAAATCCTTATTGAGGCCTAGACAAATAACAACTATCCTTTGAAAAGTATAAATATAGGGCCTATTTAATTCCTTTCCAACCATCGCTAGCATACACGAACCACATATGAAATAGTATTGCTAAAGCCACAGGTCAACAATCACCAATGCCTTATGGAAAACAATGCAAACTGTTACCGCAGGCCACACAAAAACAGCCAACAATTCCTTATCGAGAAGAACATGAACTATTTTATTACTTTGCAACCATCACCACTACACAAAAACCATACAAAAATTAATGTTGATGCCAACCAGCATTTAATTCTGATGTCCTTCTCTATCGACATGCCAAACATGTTTAATATTAAAAATAAAAAAAATTGCCACCTTTTTTCCGACTAGGAGCCAGACACCAGAAGGGTTCAAAACCGGGAAGGCTAACGGAAATTCTGGCCAAAGTGCACATGATAAGGGAAAACCACAAAACATGAGGTTTCATAATTTTGATATTTGATTTATGTTGTTTTAATCTTCTTGTGTTGGTTGAGTGTAGAGTATATTGCTGCTACATGTGAGTTCATAAAGTTATGTTGCATATGTCTATCTTTGATATTGCTACAATTGCATAACTTAGAATATTAAGTGCAATAAGAAACATTGGTTTCACCATTGATCATAGTGGTGGACAATGTATGTTCTTGCTCAGGGGTTTGGTGACAACCTATGAGGCTCCATGACCCAATATGGTAGGGTGGAGAGCATGCCTTGTTTTGTTGTGTTTCATTTTATTTTCCCTATGTGCAGATATGTATGTTTGTGAAATTAGATGCAGACAACATTCATATGTACGACAGCTATATATTAAGCATAATAAAAAACATTGATATCACCATTGATTACGTTGGTGGACAATGTATGTTGGTCTGCCACTATAATCAATGGTAAGACCAATGTTTCATCTCACTTAATATACAACCTATCATTCTAAGAAATCCTTATTGAGGCCTAGACAAATAACAATTATCCTTCAAGCCACACAAAAATAGCCAACAATGCCTTATCTAGAAGAACATGAACTATTTTATTACTTTGGAACCATCACCACCAATAGAAACCATAAATCAAATAATTTATTCGAGGCCACAGAACAACAATCAACAATGCCTTATGGAAAATAGCATAAACTATTTTATTACTTCGACAAGTTTTAAATGCATGGTCTGGAAAACCAGAATGAAACATATCAATCAATAAGAGAAATATGTACCTCTGAGTGATTCTATTATGCAATAATTGAATTGTGAAAATATTATTATAAGTAAAACTAATAATATCATTTTGATTGAACCCTATGGTATTTTTTCTCAAATTCCATGATTAAATCTTTGACCCTTAGTACCTTGTTATGCTAATTAAGTATCATATGAATCAACAATGCCTTATGGAAAATAGCATAAACTATTTTATTACTTTGACAAGTTTTAAATGCAAGGTCTAGAAAACCGGAATGAAACATATCAATCAATAAGAGAAATAGGTATGTACCTTCGAGCCATTCTATTATGCAATAATTGAATTGTGAAAATATTATTATAAGTAAAACTAATAATATCATTTTGATTGAACCTTATGGTCTTTATTCTCAAATTCCATGATTAAATCTTTGACTCTTATTACCTTGTTATGCTAATTAAGTATCATATGAATCATGAGTGGAATTCATGTTAATGAGAATTATATATTAAAGGAAACATTATTTAGATAGGAAAACAAAACATTCATACTCAATAAGGTATGGGTTCTCTATATTTTATATTCTCACATCCCATGTATGAGGGTTTCCCCTTATAAAATGATGAATTTATGATGTGTGGGATTTTGTTCAAGTTGTTGTGCATATCTTTATGTACATCTATATAAAAAAAAAAAAACAAGAACATTAGACCATGTTGTATTGAAAACTAAGAAATATTTTTTCTTGATGACTATGGAAAGAAGATCGTTGTTCATATATCAATAATTAGTGAAGGTATTGATGATCAATTTAAAATTGTTACTTTGATGGAGTTAGACATGACATCAAATCGGGTTTATTATTGGTTGGTTATTCATTGCGATGAAGTTATGGTGAATTAATTGTTGGTTTATTGACGCATAACCATACTATTATATCTTGAAGTTCATAGACATGCCTCAGTTAATAAATTCGATTAAATTCAAAGGTATGGTGGATTCAGGTGTTAAATTTTCTTGTACTACAATTAGTTGTAATGAAAAAAAATTATCATATTAATTTCTACAACACATTAGATGATGCTTAAATTGCTTATAGTTTTGTTTCACTTTCAATGTATATCCCTCATTTTATTTTATGTTGGTTGGTTATAAACTTATGTTTTCCTATTCAACACATGTATCAGTATTTACAGTTGTTCTTAATTTACTATTTTATTGCGTATCAAAAAGGAAACAATATAGCCAAAGCTAGAGAACAACAGTCAACAATGCCTTATGGAAAACAACATAAACTGTATAACATCAACTATTTTATTGCATTGCAACCATCGCCACAAAATGGAAGGCATAAATGAAACAACATTGGTTTCAACAGTGACCTAGATGAAAAAACCCACAAAACAGAAGAACTCACAGTAACAAACCCATGCAAAAAAAAAAAACAAAATAACCCATACATGAACAAATTTATTTCCCAATAGCACCTTGTCAAAAATAGCATAAACTATTTTATTGCCTTCCAACCATCACTTGTATATGGAAACCATAAATGAAACAATATAGCTATTGCCTTGCAACCATCAACTACATGAGAACCATGAAACAATATTGGTAAATCCACAAAACAACAATCAACAATGCCCTATGGAAAATAACATAGCCAGAGAATAATATTGGTTTCAACAACACCTTATCGAAAATGAAACAATATAGCCAAAGCCAAAGAACAACAGTCAACAATGACTTATGGATAACAACATAAAATGTATAACATTTAGTATTTTATTGTGTTTTGACCATCATACAAAACACAAACTATAAATGAAACAATATTGGTTTCAACAACGAGGATGAAAAACCCATAGAACGGAAGAATTCATAGTAACAAACCAAAAAAAAAAAAAAAAAAACCCACACGTGAAAAAATTCTTTTTTTAACAGTACCTTATCGAAAATGAAACAATATAGCCAAAGCTAGAGAACAACAATCAACAATACTATATAACATTAACTTATTTATTGCATTGCAGCCATCACCACAAAATGGAAGCCATAAATGAAACAATATTGGTTTCAACACTAACCTAGATGGAAAAACCCACAAAACAGAAGAATTCACAGTAAAAAAAACATGCAAAACCATCACCACAAAATGCGAACCATAAATGAAACAATATTGGTTTCAATAGTGACCTAGATGAAAAAACCCAAAAAAAAAGAATTCACAATAACAAACCAATGGAAAAAAAAAAATATTGCATATAACCCCGCACGTGGACAAATTATTTTTTCAACAGTACCTTATCGAAAATGAAACAATATAGCCAAAGCTAGAGAACAACAATCAAAAATGCCTTATAGAAAACAACATAAATAATATAGCATTAACTATTTTATTGTGTTGCAACCATTGCCAAAAAACGAAAGCCATAAATGAAACAATATTGGTTTCAACAGTGACCTAGATGGAAAAACCCACAAAATAGAAGAATTCATAGTAACAAACCCATGCAAAACCATCACTACAAAACGCAAACCATAAATGAAACAATATTGGTTTCAACAGTGACCCAGATGAAAAAAACAACAAAACAGAAGAATTCACAGTAACAAACCAATGCAAAAAAAACAATATTGCCTTGCAAGCATCGTGACTACACGAAAACCATAAATGAAACAATATTGGTAAAGCCACAAAACAACAATCAACAATGCCCTATGGAAAATAACATAAACTATTTCCAAAATACTCTACAAAGGGTTTTTCCAATATGCACCTCTTCCCACTTGCTTTCTCTCGGCTCCCTTCTTTCTCCAACGACTGCAAAAAAGGGGAAAACAATTATTAGCGCCAAGACTTTTGTATTGCTTTTGCAACCATCACCCCATGCAAAAAACACAAAATAACCTCCAACCACCTTCAGAGAAGCTCGACAATGGATGATCCAACTTCCACCTTCATAAAAGCTTTCCCTCCTCACTCACAACTCTGATAGTAGGTACAGTCATAGAACGACACCCAACAATGCCTTATCAAAAATTGTGCAGACATTCACTATGTTTTCTGAGGTTTTAAATGGCAAGTCTTATTACAACCATCGCCACTACATAGAAACCATACAACAATTAATGTTGATGCCAGTCGGTGTTTAATTTTGCTAGCCTTCTCTATCGACATGCCAAACGCTTTAATATAAAAAATTAAAAACTCCACCAGCTTTTTTCTGACTGGGAGCTGCACGTCGGGGGGGTTAAAAACTGAGAAGGTTGACAAAAATTTCAGGCAATGTGGACACAATAAGTCTATCGGCTAAATATATATTATAAAGATTAATATATATATTATATTATTTAAACTTTTAAATGTGCTTTGAAATAGATTATAGTGCATATATAGAGTGTTGTCATATAAAGTGGAATGACTAAGATAAAGGATGTGCACATGAAGCACATGAGAGACTAATTCAAATGCATTTTGATCTGCACATAAAGTATCAGAAAAGGATGTTTCATACATTGCAGACTTGCTCATACACCTACGCATGGAATAAGGAGTGCAAATGTGAAATGTGGCACCATATTTTGTAGATTTTGTAAACTGAAAGAAGTCTAAAGGCTACGCTTTAAACCAACACATAGCTTTGAGGAAACATGAGACTTAGTCTCAAGCTCGAGTTGGCTAAGATAGTCGACTTATATTGAAAAAATAAAATAGGTGTAGCTTGCATTTCGGAGTATAAATCATTGTTGTCACCATGATATGGGGTGACTTTTTCTTAACTAAGAAGTTGGACTGTGTATGTGTTGCAAACCAGTGTTTTTAGAAGCAACCTCTCACCTTTTGAGCTTAGTCGATGCATTTGGAATAGGAAGGTTGTAGATTTGTTAGCTTATTGGTAGCATTAAAATCCTCAGATTTTAGTATATATAGATGTGCTCTCTCTACCATTTGTTACACACTTTTCATTTGGATTTCTTCATTTTTATTCTATTGTAATTTATGTGTGAGATTATTCTGAGAGCCTTTGTGAGATAGAGAGTTATTTTGTGATTTTGCAATTATTCAGAGAATTGGTAAGAGGCTAGAGGTTGAAGTTAGATTTAACTTAGAAGGAGTAGCAAACAAGCTTGTGGAAGCTAAGCTAGGGAGAAAGTAATATCAGTTGGAGCTTTTAATATAGGCATGTTGATTTCTATTCCTTTATTATTTTATGATTGGAAGGTTATTTGTTAATGAATGACTTGTTTGGGAAGGATTGATTTAAATATGTGTTAAGTTGCTTTTATGAACTTGTTTATTTCTTACTTTGGATAATCTTACATGTTTCTTGGTTGAATCTTGTTTTGGTGAAACCTTTTACTTGGATTATACATATATTCTATATTGGAATTTATATGATCGTGTTACTAGTTAATATATACGTAGTTTGTCAATACTATACGTATATAGCATGAGATGTGAAATGTGAAATATGTTGATGTCTTGAAGTACTTTAGATGGAAATGTTAGTTGACATAGGTGATTAGATTGGTTATTCTTGAGGTTAAAATAATCCATGGGAAAGGGTGTAACCTAGCTAGTCTTGAGTTATTAAGTCACCACTTTCTTTTAAATGGAATGTATGTAAAGAGTATGAATGGTCAAAACCAAATCAAGCTAGGAATGTGGGTGAGCATGTGACCTCCACTCTAGATTCTGGGTGATGAATACTTTGGCCAAAATAGTGTAAGTAGCCATTGTTTATACTTTTAGTTCATTGTGATCCAGGTTTGCATACTAGGTAGGGAATGTCATACATGTAGGTTGTAGCCACTAAATGGAAGCTCTAGTTCTGTAAGACACAACACCATTCTCTAGGAAGGATAGTATAATGAGGTTACCAAACCAATCTCTTCATCGAAGGGTAGGGCCATCTTACTAGTTAGGTAGATGTGTCGAGGACCCCAATAAGTTTGTGGTTGGCGGAAAAGTCTTTGAGTGATGCTCTCCCTCATGCAGTTGGTGGCCAATATTTGAGGAAGGACATTTGGACCATTTGTATCTCTATTTCAATAAGTTCGTAGAAGCTATGTATGTAATCATGTATCCATCTCTATGGAAAATATAAATGTGAAATGTTATCATGAAATTATATAATAATTTAAGAAATCATTCTTGGGTTTTTGTAATGTTTCATTGAAATGCAATGGGAAATTTTGGAATGAGGTTATTTCAAATGTGCATGTTGTTATTGGATAGAAAAGAAAAAAATTATTATTAAGTGTTGGCTTCTTAAACTATTCACTTGTGGGTAAAACATAGTAAAAATTATTAGTAGAAAAATGGGCATGTTACACGTGGTATCAGAGCTACCAGGTTCAAACCTAAAACCTATGTGTGTGTTATGTTTCCATCCAAAATTATAGTCTAATGTTTGGAATTCTAGTGTCAGGATGGTGTATCTCAAGATGACTACAAGGAAGTCAATAATCGATAATGAGCACTACCTAAGGGCCAAGAAGGAAAAGGAAGCCATTGTTCGAACCATAGAGGGGACTGAATAGGACAACGCCATTTGGCTAAGTGATACTAAGACTTTTAGTCATTCCCTATCATGAATCAGTCAAGAGAGAAAAAGGATGTGTAAGGCTGCCAACTTCATACCTCCTGTCTCTTCGGCCAAGTCAGAATCTTTAACATTTTTCAAGCATATGCCTTTGGAATGTAATGTTAGTCCTATCATGATCTTTAGGGACCCTTGTGTTCTTCTAATGTTGAAAGTTATTGTAATAGCCTCAAGTGGTGAATCAGAGGAATGTGTTCCTTGAAACTATGTATTTGAGGATATTTCTAAGGGTTATTTCCCTTTTGATGATGCATGTGAACCAAAATCTAAGGGGTATACCCCACTTAGTTATGTATCAGAGAGTGGATATGAGGGATACTCTCCCTTAGACTATTTTAATAGTCATTCCATCTAAATACAAGGATATTGAAATCCTTTTTGATCTTAATGAAAATCATGTTTTGCCAAAAACTTATGTATGAGTTCTTTTATGAAATTTCTTATGTGTGAATTCTTATTCTTTTGGAATGTTTTTAGAATGTTAAATAAAATTTCTTAGGATCTAATTAAAAATGAAACCTCCAAGTTTAACTTTCCTTGTGAAAAATGGTTAGAACAAGAACTAACCTTGGGGGAAGTCAAGAAGTAGGCCAAGCTGCAAAAAATGTTGAACCTAAATTAGATCATATTTTGGCCATGATGGATGAAACAAGAGGAAGAATTGGGAACCTTGAGAAAGAGGTACTTGAGGATCTGATAGGGAGGAATGAGAAGTTACTAACAATGAAGAAGAAGGGGAAAATTCCCATGATCATAATCAATCAAGTGAACATGAGGATGATGAATCACAATCTAAGTCGGAGGGAACCAAAAGGAAATGACTGTCAAGTGAGCTATCTCGAGATATGAGAAATATTGAACACCTCCAAAGTTTGAAGGTAGCACAAATGGGGATGCAGTTGAGGCATGGCTCATGGAGATGGAAAAGTATTTTGAAATTTGGAATTACTCTGAGGTCACTAAAGCTGTTTGGGGAGCTTTTTAGTTTGTTGGAAAAGAATCCAACTAGTAAACGAATAAAAAGATGGAGCTTGGGCTCAGTTCCTTAAGGATTACTTGGAGTGAATTCATGGATTTTTTTGGAAATAGTGGTTACCTCAATTATTCTATGATCAAAATATCACTGAATTTCAGAACCTGAAGGAAGGATATTTCTCGGTGAACAAATATTGAGAGAAATTCACTAGTCTCCTAAGGTATGTACCCATGTACCAAAACGATGAGCAATTTCGTATAAGGAAGTTCATCATGGGTCTCAATGAAAAAATAGGTGGAGACTTGTAGATGTACATGACCCTTCTACCATGGACCTAGTATAAGATAAAACCATTAAGCAAGAGAAAAGGCTTAAATCTATCATAAATTACCATGAAAAAATCAAAAGAAGTTCAATTGGCCACAGGTTAATCAAGCTGCAAAGAAGCATAGTGAAGGGAAAGGTTTCCAAAGGAAAGGGGAAAAGGGAATCCATAATAATTGGAATGAACCAAGGAAGGATCTAGGGGAAACAAGAACAACAACTACTACTACAACAACAATGCTAGTGGGAATGAAGAAAATTTTGGAAGGCCTACGAAAAGGAAGGGACCATTGAGAGGATCTTTTATGTGTGGTGGAGATCTCTTTGTAAAACAGTGTTCCAATAAACCACCAGGGTCACAACCACATGGGAACCCTCTTCCTCGTCAATAAGCTACATTCTAGAAAAGGATTCATGCAACATTAGACAACTGGCAAGTGGAGTACTAGATTACTTTAGTGGAAATTCTAGGTACTTTGTTGGGTACACCCATCTCAATTTTAATTGATACTGGTGCTACAAAAAAAATTATTTCTCCTAGTGTAGCTAGTAAAATTTCTAGAAAGGTTGGTTAGATGGAAAATTCTTGGATTATTGAGTATGAAAACTAGACAAGAGCTATGGTGGATCAATGTCTATTCGAGGCAAGGGTTGAACTTCTAAGTTTCTCTACGGAATTGAATTTGTACGTAGCCCCCTTAGGTTCATATGATGTCATCTTAGGGATGAATTGGTTATGGAAACACAGGGACAAAGTAGATTGTCATGCAAAAATAGTATAATTCTTAGATGGTCTTGGAAACTACATATCATTGAAAGGAACACCTAGAGAGGTTAAGCTATAGAAGATTGTTTTCATACAAATGCATAGAGCGAAGAAGAAAGGTTGTCAACTCTTTGCAATAAAAATGGAGAAACTTGAGGAATGCAAAGAGTTCATTTCTCAAGATGATGTAGTATATTATGGACCTTGAGACCTCCAAGAAGCTGAAGATGGTGAGGTGGTGGAATCGGGAAAGTCAGATATGGAGAAATACCCTATCCTAAGGAACTTTGTGGATGTATTTCTAGATGAATTACCTAGATTTCTTCCCAACAAAGTGTTTGATTTATCCATCAACATAGTTCTAGGGCCAAATCCTATATCAAAAGTGCCATATAGGATGACCATGACAGAATTAATGGAGCTAAAAGCTCAATTGAAGGAATTATTATCCAAGGGACTGATAAGACCCAGTGTTTCATCTTGGGGAGTGCTAGTGATCTTCGTGAAGAAGAAAGATGGTACATTGTGCTTATGTATTGACTATCAACTTCTTAATAAAGCAATGATAAAGAATAAATATCCATTTCCATGTATTGATGATCTCTTTGATCAAATGTGAGGATTAGTAGTATTTTCAAAGATTGATCTACGATTAGGCTATCATCAACTAAGGATCAAGGACAAAGACATTTTCAAAATAGCTTTCAGGACTAGGTACAGTCATTATGAGTTTGTGGTCCTAAATTTTGGACTTGTGAATGCACATACAACATTCATGAACCTAATGAATAATGTATTTAGGGAATGCTTGGATAGGTTTGTGTTGGTCTTCTTGGATGATATTTTAATCTACTCCAAGAATGAAGAGGAACATATTTAACATTTAGAGATTGTTCTCCAATGTTTGAGGGAGCATAAGTTGTACGAGAAACTCTCAAAGTGTACCTTCTTTCAAAAGGAAGTGCAGTATTTGGGTCATGTGGTTTCAGTTGATGGGATTGAAGTTGATCCAAAAAAAATAAAAGCAGTGCTTGAGTGGCTAGTGCCTAAGAATGTGTCAAAAGTTAGAAGTTTTATGAGTCTAGCTGGGTATTATTAAAAGTTTGTTGCAAAATTTTCTAGAATAGCTTTTTCCATTAATTCATTACAAAGGAAAGGGAAGAAGTTTGAATTGTTCGAGAAATGTCAAGTGATATTTGATCAACTTAAGGAGAAGTTGACCACAACTTTGATACTAAAGGTATGCGATGCAGATGGTGATTTTATAGTCATCATTGATGTATCAAGTGAAGGTTTAGGTGGAGTGTTGATGTAGGGTGGGTGAGTCATATCCCATGAGTCAAGGAAATTGAAGCCTTATGAGAAAAATTATGCTTCACATGATTTGGAATTAGTAGTAGTTTTCCATGCATTAAAGATGTGGAAACACTATCTGTTGGGGAAAACTTTTGAATTGAGGACTGATCTTTATGGTCTAAAGTATTTGTTTACTCAACCTAATCTGAATGCATGAAAAGGGAGATGGTTAGAACTGTTATCTGATTATGATTTTAACATCAATTATGTCAAGGGAAAGGAAAATCAGGTTGTCGATGCCCTAAGTCATAGGAGGCATATCCTCGATGATATCAATTCAAACTAACTTCAAAGGTCAAGTGTTGCAGAAATCCAAGGGTGACAAGTATTACGAACAAGTCAAGAAAGCAATCTCAAAAAATCCACAAGATCCAAGGTATGAAGGATTTCACTTTGAACCTAATGGTTTATTAAGGTTTAAGGGAAGGATCTATGTACTTAACTCTAAGGAATTAAGGAACTTGGTGTGGAAAGAAGTTCATAATGCACCATATTCGGGACATCCTAGTGTAACTAAGATGTTGGCTGATGTGAAGCCATTTTATTTTTAGAAGGGAATGAAAGGGGATGCTGCAATATTTATAGCAATTTTCTTAGAATGTTAGAGGGTGAAGGCATAACATCATCACCCTATAGGTCTTTTGTATATTCATGAAGTTTCAAAAAGAAAACAGAAAATCATTAGCATGGATTTTGTGCAAGGTCTTCCAATGTCGAGGCATAAGAATAATGCCATTCTAGTAGTGGTGGACAAGCTTACAAAGGTGGCTCATTTTATTCCAAGGAATCTAACCGATGGAGCTCCTATTATAGCTCAAAATTTTATTCAAGAGGTATTTAGGTTGCATAGAATTCTTGAAAAGATTATTTTTGAAATGGATGCTTGTGTGACACCTAGATTTTGGAATTATCTTGAATAGATTATTTCTTCACTTGGTACTTAGTTGAACATAAGTTTAGAATATCATCCGAAAATTGATGGACAAATTGAAAGGGTGAACCAACTGTTAGAGGATATATTGAGGATGTATTGCATGGATTAGCAATACAAGTGGGAGGATTACCTACCTTTGATTGAATTTGTGTATAATAACTCTTATCATTCTATAATGAAGATGGCTTTGTTTGAAGAATTGTATGGTAAAAAGTGTTAAAATCCTATAAGCAGGGATAAGCTAGAGGATAGGATAATTTTTGGGTCATAAATAGTATTGAAAATGGAGTAGAAAGTTGGTATTATCAAGCAGAGGCTAGAAGAAGCTAATGATAGGAAGAAGAGTTATGCAGATTCTAAACGAGTACCCAGAAATTCCTCGATAGGAGAGAAGGTTTTGTTGAGAGTTAAACCTCACTAGAGTTCTATAAAGTTTGGAAATTCATCCAAACTAGCTCGATGCTACATAGGTTCTTTTGAGGTTATCGAGGAAGTGAACCCTGTTATGTATAGAATTTCTTTGCCACCAACTCTTACCAAGATACATAATGTATTTCATGTCTCGTACCTTAAGAAGTACATACCAAGGGATAACCATGTTATTGATTGGAAATCTCTATAGGTACAGGATCCACGAGTGGTAACAATCGAGCCTCTCAAAGTGCTCGAAACACTTAAGCTTCACTTACATAATAAAGAGGTTTTGTAATGCAAGGTCCAGTGGGATCAATATGCAGAAGATTTTGCCTCTTGGGAAGACTACTCTGAGATGAAGCAAAAGTTTCCTCATGTTTTGCAAGATTTTTAAAGCTCCTAAAACAATATTGTTATGTTCATGTTTTATGGTTTATATTTCATGATTGATAGTTAAAAAATCATTGATGATGATGATTCATAAGGGGGGGAATATGTTACACCCCATTGTGTTATTACCTATTTATTGTTACCTTGTTGAGTTAAAATACTTTAATATATGATTATGTTTTGTATATGAATATTGATGTATAATGCGGTGAATGCATGTACAATTCAATATGATATTTTAAAAAATTTAAAGATAAAATATATGATGCATATGAATGTATTATTATCAGCTAACTACTATTGTGATGTACTAAGTTTAATGCAAGAATAGATTCATTCCTTTGAAAGAGAGGGGGAGTATCACTTAGGAGAAGAACTTGGTCTGGTAACCCTTAATGATCCTAACTGAGCATACACACACTCACATCCTAGTTGGTCTAAGTTGAGTCAAGTTAGTTTGCGGAATCAGTAAGTAATCTCCAGTTTGGTTTGGGAATGTTTTGTATTGATTTATGGTTTTAGTCTTTTAATGTTCTTGATTGGGAAAATATTATTAAGTCTTTATGTTGAGTGAAAGTTCTTCCTTGTATGTTCATATTTATATATTAATCAATAAAGTATATACATAGAATACATATATGTATATATGTACATGTCTACGATAACTCATACATGTGAGTAAATACGTGCATGAGTATACATAGGTAGATGTATCTATCCATGCTCATGAATGGATAACCCATATGCATATGAATATCAATTGGACGAATGTAACATATATATACACTTTGTGTATATACATTGATCAATGAATATACAAATATATGTGTTTAAGAATGGATATTAAAATAATGTTATATATATAATTATTTTAATATATGTTTGTATATATGGATTGGAAATTAATGTGTTTGATTTCATGTGGATATATATATTAATATATATATATATATATATATATATATATATATATATATATATATATATATATATATATATATATATATATATATATATATATATATATATATATATATATATATGATCTAAACTTTTAAATGTGCTTTGAAATAGACTATAGCACATATATAGAGTGCTATCATATAAAGTGGAATGGTTAAGAATTAGGCCGCGTGCATCAAGCACATGAGAGACTAAGTCAAATGCATTTTCATCAATGCACAAAGTATAAGAAAAGGATGTTTCATATGTTGCAGACTTGGTCATAGACCTGTGCATGGAATAAGGCACACAAATGTGAAATGTGGTGCCATATTTTGTAGAGTTTGCAAACTGAAAGAAGTCTAAATGATGCACTTTAAACCAATGCATAGCTCTGAGGAAACATGAGAGTTAGTCTCAAGCTCGAGCTAGCTAAGATAGTCAACTTATATTGCAAAATGGAAACCTATAGCTTGCATTATTTAGTATAAATCATTGTTGTCATTGGGTGATCCCACAATAGTGGGTTACACTTTTTGGCCAAACTTGACATTGAACTGAATTTTTTAACTAAATCTTCACTTTCAGACACTTATAGTTGCTAGACCATGAGGAATTTGAAGATGATGCAAACTAGTGATTTGTGACATTTTTCTGTAGATTCTAAATATATATATTTTAAAAAATTTGGAATCAAATTTCATCTCCTTTGATAACTAGTTTTTAACTGGTAAACACCATTTTTAAAGAGTGATGTTTACTGTATAACACAACTTTTTTTCTATGAAGGATAAAATTCATTTTTTTTTGAATTTAGATTTGTTACTACAATATCTAGCTCCTTCATTTAGTTTCATAGTGTTTTAGTAAAAAAAAAATTCTTAGTTAAGTTTTGAAGTGACCAAACCAATTACAATTTAGACATAGGTTTACTATATAACACAACTTTTTTTGTATCAAAATTCAATTTCTTTTGTTGAATCAAATACATCAATACCAAGAGCATAGATATTTTTCAAAATTTATTTTTGGTAATCTACTATTTTTCCACATGTATAGAATAGAGAGCTTGATTTTCCGTGAAAAACCTACATTCACAAGAAATAAAAAATAAATATAATAATTAAATTAAATATATTTAAAATTATACTTTTTTGGAAGCTTATAATTTAAGGAATAAATACTTACAAAACATAAATTTTAAATGAATTCATTTGATCCCCCAAATGGTAAATCGAAAATGGTTTTATATCAGCATTTTGATACACATAAAGGAGACTCCATTATAGGTATGGTTTAAAACTAGTGGGATTCTATCCAAGGGGGCTTGATCTAAGGGGCTTTGATCAAACCCTCTTCAATTAAAATATTTTAAATGGAACCCTTTTAAGGATTAAATCATTATATTTTCTAAAAATATGTGATTTCACCAAAAATCAGGATGTCCCAGAAAGTGTAACCCATTATTGTGGTAGCAAACCACCATGATATGGGGTGACTAATTCTTAACTAAGAAGTTGTAATGTGTATCTATTGAAAACCAATGTTTTTAGCAACCACCTCTCACCTTTTGAGCTAAGTCAATGCATTTGGAATAGGAAGGTGGCATATTTTTTAACTTGTTAATACAATTAAAATGCTTAGATTTTAGTATATATAGAGGTTCTCTTTCTACCATTTGTTACACAATTTTCATTTAGATTTCTTCATTGTTATTCTTCTATATTTTATGTGTGAGAGTATTCTGAGAGCCTTTGTGAGATAAAGAGTTATTTTGTGATTTTGCAATTGTTGAGAGAATTGGTAAGAGGCTAGAGGTTGAAGTTAGATTGAACTTAGAAGGAGTAGCAAGTGGGCTTGTGGAAGTTAAACTAGGGAGGAAGTAATATCAATTGAAGTTTTTAATATAGGCATGTTGATTTCTATTCCTTTATTATTTTATGATTGGAAGGTTATATTTTTATGAATGCCTTGTTTGGGAAGGATTGATTTAAATGTGTTAAGTTTATTTTATGAACTTGTTTATTTATTACTTTGGATAGGCTTGGATTTTTATTTGTTGAATCTTGTTTTGGTGAAACCTTTTTATTTGGATTATACTTATATGTTTTATATTGGAATTTATATGATCATGTTACTAGTTAATATATACGTAGTTTATCAATACTATACGTATGTAGCATGAGATGTGAAATATGAAATATGTTGATGTCTTGAGTACTTTAGATGGAAATTATAGTTGACATAGGTGATTAGCTTGGTTATTCTTGGGGTTAGAATAATCCATGGGAAAGGGTGTAACATAGTTGTCAAGTTATTAATTCATCACTTTCTTTTAAATCGAATGTATGTAAAGATTATAAATAGTGAAAACCAAATCAAGCTAGGAAGGTGGGTGAGTGTGTGACCTCCACTCTAAATTTTGGGTGATGAATACTTTGGCCAAAGTAGTGTAAGTAGCCACTATTTACACTATCAGTTCATTATGATCCAGGTTTGCATACTAGGCAGGGAATGCCATACATGTAGGTTGTATCCATTGTATGGAAGCTCTAGTTATGTAGGACACAACACCATGCTCTGGGAAGGCTAGTATTATGATTTTACCAAACCAATATCTTCTTTGAAGGGTAGGGGTCATCTTACCAGTTAGGTAGATGTGTGGCCTAGACCGCAGTAAGTCTATGGTTGGTAGAAAAGCACTTGAGTGATGCTCTTCCTAATGCAGTTGGCAACAAAGATTTGAGGAAGGACGTCTAGACTATTCGAATCTCGATTTCAGTAAGCTCATAGAAGCTATGTATGTAATCATGTATCCATCTCTATGGAAATTGTAAATGTGAGATGTTATCATGAAATTATGTAATAAGAAATCATTCTTGGGTTTTTGTAATGTTTTGTTGAAATTCAATGGGAAAGTTTGGAATGAGGTTATTTCAAATGTGCATATTTTTATTGGATAGAAAAAAAAATTATATCTATGTTGGCTTCTTAAACTATTCACTTGTGGGTAAAATATAGTAAAAAATATTGGGTAGAACAATGGTCATGTTACAACCTTGGTCACCCCATTGGTTCCTAGAACTTAGTTTCTTCAACCAAAACTACTCCATATAATACTTTTCGGTTGATTCCAAGAAGTTGAAGGTTGACAACCTAGCTAGTGCAACCACCATACATGTTGGTTTGGTCCGCTACCCCAAATTTTGGTTTAGGCCATTACTCCAATGTTTGATATGGGAAAGTCCAACTCCCGAAGCCTTCCTAAGACCTCCAAACTTTACCTTTGAAAGAATTTTACTTCCCAACATTGGATGAGCCAAGTCCAACTCTTTTGGAACACCCTACTAAGCATGTCACCAGTCTTAGTTCTAGGCCCTATCTTGACCCTAGTACACCCTTGGAAAACCCTAGTGTGCCCATTGCACACTTTTGGAGTGTTGGCAAGAGGAAATGGGGAATTATAGTTTGAAGATATGTAAATTTTTATCCCTTATGTAACTTTTTTGTACCCTAGAGGACATGGTGAGAGAAAAGAGTAACTGTGGAAGGGAAAACTATATCTATCAATATTCCATATGTAACTTTGGTAAAGACAACATTCATTTTTAATGCATACATTGATTGAATCCTTATAAATCCATATATTTATAGATTCATATGATAGATACAATGGTAGGTCTTAGTCTCTAATTTGTATTACATTATGTTCCATATCCATATCCTTATAGTATCTTATCTTCTATCTCCTATATCTATTACATACATATATTCATAATTTGTTTCCCAAAGAGATGTGACCCTTATAGGACACCTCTTACTCCATCTTCCTTGTTGGCCTTAGGTTCTGAAAGTCTAATGCGGTAGCTTTTATTCTTTTCCATGTATCTTGCTATCATGGAGCACCTTGTTGGAACCCTAGTACCACTTCCTAGCACCGTGGACTCCAATTCCAATTCTTGCTCCAAGACCAACTTGCCCTCCTTTTGGCTCTCCATGGGAATCTAGCTCCATATTGGCCCCTTGCATCTTGGTGCAACCAACTTTTGGGACTCTTGAGTTCCAAACCCAATTATGTATTTGGAGCACCCCTAGCCCTATTTTGGAGCAACTAGTACCCTTTCTAGAACACCTAGTGCACCAACTTGGAATGAATAGTTCCACTCTTGGTTCCAACTATGTGCCTCTATTTGAGTGCCTAGTTCCAACCCTTAGAACACCCTAGTCCACTTTTGGAGCACCCCAAGCAATCTTTTTGGTCTTGCTCCACAAGACCCAATTTTCACTTGGAGCACCTTATCTGAGAGCTCAAGTCCCCTTATATTCTTCCCACTCCAAAACAAGTGACTCTATTGATGCTAGACCATTTGGATCAAGGCATCCATCCCCACTTCCTTGAAGACCTATTGGAGGGGTCTTTGGATCCTTGTCTTGCAATCTAGACTTCTACTCCAATCTCCACAACCACTACTACACCATTCCAACTCCATCATACTTGGTGCCACCAACATACTACACACTAACCTCATTCTACAAGATTCCTACCCTTTACTTCTCCTTGGAAACCATGAATCCTACTCACTTCCCTATTCCTTATTATGTGAATACAATCCTTCTTCCCACTGACCTATCTCCATATTATTGTTCCTTGACTCAACAACCATTGCAAGAGACCTACCTTGACTAACCAACTAATCAATCCATCCTTGATAGACCTCTGAGTACTACATTCATTAAATAAAAACCCAAATCATCTTAACACCAACACCAATCTCTTGACCTAATCACTCAAGACTACTTATCATGCCCTACTCCAATGGTGGATCCACTAACCCTAATAGCTACAAAACTCCTACTTTGACAACAACGATCCATAGTGCTACCAAATTGATTCCAACTCCTTATGAACTAACATCTAAGAGTCTCACTCTCGACTTCCCACTTACTTAAATTCAAACCACTTTATTAATTCTCTATCCTTCATGAGCCCTACCATTGGCACCTTTCCTCAAATGTTTTGATCATAAATGGAACTTTTTGGCCTTGTATCCATGAAAACTGTGGTGAATTCATCTTCACCTTTCCTTCAAGTCCAAATTGTCCTAGTAGAAGCCCTTCTTAACCATCATGAAAGTAACCTATCACCCAAACTCTTATCCATCTAATGCCTAGATCACATACGCATCAAACCATATTTTTATGAATAGCATGCCATATTTTCTCCCCTCTTGTGCAATCCTCAATGATACCACCCATGTCCTCCAATATCTTTTGCCTAAGAATCCAATCCTAGTATCTAATGAAAGACCTACCTACAACCAACCATATTGTGCAAGCCCACTATACTTAGCCACCTCAATGAAGCACTCTTTGCTAACTAGCATACCACTTTAGATATCCCAAGTTCACAATTTCAACCTTTAGCTTTGTGGATTCTTTTGATTATGTCACTCTAATTTATTACTAACCAACCTCATGGAATTCCTACACCCATTCATGTCTCCAACAACTCAAACTAGAATACTACCAAACATATATGCCCACTGATACGCTTCTTGTGTCAAGTGATCACTTAGTACTTCATCATAGCTCACTTCTATCATCGTAGTATACTCACAAACCCACTTTGAGTCTACCTTGGTGCACTTCCTTGAAGACAACCAACTCTTAATTGCATCATTCACATTCAATCTACCAACCTTAATCTATCAGGTTACTCTACTTTCCCATTGCACTGTGTCATGTTTACAATCAAAATTTTCTACAAATTGTATCATGTTTTCAATGATGTTGATGAGGAAAGTAGGAAGATTTTGGAGGAAAACTATTACAAAAACCTACCAAATAAGAAAAATGAAATGAGTTTGGATCATTTCCTTATAGGCATGGCTTCAATCCATTCAAAATCAATGAAAATAAGATCTAATTTTTTTTACGTTTGAACAAAATATTTATTTTTTAATGCATAGTGGAGGCAAGGTTCACTCTCTTTTGTGATGGGTGTGATATTTTTGAAGAAAACCGAAACCATTTTATCTAAATCTACGTGGGCTTTATTTATTTGCAAGGACTCAATAGTGGTAGGAAGTTAATGCTGCTAGGTGTAAGATTTAACTATAGAGATAGCCACCCAAGACCTAGAGGCCAAATGGAAAGCACAAAGAGAAGGTCAATATGAAATGCTCAAGATTGCAATGGTATGGAATTAAATCCAATGGAATTAATTTAAAAACCAAAACCCGTTAGTTATATAACTAAGGTGAGACATGGGATTAGACAAGATCATGAAAAGTGTCTTAATCCTATGACCATGTGAGAAAAGTAACTTGACATAACAATTAAAAATATAAGATCTCCACATGGTTGTTAGGATCTCCCTTACCATTACACTTTTCAAATCGAGGTATCTTAATATTTTGTGATATAGGTGTTTTAAGGATGGAAAATGATAAAGGATTACACATGAGGTATTTCAGAGGTTTACCATTTTGATTTTGATTTAAGGTTGAAACTTTTTGTTGAAGTGATGTCATGTTTTACAAAAGTTGATTTATGATTGGAACATTAGGTGACATTTTTTGAGAGTCTGTTGAATATGGTGAACTAGAATGAGTGACTAGTGGGTTACTTTGTTGCATGTGTTATGAGTGGTGACAAACATGGTAGCGTTATGGGTGAGGTGACAAAACTATAAGGATTCACACTTGGAATCCCTAAGCTTGTATTTAGTCCATTAGTATATTGTATTGTTGAAGCTACTACTAGAGGTGTAAATGTGGGAATAGAAGGCATGGTTGTGCGAGATTTAACTTGTTTTCCTTCTTGGTTTTGAGCATTGGTAAATTCTTGAGCATAAGTAGTTGTCATAGTGATGTTAGTATCTACTATGTGATCTAGACTATGTAACACTTCTATTCCTTGAGAATCGTTTATCAACTTCCTAAGGTTGTCAACAATAGGAACTATTTCTCCAACTAAAGGCTTAGCACTTATGAAATCTCGAAGACCTCCTAAATCCTTATCCAATTATTTTATCTTCTCTTCAGGAACATGGGCAATAGTAGCCTGCAAGTCCGCATGAATTTTGGGTTGCAAGGAAGTCATAGGTAATGTGTGATTCAGGATGGAACCAAAAATAGATTAGGTTGAGGAAATACCTTGTGTGAAAGAGTTATAGGACTCAAGCTCCAAAGAAAATGTGATTAGAGTGTAGAAGGCCATAAGTTTGAAACTACATCTCACAAGGGTATTAGCAGTAGGACAATAGGTCGTGAAGCTCATATGAGATTCAAAACACTTAAGTAAGCCTACTATGAAAGGAAATTATAGGATAGTCACAACAAATGGAACAATTTACACAATTAGAAGGTAGAACCACACATGGAACACAAAAAAAACTTGTGATCCAAATCTGAGTGAAATTTGACATGTTAAGGGCATGGTGCACCCTAGACCAGTTGGTTATTTTTACTAAGTTAAAAATTTAGATGTGTTTTATAATGTTTAAGTGTCCTTTTTTGTAACTGTTCAGGTCTAAGAGCAAATAAATTTCAAAAAATGTCTAGAATTGTGGTTTTTCTATGTAAAATATAACTCTGCATGCAACTTTCATAATTCTCAAGAAATAAGTGTAATTCAGAATGTAATTTTCAGATTGTGAAGTACATAAATTAATTGATCCTAACTTGAAAAATCTGTAAATTGAAATCTTTCTATATTTTTTGCAACAATAACAATGCACATTTTCCACTTTTCACTAGATGCATATGCCTAAATGATAACTTCAATACTTTCAAATATTTTCTAGGTTTGATATGACCTAATGTAGATTTATCAATGCATGTATGGACTAGATCCGCTTTGTGATAACTGAAATTAACCCTAGTTATCTTATGAATACAAAAATCCAATACAATTTTTCACTTTTTCAATGCTTTTTATGATGATTATGTATGCACAAATGATGAATGCAAATAACTTAAGATTATACTCAAATTTTAAAATGATATTCTTCAACTTTTAGAAGATTCAAAGTGTAATAAACAATCAAGTTCACCAAAATGTGTGTTTCAGAAAAGGGATCTAAGTTATAAATCACATTTCTCCTAATTAGGGTGGATTAAAAATTATCTCAACACCCACTTGGCTACAAACCTCAATGGAAGAGCCATAATGTTTTTTTTTTGCATAGTGTGTTCTCAAAATGTTGCCCTATTATATAAAGTATAGGTTAATAAAGACAACATGTTTTGAAAGATCCTATTTGTTATAAGACATCCATAACTATATATATATGTCTATCTAGATTTGAAATAACAACAACATTTGACAACTGGGTGTGTGCACCAATCTGTGACACAAAAAGGTGCCACATTTTAAAAAATCCTAAAATAGACCATTTGGTGAACGCCAAATGAAAAAGGTGAATAAAAAAACATTGCTAAACTTAGTCATTTCTTCCCTACTATGATTTAGCTTACTGGATTTTAAATCTGCAACCCGTGCTCGCCAAAAGGGGGCCATTATTTCTACTTGTAGCTCGTGATTCTTTACGAGGATATCACCAAGATGTCATAGAGGTGAAAGAGGTACGTATTTATGATGTTTTAGTTTCAAATTTGAATTAAATTGTAGATTGAGTTAGGTTTTTAATTAAACTTTATTTTAAAATTTCCAGGAAATGAATCTCCAACACCAAATATTGAAAATTCACAATCACCTCCTCCTGAAGACCCTCGTAAATAAGAACAAAATCAAACTCCTCCCTCAATTCATATAAATCCTATAGGAACACAAAAAAATATTCTAAATCAAATAGAAAACAACAAAAGATAACTTGAAGAATTGATTGCAAGATTAAATGATACTACTACAACACACACAAATAGGAGAGGCATTGTTGAATCCCTACAGTCGATTGTATCTCATGTAGGAGTAATGAATTAAAAACTTCTTTTTTTGTTGAATAAGAGGGAGGAATTAAAACAATTTTATGCAAGTAGACTTTCCTATGTGCAAGTGAAGAAAGATAAATTTAGCAAAGTCAACAAGTGTGTGCCCTTTTCACAGACCCAATAACCAATGAACCTTTATCAATTTCATGCAAGATGTTCCCCATCCATTGGTACCACCATGAATTAATTAAAAATAATTTTTTGGATAGGTTGTGGATGGTTTTTGACCAACTTCCATGCAATAACTATGAGTTACCATAGTATTTTTTGACAAAACTCTATTGTGATTTTTTCCTCAATAAGATGCCAAATTATTTTGACTATCTAGATTTTTAGGGTAGAGGTGGGGGCTCCACACATGATAGAGTAGGTGCACGACGTAATCAGTAGTTGGCACCAAGACCCTTGGCTAGACCTTTTGTGGATCATGTGACTGTTCCTTTTGTTTTAAAGGACAATGTTGAGGTTGACACATTGGACTCAATTAGCTCACTCAATCAGAGCCTTGTATAGTGTGTGAGGCCTCTAGTAGATCCTGATGTGGGTGAGTCTTCTAGGCCCAAAATTCTAGTCCACTTTTATCACTCTTATAGTGTTGTTTGCATGTATGATGGTGAGAATTCTCGGGATGCAACTACACAAGATACATCAATTGTGCAACAGATGGCTATGATAGATTCCTTATTGAATGAAATATTTGGCATTGATGCTTAGGTAGATTTTAGCAATTTCATTCATTTTTTTTATAAATTATATTCTAAAATGTAAGAATAACTAAATTAGTAGAATGAGTACGATGAAAATTTAGGGTCAGAGTGTTGATGATACGTGCCCCATTCCAAGAGACCCCTATATGTCTATGTCATTGTGTCCATAAGAATGTAACCAATATTAAATAAATAATTATTACATGTGAATAGTTGAACGTTATATAAATGATTGTCTCATAACACACTTTGGATGTCAAATAGTTTGGTGGTGGACCTTCAACATCAACACGTTGCTCTTCTCGTCATTGACCAACTTTCACTCAGGTAACCTTTATTCATAAAATGGTGTTTTAAAATAATGTTAGGTAGTTTTGGTAATTGAAAAAAACACTATTCTATTTGATTATACTTTTTAGAATAATTCCATATGATTTTGTACAATTATAACTTTTTTGTTTAATTCATCTATCTTCTAAGGTTCTATACGGCTCCTTATGGCTTGATTTTCCTTAATTTGATTTTGAATCAAAAAGACATAGCTTTCTTTGCTCAAAAACCCTTTTAGTTTCATGGTGTATATCATAAGTAGTTTTTAGTTCGTTCATGAATCTGTACAACCCATATGCCTTCACTTAATTTGACTTCCTTTTGCTCAGGATTTGATGCCATATAATGGAAATCAATACATACAAAGAAATCAATCAAGAACACAAGAGAGAACATGAGAGAGAAAAATTGTATGTAATAATGAAAAATCAGTGGTCAATTTATAAAAAGCCAAAAACATAAATCCTAATACTATGGTGACAACTAACCCTTACCCTAAAATGAACTAAATGAGCAATAAGTCATGTTCACATTATATGATAAAGTTAAATATGATCATTAAGTTACTCTATTACTATGCCTATCACTATGACTAGTATGACCATTACAACATTATATAACAAATACTAACAATTATCCTCAAGAAATTTTCAACACTACTTATTATCTATCCCATAAAAATTTATTTCCTACCTTGAGGTTCTAACTTTTTCCATAGCTCCGAAAGGAACCAATGCATAGTAGGTGCAACTAAAAACTCTCAAAAAATATATTTTGGCCTTATAACTAAACCAAGCTTCAAAGGTGTCATGCTTTCTAAGCTAAGCAAGGAATCTTATTTCAAAGATATGTAGCATTATGTACACAACCTCTATCGAGTATTTGGAGTCCAATTGTTTATGGTACAACATTGACCTAGCTACATCAAGGTTTTGTTCTCTTTGGGGCCTCATTTTTCTGTGTTGCATATGAAGTGGTATATTGACTTCAAATTCCACTTTCAAGATAATAATCAATAATTTTTTGGAGATATATTCTCCCCAATTATTTGATCCCAAAATTTTTAATTTCCATCTAGTTTGTATTTTAATTAAACAAAGAAACTAATGAAAGTGATAAAAAGCTTCATATTTTCTTTTCACAAAATAATTCAAGTCATTATTGGAAAATCATCAATAAAAAGTAAAACGTGGTGACAACCTATGAATGAAGTAAATTTCATGTTGAAAATTGTATTAATGACCACAAGTGGCTAAAATGGACCAATGAGACTTTAAAATATAATTGGAGACAATAGCAAGAGGGAGCCAACAAGAGGCCCCAAATAAACTACAAGCTAAAAGATAACTAAAAGTGAAAATCTTTTTGATGAAGAAAAAAGGAGGGGTAAACTTAGATGAGGGGAATCCTAATTTGGTAAGAAAGGATAAAACCAATAAGATTATGACTAAAAGTAGTTTCTGGAAAGTCTAACATGCCAAGATAAAGGACTAATTTCTAATGAAAAAGAGCTAGGGACACCAAATTTCCAAAATAGGAAAATTGGATCTAATTTGTATCACTAGAAGAGTAACCAAAACACTCAATAATTGTGAAGGCACCAATACAAGATTCGAGGATGTACCTTGCAGAGTGCCTTGAGCTAAGAGGCTTTGGCTAGATGAAAAGAGAGAGTGAAGAGTATTTCCTTGAAACATTGTTTGAAGCCTCATATTTATTGTTTTATTTTCATATGCTAACATCAAACAACCCTACCGATGTTTGTGGTATGATAGACCATGGAGTTGTTGCAGTAGTAGCCTGTTCTAATCCTTTGATAGAGGTATGCGATAGATTAGTAAATTTCACATTATATTTTCTCTTTTATTGGTCTATTATTGAAAATTTTAATGATACTTCTATGTAGTTTAATTTTTATCTTGATGCTTTATATATGGGCTTGTCACTCTAGATCGTCAATGTGTTGTTATTGCAAATGAGCATGCTGATTATTTGTTTTTGATAAGTGATTATTTTGTTATATGTAATTTCATAATTCAATTTCTACATATTAACATCTATACTTCTTATTTTATTAGTTGAATCTCTAGAGAAGTGAAGAGAGGAGGACAAGTGAGCACATTCAAAAGACAACATCATCACTTGCATCTCCATCCAGCCGATATTCAAAGGCATCTTGTAGTGTATTCCCTTCCCCTGGTGGGAAATGACTATGTAGTAGGGTCATTTGTGGTATGGCTACATGGAATTTTTGAGTATATTTTATACTATCGAAATGTGACATTTTATGTCCATTAGGATTTTTGTAAGCCTATATGACTTTATTAGACATATTATCTAATTTTATCAAAATTTATAATGGTGCATGGCCTTATGGATTTTTGGTTAATGCAAATATTATTTTACCACTATCATCAAATTATATCATTGAATGCTTCACCTCACACTTCTATAAATAAAAAAGATGCTATAAGAGTGTAGTAAGGATATGCATATTGAATTTTTTATATAAAACATTTTCTTGAAAGGATAAAAATATAAATGATACATTAAAGCCTCTAGGGAATCAAGATGTGACATATACAAATTTTATAGTCAAAGGAGTAATACATTTACCAAAAAAAATTAGATATTATTGAAAGGAAGAAAATGGTTGATTTATGGTTTAGGACATAGAACAACACATTTCACAATCATTCATTCAAGGATGACCCTAGAGATCTCAATCCAATTAAGAACAGAGGAAGATATCTGACAATAGGGTATCCTAGGGTATGATTATAAACTAATGAGGGGTTCACCACCAAGTTAAGACTTAGAAAGACAAATGCAATGCAAGATGTAATTCTTAACCCTAATATGATGCAATCTTTCACTAAATGACCTAGAAATGCATGTAAAATAGAACATAAAGTTGTAAGATGAAATCTGTGCACTTGGAAATCTAAAGATGATTGAATGAGGCTCTGAAATTATGAAAATAGTGACTTTAATGCTGATTGGGACTCATATGCTAGGCTAGGAAAATCAGTCCTAGATCTAGGTTTCTATGCAAAAATAGGAATCTGGCAAATGGGTATCCAAATATGTAAAAACCTAAATTTTGACCTAAACTGGGACTCATACACTAGAACCGGTGAATCAGTCTAATTAGGGTTTTCTGGAACTTCAAATTCTAAATCCAATCTTCAAGGTCTACTTTGTTCTCCCAAATTGATTTTCGGATCTGAAACCCCGATTTACAACCTGTAGAAGTCCTCCAAGTATCTCCAATGCAAGGTGACAACTTTGACAACTTTCTCCAAAATTTCTCCTTAATGTGTCTTCAATCTAAACCTACAAATCACACACTAAAGAGAGGGAAAAAATTTTTTTTGTTAGTGGATAGGGGTTTGCCTTGGTCAAACCCTGTTTTGGTAATCAAACCTTGAAATGAAATGAAATAGGAATGGAGAATGATGAATGAACAAAATATGATGTTGCAACTCACCAAACCCTAGCAATAAGAGGTTGTAAACATGTATGAGATGGATCCAATGGGTGTATATCTTGAATCTTGCTTGAATGTGATAGATCTTGAGTGAAATGCTAGCTTGAATCATAAAACCCTACATCACAATTATTAGCTCCAAAAAAAACATGATGCATGAAGACTTTGACATGATGCTTGATGCTTGAATAATGCTCTAAAATGCTTGATAATTTTCCCTTGAATTCTCTTGTGAACTCAAAATTTCTATTATGAATGCTCTCACAGAAGTCTTAGGTAAAAATGAGTGAAATAACCTTGTATTTATACTTAATTATGCAAGAATTCTCAAAATTACAACACTACAAGCCGACATCAGATTTAGGATGATAAAATCCTACCAAGAATTTGAATTAATTTTAATTTTGGGCCACAGGGCTCATATGCCCAAGGTGGTGTATGAGTCCCATTAGGCATAATTTATGGGACCAAATTCAAAAATTCTTAGAAAGGTGTAAAATCAAGATCGGGATCCAAAACCCTAGGTGGGACTCATACATCCATGGTGACGAATGAGTCCCAAACCACCAAATCTGGGCCACACAACCTAAAAACACCAGAATTATGATTGGATGTTGGTTTGTGTCAGGATCATCCTAAAAAATATGCATTAAATGAGGCTTGTGGATGCAAAATAAGGCCAATTAAATCATAAAGAAGCCCAATTATTTATGGAAACCTAGAAAAGTGTGAAAATGTGTTACAACACTCTAAATAAAGTAGGATTAGGTTTATTTAGTTCACAAGGGCCCAAGACCAAATGTGAGTGTGTTAGTCACATTACAACACTAACTCAAGGCATCATTAAGCTCAGTTTTACAAGGAGAGCCCAAACAAGTGTGAAAATGTCACTGATGACATTTTTTGACACTACATTTAGCCCCCACTTTAGTGAGAGGATGAAATTGCTTCAAATTCACAATAAAGTAGACAGATCTGCTTCAAGAGGGGCCAAGCGCACCAATTCTAGTAAGATGGGATGTCGATGATTAAGAGGGGTGATCAAGCCCCCTAGGATCAAGATCCCATGACAAACCAACATAGGCACAAAAGAACAAATGTGAAAAATGATGTAAAGGGCATTATAAGGGCACAAGCATACACTACCAAAGATGAAGAGAAAATAAAAATAAAAGGGGAGGATCAAGCTTCAACCTTTTTTCCATCATGATGTGGATCAGATCTAGGTTGTTTGTCTAAAAAATGCATGCTCACTCTAAGGCAACGAAACTCCAAGCTATCCACTGGGTGAGGATCCGAAATTTGTGAGACACATACACACATGGCTGATATGCACTCACACTCATGTGCGAGTGGCTATGTAAAATTCATGCCTCAGTCGGGCTTCCCGTCAAACCATACCAAATTTATATCTCTTGATAACTTTGATAAGGTGCCACACAAAAATGGCCTTCGAGCTTCATGAGGCAAGCAAAAATTTGTATACTTGTAGCTCATGAACAATGAACTTTGAGCTTCATGAGGCAAGAAAAACTTTGTATGCTTGGAACTCATGAAAAACCAAGATGGCTCCACCAGCATGCAAGATGTACTATGCAAGGTGGCCATATAACTGAAAATGCAAATGAAAAAATAGGGAACGTTCAAAGGATTCTTGCTTAGTTCATATGAGGTCTTTAACTTAGGGGACATCGTGCCTAATGTCTCTAAGAGAGGACCAATCAAAGAATAGAAGATTCACAACTTAGGGGATGCAATGTGTCACATCAAGCCACTAAGAGGAATGCAATATGCTAAGAGAGATCATGCTCTTGAAGGAAATCACACCCAATGTCAACCACAAAGAGAAAAACACATCACATGAAGTAAGAAGACCACCATGAAACATGCAAAAGAATAATCCCAATGTATGCCCCCACTTTAAAGAAATTGCTAAACACCATACTGTGAGCAATTACTTTAAAGTAGTGAATGTAAAATGCTAAGGACATGAGAGCTAACTTGGAAAGCCCTATGCCAAGTCATATGTTTCCAAATCAAGCTACATCATGCAAAAGAAAAGAAAAGAGAGGGGTTTCCCTCAAAATGAAAACACCAAACACACATTTAAGGGATTTATGGATTTGGGATCAGTATGTTCTTGTTACAATGTTTTTAAGAGAGCTCAGAACTATCATCATTCCCCAAATACACATAGAACTAGAATAATGACACAAAGAGAATGGAATCAAAGAAAAACCTTTTGGGGAAACATGGAAGAGACATGAATGTCTCGACACCTTGCCTAATCCCCAAAAAGGAAAACATCAGACAAAGAAAAGATAAAGGAAAAGAAAAAGCTTTTGGAAGACTTACGACATAGAGAAGAATGAAGGTACAAATAGAGGAATGTAACAAAGAAAGAGAGATACATAAAACATTACGAGGGGATCACATTATGCACATGCAAATCACACAAAAGAAAATGAAAAATAAATAATGCAAAATACTAGTAAGGCACATGCGAGTCAACCTATGAGCAGGTCGTCTGCCTCCCAATCATGTTCATTGTATATATAAGGTAGACAACTAGCCAAAGGGACAATACCAAGTGTCAAACTAGGGCCATCACCAGGTTCAACACTCTTCTTAGGAGAATTATCGTTTAAGCTTAGGGAAGAGGAAAACAATGTATTCAATTCATTATGCACCTCTTCATCAATTTTAGCAACTTCCTCATCATCATCTAAGTTAATCACAACAGGAGGTCGAATGATAATGTTGAAAGAATATTTCAACTCTTTTGTGGTTACATTATAAGATATTTTTGTGTTAGCGAAGGGGGAGGCTCGTCATGCATTAATTCAGTCAAGTTTGGATTTTTATTTTCTTTGTTGTTTTCTTCATTTAACTTCTGGGCAAGGGCATGATGTCTATGCCTATGCTCTCTAGAACCTCTATTTATTTTAATTATGTTTTCAAGTTGTGTTTGCATAGGAGTGGGTTGATCAACCATAGGTTTTTTTTCTTCCCTAAGGGGAGGAATGGAAGAAACCATGGGAGGTTGTTCAACCACTTTCTCATTGACTTTGTAAATTTGTTTTATTCTAGGAGGTGTGACAATATTGTTCTCGTTATCTCTTGGTATTTTGTAGGAGGTAGGTGAAGGTTTTGTCTTAGGTTGATGTTGGTTATTTAGAATTTATCGAGCTTAAATCATGGTTACATCAAGGATAGTAGGCTCGGTGGTGGGTGAAGGCATGTTTCAGAGGGATAATTTTGCTATTTTATTTGCCTTGAACTTTTGATATGATTTGAAAAAGAAGTCTTCTTGTGGTTTGATAGGTTCTATAGGCTCGGGCCAAAATAAATCTAAGGAAAATTTTCCCCAAGAAGACAAAGGGTTAAAGCCACTATGATGGACGATAAAAATTTCATTGTCAAAGGGAAACTTTAAGCATTTATGTATGACTGAGGGGACTGTATTCATGGAGTGAAGCCATGGATAGCCTAGCTTCACATGAAATTGGTCCAACTGCGAGATGATGGAGAATGAGATATCTAATATTTTTGGTTCTATTTCTAAAGGCAAGGTGATTGATCCTACCGTAGGGCAAGCAAAACCATTATGCATCTTGATCCATGCTTTTGGTTTATCGTATATATCTTGATAGAGTTCATGTAGAAGTAAGAATTTTTCGATGATCACATTCTCTCCACAGAAAAGATCTATTAATATCCCATTAGTGGGCTTATCATAGATTTAGTCGGCTATGTAAAGAGGACCATCAAGTGCATGTTTAAGTATATCTTGTGAGGAGAAAAAAATATCAAGAGGCTTTTTATTTCGGCCCTTATCATGTTGAGTTTCAACCAATGCAACCAAACCATCAATAGGATTTTTTTGATCAGTATCCATAAGACTTTGTTGAATTGTATCTATGTTCTCATCATCCGTATCAACATTCATCACATTTGTTTTTGTAGCTTCACTAGCTTTGACAAATGAAATATTATATTTTGGCATGGGGTTGGTAAAAATTTACAAGTTTTGGTTAGGAGGGGCAATAGACTTATTTCCTTGATCATTAACACCTACAACAAAAAGACAACCGAAATTAATGAGGTCTTGCACAATATGTTTAAGATGCTTACAATGTATGTATCGTGCCCATTTTTTCGGTGATAATGGCAATAAGAATCTGATCTAAAGTTTGGAGGTAAAGGATTTTTGGGATCTGGTTTTTTAATGGGAGGCAAGGTAATCATTTTCTATTCTAAAAGCTAGGACATTGTGTTATGAAGGGTATCGGGTAGAGGGATTGAATTGTCTTTTCGGCTCCCCATAGCTAAAGGGTATCATGGCTTTAACAACAACTATTTGGTTTTTGGTATTTTGATTTGTTTGTTGAAGGGGATTGAATTGAAGGAAACCTTTATTCTATTTTCTAAAAGATTGAGAATTGTTTTGGTTTATGGGCTTAGACTTCTTAGTACGACTAGAAGTGGATTTTGTATCTCGACTACTAATTGAATTTTGATAATCACAGAGGGTAGTACATAAGTGCATAAAGGATGGGAATTTCATCATGGTAATTTTATCTTGTATCTTACTTTGAAAATTTTCTATGAACATATTTTGAAGGTGAGGATCGGGAACCTTGACATCAATTTGGGAATAAAGCGATTGGTAGCATGAGATAAAGTCAATTATCTTTTCATCTTCTTTTTGCTTACATATCATCAAATCGGCCAAGGTCATCTTAGGAGTTATATGTAGTTGGAAATGTTCGAAAAATGCCTCAAAAAGTTCATTGAATGAAGGAATTGAGTTGTTTAGCAATGAAGAAAACCATTCTAAGTATCCTTCAAAGATTTAGGGAAAAGCTTGGCCAAGATTTTATCATCAAGGACAAAGTCACTACATAAGGAGGTATAAGCATTAACATGGTTAGAAGGATCTCTCTTTCCTCCATATTTCTCAAATATAGGCACCTCTACACCTTGTGGCATCGATGTTTGCAATATCTCCAAGGACAATGGGCTACTTTTGACATAATATGTAGGTGGGCCATTTTGATTTTGGTTGATAGTGGAAATATGTTTTTGAAGGGATGAAACGGTTTGGAAGAGTTGATTTATGAGAGGGTCATTGTTTGTGTTATGAGATGGAGGAAAAAGAGGTGGAGAGGTGTATGTGTTCGAGGGACAAGTGAATGGAATGCTTATAGGTGGTAAGGTGGTAGGAGATATGACATGCAATGCCACAAAGGTACTAGGGATTCTAGCAAAAATGACCAAGGAAGGAATCACATTACTAGTTGGTTGCATTGTTGTTGTGACTTGAGGGTTGGTATAGATAGGAATTGAGGCAATTTTTGTGGGAGGAGGAATTTGAATTCCTCCTTGGTTTGTAACATTGCTTGTAGGTAATGGACAACTAGTGGTCGAAGTGAGGTTTTTTCCAGATATTTGAACTATTTTTTTCACAAGGTCAAGTCCATCTTCACTTTCAAGCATGTGATGAATGCTATCTATAGTAGGGATGGTTGCAGTTGAAATGTTGTCATTTTGCACTTGATGTTGTAGGTTTGCTAAATCTTCATGGATTTCAATTATGTTTTCTTGCAGGACACTAGCAACCATTGTTTCAACATGAGTCACACTAGTTGAAGGTAAAGAGTTGTTAAGGGTATGGTCCATACCTAGTGTACTAGTGTCAATACTAGGAGTGCAAGAGCTAGATAACCCAAGATCCACAATGATTGTGCTATCGCGAGATGAAATGAGTCTCGAACTTCATCTCACTAGAGTATTAGCAATAGGACACAAAATACTCATGCAAGGGCTTCTGAATGAAAAATAAATGCAAATGAAATATAAGATAAGAACAATGAAATGATTATAACAAAGATTCTGTAAACTGAAATAGAAAGGTATCAACAACAAATAGAAGCTTAGAAATAATGCTTTAAATTCTAGAAAATGCAGTGTAGAATCTACACTGGGACTGATTCGCCTAGAGGGGCATATGAGTCCCAATGAGTATTTTTTTCAAAAAAAATAGAAAAATTTCAATTGATTTTGATGCTTTTATGTTGTATGATCTATAACCTAAGTGCAAATGTAAATTTTATATGAATTTTAATGATTTGAGATGCAAAAATACAACCTATATACACTTTCACTAATGCAAAATTAGAAAACCCTAGATACAAATTAACTAATGCAAACCCTAATGCAATGGAAATGCAAGCAATATCTAGGATGATGATGCACCCCAAATCAGAATTATGATATTCTAAATGCGGGTTCACCAAAATGAAAGGAAGAAAATTGGTTGGTTTATAGTTTAGGACATAGAACAACACATTTCATAATCATTCATTCAAGGATGGCCCTAGAGATCTCAATCCAATGAATAATGGAGGAAGAGATCTGACAATAGGGTATCCTAGAGTATGATTATAAACAAGTGAGGGGTTCACCACCAAGTTAAGACTTGGAAAGATGAATGCAATGCAAGATGTAATGCTTAACCCTAATATGATACAATATTTCACTAAATGACCTAGAAATGCATGTAAAATAGAACATCAAGTTGTAAGATGAAATGTGTGCACCTAGAAATCTAAAGATGACTAAATGAGGCTCTGAAATGCTAAAAATATTGACTTTAATGCTGATTGGGACTCATACGTTAGGTTGGGCGAATCAATCCCAGATCTGGGTTTTTGTGCAAAAAAAAAAATCTGGAAAATGGGTATCTGAATATGTAAAAACCTAAATTTTGACCTAAACTAGGGCTCATACGCCAAAACTAGTGAATCAATCTAGTTAGGGTTTTCTATAACTTCAAAGTTTGAATCTGGTCTTCAAGGTTTTCTCTGCTCTCCCAAATTTATTTTTGAATAAGCAACCCTGATTTACAACCTGTAGAAGTCCTCCAAGTATCTCCAATGCAAGGTGACAACTTTGAAAACTTTATCCAAACTTGCTCCTCAATGTGTCTTCAATCTAAACCTACAAATCACACACTAAAGAGAGGGAAAAATGTTGTTTTGTTAGTGGATAGGGGTTTTCCTTGGTCAAACCTCGTTTTGGTAATCTAACCGTGAAATGAAATGAAATAGGAGAGTAGGTGCATGAATATGGGTAGCCAATTCGTGGACAACTTTTAATTTTTTTTTGAAAACCCATAACATGCTTGCCTTTGGGTTTTTTAAACTTTTTTGAAAAGTTGTCCACGAGTTGGGTACCACAGCCACCACAAGGCCATAACGCGAGTGCATTATAATGCACTCGTGTTATGGCATGTTAAAAGAAAAAAAAATATCGATCTGCATTTTCATTTGTGATTGTTTTTTTCTTGTTGCCCACGGCCAAAAACCCCAAAATTGTGCGCTCGCATTCTAGGAGGAGCTTTTTTGCAAAAATCTTCATCAACGATTGTTGATTCATCGCCAAGATGCTGCCACGTCGACGAGGAGGTCAAAGAGGTAAGGATTGTTTTATTTTTTTTGGATTTGTTAGTTTTAGGTTGTATTTGATATTTATTTTTTGAATTTGTAGGAGATGTTTTAAATCAACCTAGAAACCCTCCTCAAAATCCACAACAAGAAAGAAATACTCAATAAGAAAATCCTTAGCAACAAAATCCTCAACCACAACAACAACCTCCTCCACGAATCCCTCAATACCCTCCTGGCACTCAACAAAATTTAATGGGTGAAATTGAGAACAACAAAAAACAAATTGAGAATTTAATTGAGGTTGAACAATCCAAACGATTCAACTGCGGAAAGAAAGACCCTGGCAACTTCACTACAAGATATGTTAAAAAATGTAGATTCAATTAGCAAACAATTATCTGGTTGGTAGGATAGGAGGTAGGCGGCTAGGGATTTTTACCAAGATAAATTATCATATAAACAAGTAAAAGATTTAAAAATTACAAAATTAGATTTGTGTACATTATTCACTGACCTATGGTCAAATGGAAATCTCTCCCTCAATGCAAAGAGGTTTCCTATTCATTGGTGCCACCACCAAGAGATTACAAAATATTTTTGGGATAGGTGGTACATGGTTTTTGATGACCCACCATGCAAAAAATGTGAAGTCCCGTAGTATTTCCTCAGGAAATTATACACTGAGTTCATCTTGAAAAAAATCCCAAATTATTTTGATATGAGGGACTCCCAGGGGAGAGGTGGGGGGTTAGCACAAGATAGACCCGTTGCATAGTCGGATCCTATGTGGCAAGCAAGACAACCTCTCACTAGGCTACCTAATGAGCACATTGGCATCCCTTCCATCACGAAGGAGAGTGCCGACATAGAGACTCTACAGGCCATCAACTCTTTAACGTAGAGTGTCATCCAACATGCTAGCCCTCTTGTACAATGCCATCTAGGGGAATCTTCGATAGGTGGGCTTCGATCTCATGTGTGTCAATCTTGCGGGGTGACTTTTTCATATGACCCCACTGACACTCAGGAGGCTGTTGTGCAGGATCCATCTATAGCTATGGATATGGAGAGGGCAGTTGACATTTTGTGTGACATGTATGGCATTGATAGTCAAGTAAAAGTTAGCATGTTCATTGAATTTAATTTATTAAATTTTAATTTTGAAATGCAAGATTAACTAATTTAGTTTTATGATTTTAATAAACTTGCAGGGTCACAGTGTTGATATTGGATACACCGGCCCTACACCTACTTATTTTTGTAGTACACCTATTGGTGGGGTATGTAACTAGTAAAAAAATATAAATTTATTACATGTTAATAGCATTGTTTCACGAATGGTATTTTAATATGTGATTTTGGATGTTGAATAGGCTAATATTGGAGGTTTTGAGGGAACACCTCTCGGTGCCAATGGATTTATTCAAACCTTCTTGCAGGTAATAGAATAAAGAGTTTAACTAATGAATTGTACTTAATAGATTTGTGTAGTTTATATTCATATCGTTGATTATGTTGCATTGCACATCATTCAAACTCAAAGCATTAATTCACATTCCATAACTAATAACTAGATGTTGATACATGACAACATTTCAACTACAATATACATGTTTAGAAATTCAACATAAGTAGTGATGCAATTACTTCACATAGCATAAGTAATAAGTCTAGGAGCAGCTTCCAATTGCATTTGCTTGTCATGGCATTCCATGAGACCATATTTTACTGAGGAATCTTTTCAAATAGTTCACTGCCTTGTCTATGCTCCAAACTAGGCACCCATTATGGCCTGATCTCACATATCTAAAACTCACTTGCAACTCTTTTGGAGCAATTGTCCCAAATCTGGCTTTTAACGCTGAATTAGGCCACAATTAGGCCTCTTTTTCAAAGAGACACCTCTCCAAAAACACAACCAACACTTGAAACCTCCAAATAGTCAAAAGAAAGCCAAGAAAACCTCAAATTATTTAACTTTCAGGTTTTCTCTTGCTCATTTAGACCCCTTTTTCATAAAACCCTCACTTTCCTTGCAATCAATTAGGGCTTATTGAAATTCTTACGCCTTGACCTCTCACAAGCTTATAATCACTTAAATAAGGCTTATTTATTCTTTTACATGCTCATTCCATCCTCAAATAGTGCTGGCCCAAAGATCTACATACACTTCCTTCACAAAATCACTCTTTTTCACTAATTTTCACCCTCTTTCACCCAGGGTTTCTCACTTATTCACTTCTCTGACCACTTACAACCTCTTAGATCTTCTAAAAACCCTCCAATTAACATTCTCTCATGGTTTTGAAGGGATTCTATCCACTTCTAAACCTCTGTCCTCTTTTCACTCACTCTAGCCTTGTTTAAAAGTTACCAAAACTGGGTTTTCACTAGGGCAGTGAGGAGAACTCACACAAAAACTTCACCAAACCAATTTCTTACCTTCTACATAGGTAATAATACTTTAGATCAATCCATTCCACCAATAAATAGTTGCTACAGAAAGGTGGAATGGACTTTTTAGTTCATTTGGGCAATCAAACCCTTAGCCCCTATTTTCTGACCACTTAGAGAAATCAGGCCACCAAAAGCTTGAAACTCAATATCAAATGCTCAAATTAGTTTTAAATTGATGAAAACACCTAAATACTTCAATTCACACACATTATAGATGCATTATAGATGCACTACCACTTGCACAAAATCATACACTGGCAGATGATGGAGGAAAACATAGAAAATAGCAGTATAATAGTGATATTTTATTAGTTTTCTCCTTCAAAATGCTTCAACAATAGCTAACAACAATGAATCAAATATTTTTAGCACTTTCCCAATAATTTCAACTTCATAAGCACCTAATATTTCCTCTACAACTACCTTGACTCTTCATATTCCTCCACTTGGCACCTTTTTGCATTTTTACAACATTGATCGACAACTTTTGTTAAGATTTTGCAACTTTACAATTTATGCCTAAAATGACTACCAAACACCATTACAAACTCAAAAATGGCTATTTAAGCCTTATTACATCATTAAAATACCTATACAATCTCAAAATCCTAAATTTTCCTCATGGAGGTGTTAATTCTCAAAAATGCTGGTTTGAAACCACAAGAGGTTGCCAAGCTCTTGATACGTTTTTGGCTAACGAACAAGGCCAAATGGTGTATTTGAACCTTCTTCTCTTTAGGCTCTGCCAGACCTAGGTGGGTGTACCTATGTAAATGATACAGATTTTAACTGTGTGATTCCTACTTGTGCGATCTATCCACAATGGAAAATAGTGAGGGATAGATGAAAGCTTAATAACTACTCCTACTAAAATTTGAGATGTGAATGTTTGAATAAAATTCTAAAATGAAATGGGTAAGACCAGTGCCTACTTTTTTTGGGCTAATGGAGTCAAGAGATGAGTGATATATGACTTAATTAATGGTTACAACTCGAATTGCTTGACACTTTTATGAGTTTATGCCTGGCATAAACGTGCAAGGATGTAATTATCAAGCTATTCTTATTGATCCAAATGACCTTTTCTAGATTACTATGATTAATTAAAAGAATTTAATCCTTCCTTGAAGGAGCCAATTAACTGAACCACACAAGAGCAGCAAATGTGCTTTGATAAATTGAAAATATCCTTGATACATCAATTTAAATAATAAGGAAATGTCAACCTTGGAGATAACCAGATAATATTTTCAATAAATTCAACAAACAATTGACACTGTAATTGAATCACCAAATAAAGCCTTCTTGTCCATTATATTATTTCAAAGGATTTTGGAATACACAACATAATGTTTTGTTTCAGAAACTGATCTACCTACTGATAATTTTCTAACCGACTCCTTCCTCTTTCTCCTTTGGTCTTGGTCTCTCTTATTTATACGAGAGGCAACAGGTTTCAGACCAAAAGACATGTCCCTTGATAAAAAAACATAAATTTGAAATTAAACATAACTAAAGAAAACTAATCATAAAATGTGTATCGATTTATTAATCTTCGAGTAAAAGCCCATGGTCATCTAAGACCTACTCAAAGATTTTACTGTATGATACTTTCTCTTTGTAATGCATAAAATCCATCTTCATCAAAGCCCAAATATTTCTCCTGCCATTTATTGATTGTTAGATCATTTGGCCACTTTAATTCCTTGAAGAATTCCCTTTCATCCCAATGATGTAATTCGCCTTGAATAATTCCCTTTTCTTTCACACTCCTAGCTCATCTACAACTTGGTTTCAGCTATTGTGAATGGAAAATATCAACTTATTTCATGTATTTTAACACTGAGATGCATTTACTCCTGACTCACAAATTTGCACAATTCAAATCTTCATATCAAGCTCAATTTTATGTTTTGATGTTGGCTGATGTGATTGGTATTCTTTAAATGACTCAACGGCTGATTTTCCACACTACCTCATGTCACTTTTCACTCCCTTGCGGTACCACAGTGCCCCTCAATACACACATTCAATATTCCGCTCTACCGTAGATCACCTTTTTCTTTCTTGTAGTGCCACAGTGTCTTCCTAGTGCTCTTCTTTAGTATACCGCTTTACCGTGTATCATATTATGTCTTTGTGCGGTATCACAGTATGTCTTCTACATCCTTTCTTAATGTACCAATCTACCACGTACCGCTCTATCGCGGGCTGAGTCTTGACCCTCTGAGGTATAGCGGTAAAGTATCAATACTAATGGCTCTTCCTATCACCCTACCGCAAGCTACTTGGTGATGGACTGCGATACTGCAGTAAGGCATGAGTGTTGTAAGGGTTGTTCATTATAGTAGTAGTAACATGGTAAAGGGTGAAAATAGCTTCATGAATGGCGGTAGTGAGGTTTATTGTGAAGATGAGAGTGGGAATTTTAGATTTTAAATGGTAAAACACTTAGAATTTTTTATGAAAATTTTGGTTCCAACAGGAGGCATGCTCTTGTAAAGGTGCACTTGTACCACTTTTTCAAACAACTCACTGCCTTTTCTATGCTACCACATTTTCCATACATGTCTACCAAAGAATTTTATCAAACAGTTCATTTCCTCACTGCTATGGCTAAAAGCTTAAAAAAGGTTCTTTCCAACAAACTATGGATGCTTGGAAAAAATCTATCAATGCATAATAGTAAGTAATAGCTCATAGAAAAGGCAATTAGTAGGTTGAAAAAGTGCCTCGAAGAAATGTGGTCTCATGGTGATGGAATGGCATTTCTTCAAAAAGCTCACCACCTTTCCTATGATACCACATTTTCCATAAATGTGTACCAAAGCATTTTATCAAATTACTCACTTCCTTGCTGCTATAGGTAAAATCCTAAAATAGGTGCTTTCCAACAAAATATGGATGCTTGGAAAAATTTCTATCAAAGTATAATAGTAAGCAATAATACCATAGAGAAGGCAATGAACTATCTAAATTTTTTTTTGAAAGAAATGTGGTCTTATGGTGATGGAATGCCATGATGTGCATTTATTTGTAATGGCATTCCATCACCACGAGACCCCATTTCATTGAGGCATTTTTTCAAATAGGTCATTGCCTTCTCTATGCCACCATAGTTATCATACATGTCTATGAAAGCATTTTATCAAATGGTTCACCGACTTGCTGCTATGGGTAAAAGACTAAAAACATGTGCTTTTGAACAAGATATGGATAGGGAGAATAGTAAGCATGATAGTCAGAAATATATAGTTTAATAAGTACTCAAAATTTTGTTTATTATCTCATACATTATAAGTCATGACGTGGATCGCTATTGTAGTTTTCATGATTGAATAATTTTTTGTTTTATTTTTAGTTTTTGCAAGCGGAAACACCTTTGAATGTGATGAGGGAAATGGAGATCGGTGTTTCATCTACTATAGAATTCTCAATGGCTCTGATAGGGGAGGTATGGGGAAAATTACTAAATTTCAATTTACATTCGTTGTTATAGATGTTAGTTCTAGTGAAAAAGAAAACCATTAATGATTCGTGGTTTAATTTCTATTTGGATGGTTTATATAGGGCTTCAGCATGCCTTAGCCTAGGCGTGCGAATATTTCCCTCATGGAGAGTGATCATCAAATGGCGGTAAGTGATTATTTTGTTAAATATATCATCTTTTATAATGTAATTTCTATATATTAATGTCTTTACTTCTTATTGTAACAGATAAAACTTCATGAAGAACTAAACACTAGGAGCAGTAGCAAGAGCACTCCTCAAGTGAAGCATAAATGAGTGATAAATGCATCGCCATCCAATCGACAAGCAAAGGGAAAAAAATTATTTCGAGGGCATGGGGAGCAATGACTTTTGATTCCAGAGCCCTTTGTTGTATGCCTACATGGCAATTTTGTACATATTTTATATTGGATATATTTGACATTGTATTCCTATATGGCATTCTCGTAAGCCTATATGGCTATTTTGTACCTATATTTCATACTTATATCGACATATATTGATGTATGCCTATATGGCTATTTGGTTAATATAAATATTTTTTATTGATGGTGTCCATATTTGCATTCTAAACTCATGGTTCAATAGATATGAGTTACATGTATTCAAGTGTATACTTTACAACTTACATGTATACTTTGTGACTTACGTGTTTTCATGTGTATACCTTGTATTCGTGCATATACTTTGTATTAATTTGTGTATACTATGTATTTGTATGTATACTTCAAGGCTTATGTGTTTTTGAGTACTTGTGCTTCCCTTATTCACATGTACATACTTGAATTATTCATGTGTATACTTATTAATTGGTTAGCCCTAGCATTGATCATTGTTATCCTTCATGGTTTGTCTTGAATATTAATTGATTGATGCTAAAAAACTTTATGTAAATGCAAAAAACATGTTTTCAATTGGTATTGCATGAAATGATTCATAAAAATATTTCAAAAAGTATCCTTGATATTACAAAAAGATATGTGTTTATACACTTCAATTGTGTAGTCACCCTTTGGTTCTTTCAAAGAAAAATCTGCCTATACCATTGTTACACTGCACAGGTAAACCAGATTTCGTATTGTGGAGCTATATTAAGCTACCACTCTCGAGACCAATGTAACAATGATACAAAATAATGTTTTGAGACTACAAGAAGACATCAAAATGGCTAGTGTACTAAAGAAATTCTTATGATTTTTGAAGAATGCTGGTAACTCTACTCAGTTGGCTTCTTTTTTCACAATCATACAAATTGAACCCTAGCATCAATAGACTGTGTATATCAAGCTACCACAATTCAAGTTTCAATGATGAATATTTATCATGCATGTTTTAAATGAAATTCAAGTTTATGGTGGTTTTTTTGTCGATATGATGTTTGTGATATTCTAATCCTAATTCATGCTTCTAGGCTACATATATATATATATATATATATATATATATATATATATATATATATATTGTTTTTACATTTATTTTGTACTAATGAACCTGAAATGAACCGAACCCCCCTCCAAACAATTTTGGCCATATCGGCGAACCGAACCCCCAAAATCGAGCCTCATACAACCTTAAAACCTCTTCCAATACTCCTCATTCTACCTACACAAAATTAATTGACCACCAAATTATGCTGCCCCTTGACTTTACCCACTTTTACTCCCTCAAACCTCTCTTTTTCATTGAAAACCCCTCTTTTCCCAACTAGGGCATCATGCCATAACATACTTTTGACCTCCCCTATGCTTGTAGACCCTTTGAACACATCAAAATCCACAACCTCACTCTATTTCCAACCTATTCTAACTTATTCTCAAGAAATTTCTTCTTTTCACCTCTTCTAGCCTTGCTTTTAAGGCCTAAATTCTGAATTTTCAATAGGGGCAACGTTAGTAATCTCTTCCAATGCCTTTACCAATGCTATTTTCTTATTCCTACTTATATTAGGCCCATTCCACTGAGACACAGCCTAAATAGTAGGTGGAATGGCCTATTTCAACATATTACACTCAAACCCTTGTATGAGCAAGTTTAGACCTGTTTCAGAAATCTACTTCTAAGTTGCTTGGAACTTAATAGAATTCCACAAGAATGGATTCTAATCAAAGATAAAACCATTCTACAATATATTTAGATCATCTTAGAGAAAAATCCTCCTATACAAACCCATACACAAGCTGGAAATGAAGAAAATGCACAAAAAATAACAAAGAAACATAGATAATTGATTGATATTCTCCTTCAAACGAATAGAATATCTTGAAATTTGAGATGCTCTTATAATTTCTACATCATAGGTGCTCATGATAAGGTTAACTTCAAATAAATAACTTGAAATTCCCTCACCAAGCTTCGCATGCACTTTTGTAATGGCTTGAAATCATAATTGAGATTTGTCAAGATCATCAAAATAAGGATGTTGCATTACTTTTCTGGCTGAGATTCTCTTGGATGGCTCATAAATCTGCATTTTCTATAAGGGGACACCAATCAATGTTTAGCAGGTTAATTGCAAATAGGAAAAGTAAAAGAAGATGATAGCATTGGCATCAAACAAATTAATGTGCATACAAGTATAAAATTAATAAGAACCAATGTGCATATACTTACAAATTAATCCAATGAACCATCCGGGTCTTCTCTACTCTTTATTGTGTCAAGTATTGCCTCATGGTCAGATTCACGAACCTTCCACAAGGTCTTGTTTAAAGGTATACCCCCATATTTGGTCAAATGAGCATTGGATGCCATGACAAGGTTCAAGTAATGAAGAATCATACGATGCGTGTCAAAGTCCTAAAACAACCAATGTTTAACACTCTTATGTTGGTACCTTCTAAGCCACATTCGAGTAACCACAACTGACCCTGTAGGGTATTCGATGTTTTCTCCATCTATAACTAGGGCCTCCAATTTATTTTTGGCCTCAACACAAGGACACAAGTAAAAGTATTTTCCCTCTTCATTGTCTTCATCTGCAATAACTGGATAAAAATGCCCTACATTGATATGTGCAACAAATCTCTTGAAGTTAGTCAACATTATGAATACACTACAAAGTAAGATAACAATTTGGAATTCAGCAACTAAGCAAGTAGATATATTTCCTAGTTGAACTAGATCTGATATGTGGTCAAATTTGACTGATGATTCCATCTGTGTCAGTTCCAATGTGGTCAGAGGGTGATATGTGTGAAGTGGGCTAAGATAACTTGTCAACCATTTGTCAACCCACTCCCCTGACTCACAATCATTCTAGGCTTGCATTGTACATGAAGAAAAAAAGCATGCCTTCTTTTGTGTATCGATACTCCATGAACCTGCAATTGAGCTAAGGAAAGAGTGTATCTCACTTGATCCTATTAGTGTACAACAGTCCTCATATGGTGCAATGTTAGTATCATCCATCAACCAAAAAAATCTATGAACTGAAGACGTACCTTCATTGCCTAGACCCATCAAAGCATTGTACCACTCGATGATTGATCTTGCATCTGTCAACTTTGCATTGTATTTATACTTTAACTCTTCTCATGCTAATGCTCTTTTCATGCATGCTCCTACACCATCATGCTCCCCCTTTCCATTCCTGGCCTCACAAAAGTTCCACATATGTTGAACACCTGTAATGACATGCATCCTGCACAACCAGTAGAACATGCACGAGTTCTTCAACTGTATTGGATAGTTATTCAACCATATTATATGTCGATCATATGATATGCCCCTCTAAGACAAACCACTATAGAACATCTGGAAACAACCTTGCACAAACTCTGGAGAATGTGTGTGATCATCACTAATGTAAAAGTGGTATTCCCTCAATACCTTCCTTTGGTCCTCTATACTATCAGATGCATGAATGAATGCCATGTGCACAAATATCAAAACCTATGTGGAGTGTAATACTATGACTGTACCTCACGGTGTGGCTGTAGAGTGTAGTTCTCCATAAAGTCAACCACTGATACTATGCTGCCAATTAGAAAGGTGTCCATGCATAGCTTGAATTGTGTGTCCAACTATTGGACTCTATGGGTATGCATTGCATACTCAGACAGTATATTGTCATGAAACATGGACGTAAACTGATACACTGTAATCTTCTGAATAACCAATCACACCTTTTTTCTTGAGACCCATGTTTTGTAGCACATGCCACTATTTTATACTTCCCGAACTCTACTAGTTTTTGTCCCACCTCGTTTGTGCTTTCCATATGTTGACATACTGGCATACACTGGAAGCCACCACAATGCTTGCATGAACCATCCAAGCATATTGTCCTGTAGAATATCTAGCCATCCTCTATTTCACATAAAAAAATTTATAAGAACTCTCTTGAAGATTTTGGTGGGGCTTCTATGCCACAATCTTGCAAAACATCGTTAGTGTGCAAATCTAAACATATAGAATGATAAACATCATAATGGTTAGAGAATTCAATATGTAGTCTACAACAACAAGTAGTGCGTGTCTGATTTATCTTGACATAAAAAGGTTTAAGCATTTCAAAAAATCTTTGAGAAATACTAATTTCAGGATAATCATTTTGAAATTTATGAAAAAATTTGGTTTGAGTCATATCCAAAAAATACTTTGGATGTGGCTCACGGTTCAGACTACCGATTCTCCTTCTTACCACATCCCTTTGATTTGGAGATGGCCTTGTGTTATTCTTCCAATACTCTTGAATTAGTGTTCTCAAGGCTTCAACTTCTTTATATTTTCATGGCAGTCTCCCCAAGAATGCCCATAATTCATTTGAATCAGTGCCCTCAATTCTTTGCCACCTTTGAATGGCTCTTGATAAAGGTTTTCTACTAATTCTTGTTTGTTCACTCATTTTTCTAATGAGACAAGCTCTATTTGTTTGACAGCTTACCAAAGTCGATGTAATGACATGTCGGGTGACATTACTATCTTTTGAGCATGAGGTCATACCCACACTCTCATAAGCATCCATTAGATTCTTCACAATAGTGTCTTCACTCAATGCATTCGATGTTCTCAACAAAAGAGTCTTCATGATGTTTCTATACTTTACAGCCCACATCATTTCAACAAATAGTTGACATCTTGCGGTCTCATTTAGCCTTTCAAAGAAGAAATTCCAAATCTTATCAGCATATCTTCTACAAGTGCACATTGAAATCTTACCTTCCATGTGCTGCAAAATATCATCATCAATATTAATCAAATACTTTGGCTTTCTATGCAAAATTCTAGGTGGTGTTCTCCTAGGTACATACATCTCAACATTAAGAATTTCATCAATATTTAATTGAGGTGGGCTAGATTGCGTACCTTCGATTGAGGGTGGAGTAGAAGACATACCTTGAGGTTCACGTGGGGATGATGGCATACCTTCTTCGTCAAATCCAAGTGATGATGTACTCTCAACTTGAGATGCGTTGGATGGTGTCCAACAATATTCACTTGTGATAGATGGTGTCCCTCCATATTCACTTGCGGTAGATGGTGTCCTTCCATATTTTCTTGTGCTTAATGGTGTCCCTTCATATTCACTTGCCATAGAGGGTGTGTCTCCAACTACGGTATCTAAATCTATCTTACCACGATGCTTTCACATTCGTGCCTTTTGTGCTGCCAATTCCTTTTCTCTTTTTGATTGTTGAGGTTCCTCTTCAATTGGCTTGCTTTTGTCTTCTTCTTTTTACGATATGCCGCCACCCGAACTCTCTCCTTTTCTTTGAAGGTTTCATTCTCTTCGTTTGTTAGTTTCTTCTTTGTTCATTTCTTCAGCATGGCGGATAATTCTACCTGTACCACGGTAATGAGATGAATATTAGTTCCTCAAAAATGTATCCATTCAGCTAAATAAAAATATATGTGATTCAAGCCTTCATAAAGAATACTTACAATCATCATGTACAAGAGTATTTCTAGAATAGACAAAGGTCACATGATTTTTTTCAATGGAATGCCTTAAAGAAATGTTGTAATGTGACATGCCATGATTGCAAGATAGGCTCGAAATGGAAGCATGGACAAGCATACAAAATGTCAACTTATGTCATATATATATGTATATAAAATTTGGAAGCATACATGGTGCAGGAGCACCATTGAATGAAAATTGTCAATTTAAGAAGTTGTTGTCTAGGCTTTAGGATTTTGGGATTTTTGCATTAAATAAGGTCAATAAGACCATTTTCCATTGTAATGAGTCATTTTTGATGTTTCCTAAGTGTCTAGAAGGTGTAGATTTAAAAATTGAAAAAAACATTGGTAAGTTGCCAATTGTGCAAAAGGGCAAAATTGTAAAGTTGTAAAAAGCATATTTTGAGGAAGGAAAATGGTCATACCATTTTAAATGTTAGTTGAAGGAGTTAGGATAGTTATTTTTGTGGGAAAAATAATATATATGCTAGAGAACATCGATGCAAAGATTGATAAGGAAGATTTGAAGGAAGATTGAATTGAAAAATCACTATTTTTTTAGATTTTCTATATTTCTTTATCTTTTGTAACCTTGGTTCGGACTATACATAGAGAGGTTTTGAATATAAATCTTCTTTAATCACTTTGGAGCATGGTTTAACAGTGTTTTGCATTTGATTTGAGACTGTAACTCCAATTCTAGTGGTAGTTTGGATTGAATCTCTTGTTGTAGGTCTGTGTACCCTGATTAAAGGGTTTTGAAGGTCTCAATTATGTAAATTGGCCCATTCCACTCACTGTGATTAATTTAATTGGTGGAATGGGTCTCCATCATCAATAAATAGGTGAGGGAATGTTTTTTGTGTGTAGGGGAGGTCTATAAGGGTGTTGGGCATGAAGCCCTAGAGTGAAATTTTGAGTTTTCCATGAGATTTTGAGTGGTTTTGATATGATAAATTGTGTTTTGTGTTGGAGAAGCATGGTTTCTTGTTGAATTGAGTTTTTTCAGGCCATTTTAGACCTGTTTGAAGTATTCATAAGATTGTGTGAGGGTTGGATGAGTTTTTTCAATAAACCCCTAGTTTCTTGGGTAAAAAGAAGGGTTTTGTGATTTGGCACTTTGGTGAGTGATTTTCTGAAAAGAAATGGTGGAATCCCTGGTTTGATAACATATAGAATGCTTCCCTAATGATTTTTGTGTTTTGGAAAAGGATTTAAGATAAGGTCCTTTGTAAAAGAGGCCTAATTTAGGGCCTAGTTGGTGTAGAAATCTAGTTTTGATGAAGTTGTAACAAACAAGCCTATTGTGGCTTGTTGATATTTTATTGTGTGCCCTGTTGGGACTTTGAAAGGGTCGGGTCTTGGTTTGAGGAGACCTTCTCTAAAATATATACTTGGTTGAGTGAGTTAGTTATGCTAAAAGGATGACTGTTGAATTGGTGAAAGTGAAGAATTTTATGAATTGTTAATTGTGAATTATTGTTGTTGGTTGATTTTGTGTTGAGTTGTGTTATAGGACCTCCCCTGATTGCATCAATACACAAGGTAATTCAATTGTTAAATAAAAAAATGCCTCAAAGAGATGTGGTTTTGGTGCACTAGGGGGGTTCCAAAGTCTAAGAAGGTTCATTATGACTACTCCATGGTCTAGGCTCTGTAGTTCAGTGGAGTAGGTTAGTTTTAGGTTTTGTAAGGTGTGTGCATGTTGTTTTGTGTAGGGGAAAACAAGAATCCATCATTTTGTTGTTGTCCTCTCAAGAAATACAAAAGTTTTCCAATGAAAATGGATGGTTGCAAGTTGGTGATTAAGGAAAGAGCATTCAATGAGACTATAAGTTTGTTCCTAAAGCATGAGTAAACATTTCTAAATTTTTTTCAAGCAGTGGTAGAGCATGTGAAGGTTTGGAGTATGATTTGTTGTTATTTCGCCATGTAAGTTGCATTGAAGATTGAATTAGTGAATCATGAAGGAATTGAATGGTTCTGAGTTTCTAATCTTGTTTATGCAATGTTACAATCAATTTTATGATGGTTAATCTATTTTTGAGTCTGACAAAGAGTTGGAGCCAAGTTCTAATGTTTTGTGGAAATATGAAATCAAGTGAAATTGAAGGATTTTGATGAAAAGATGACTGAGTTTGTTGGTTGATCTTCTCCAATTTAAGTTAGGGTCAGAAGTACCCTTGATGATTTGTGGATCCTGGTAGATGCTTTGCATCAGTTTTAAAAATGTAATTGGCAAGTGTATATAATTGTGTAATTTAAAATGTGCATTGCAACCTAAGGTTATAATGACAAACAAACAATGATCAACATGGAATATGCAAAATAACAAAAATGAAAGCAAGCCATAATAGAATGAAAGAAAGTGCATAAATAATTCACATACCTAAAAAACTAGAGCTTCAAATGGAGGAGTTCAACCCAATTATGTAGCCTTTGATTCTTCTTTCTTCAAACTCCTCAACAATTTGACTTCTTCAAAAGCTCGTTCCCCTCCAAACTATAATTGTATATCACTTTTTAATGGAATTCAGACTTGAATTGATATTATTTGCCTTTCAATGTGAAAACTATGCTATTTCATGCAAAGGTGCTGGAAAGATCATGAAAAAAGTGGTGGAATGTGAAAAACATGCATGCACACTTCACAACATCATCACAAAGCGTCTTTTTGTCATAGCATGCACAGAACAAGGAGAATATGTAGAATGTGGGCCTTGAGATCACGGGTATATTGATTTTTTTTCCCATTTTTAATGCAAGACAAAACACACTCACATTATAACGCACTCGTGTTATAACGCACTTGCATTATAACGCACTCATGTTATAATGTGTGCATGTTATTTCTTGCTAAAATGATCATATCTATACTTCTTCAAAACGTGCTCACGTTATATGAAATATGGTTTTTTTTAAGATTTATTTTCTCTCTCTTTGTCTATACCCTCTACCCTAATTCTATATCTCTCCCCTGTACCCTTATAGTAGTGGAGATAGAGGTGAGTGTGTGTGAGAGAGAGAGATAGAGAGAGGTTGAGGGAGGGAGAGGAGAGATATATAGTAGAGAGGGAGGGAGGGTTGAGGGTTTTAGGGTTGTAGGGTTTAAGGGCTCAGGGTTAAGGGTAGAGGGTGTAAGGTTGAGAGAGAGATAGAGTTGGAGAAAGAGAGAGAGGGAGAGAGAGAGAGAGTGGGAGAGATGGATATAGAAAGGGAGGGAGAGAGGGGGAGAGTGGGAGAAAGAGAGAGTGGGAGAGAGTGGGAGAGTGGGAGAGTGGGAGAGAGGGAGAGTGGGAAAGAGCAAAAGAGGGGGAGAAAGAGGGAGAGGGAGGGAGAGAGGGAGGGAGAGAGGGAGAGTGGGAGAAAGAGAGAGTGGGAGTGATTGAACAATGAGAGAGACCTAAGAGAGGGAGAGGGGGTAAGAGGGAGAGATTTGAGAGAGATAGAGGGTAGAAGGTTGAGAGTTAAGGGTTTAAGGGTTAAGGTTTTAAAGGGTTAAGGGTTAAGGATAGTGTTGGTTCTCAAAAATGCAGGTTTGAACCACGAGAGGTTTTCAAGCTCTCAAAAAAAATTTGGCAAACATACAAGGCCAATTGATATAGTTGCAACTTCTTCTCTTTAGGTTCTGCTAGACCTAGGCGGGTGTACCTATGTGAATAATGCAGATTTGAAATGTATTTCCCTGTTTGAGCAATCTATTCACAATCGCAAATGGAAGTGAATAGATGAAAATCACTACAACTATGCCTACTCCTACTGCACAAAGGAAAGGATTTTGAATAAGTTTTTTGTTTATGAACTTTATTCTCTGGGTTGTGGCAGATCAGTGCCTTCTATCCACATGGGCAATGGAGTCAAAAATCAAGAATTATGTGTGTTTCCTTCTCTGGCTTCATTCAAGTTGCTAGGCACTTTGAAAAATGAAACTATATGACTGGCATAAAACTTCATTAATTTATGACTTGCATAAATTGTGCTGGAATGTTTCTTAACATGGTTCTTCTTTAACTATCCAAAAGAAATCTTAATACCACTGTGACTTAGTTAAAAAAAATTAATTATGACTTGCAAACACCAATTAATTAAATCACACAAAATGGGAATACACTTTGATAAATCAGAGATATACTTGATATGCTGATTTAAATGATTAAAGACCTCAAGTTGGAGACAACCAGATAAAGAATATAAATTTTATACATTACAAAAACTGAACACCAGAAAGAAAATCACCAATTAAAATTCAGTATCTCCATTGATTCTGCTTCAAGAAAAATCTGTCATTTTTTGCATTCCCCAGTCTTCATTTTCTAAAAATTCTACGTCTTCTAACTACTCTTGTCCCCTTCTAATTGATTTTTTCAAATTATTTATACATTACATTCCAAGGGTCATGACCCTTCACTTTCATGTTACAACCGTTCACATCTATTGATAGAAAATAAAATATTTAATTGAGTTGCCTTATTGGCAAATTAAATATTTTTAACATAGTCTTGCTTTACTTTCACTTTAATACCTTTTCTACCTTTATTATTTCACTTTATGTACTGCTCCATCATCTATGGTATGACCGCATCCTCAGATTCTGACGTCATCATCAACCTCCTCGCCACTCAACCGCAACCCTTATTTCTACCACCTGCGGTATCGCGGTGTCCGTCTATGCTGCTTCCTCCGCCGTCTGCTAGTTGTTTACCACAGCACCACAGTCTGCTTCATGACTGGTGGTGATACCATGGTAGCCACTCCAACTGCCAGCCTCTATCCATCGTAGTCACCGCGGTCCATGTTTAGACCGTGCGCGGTAGCGCGGTAAGAATTTTATGCCTGCCCTAACCATTTACCGCAATCACAGTGGTCTTCGTTGGAGCCCACCGCAGTATCGTGGTGACTGTCTTCTTCACTACTTCACCGGTTATCCCGCCACCGACCGCAATACCGCAGTCAATGTTTTGACAGCACGCAATGTGGCGGTAAGCCTTCGCTAACCACTCCTTAACTGCTACCACCATACTGCGGTGACTATGCTAACTGTGCGCGGTAACCATTCCATCCACCGCCACTTCCCCGCTGACTATTTATCATGGCACCGTGGTGTATGTGCTAACCACGTGCAGTGTAGCGGTAATAGTTATTTTGATTGTTCATAACCGCCACCGCTATATCACGAGCCATATTGTGGGAGGCCACGGTAAAGCGATGAAGAAATTAAAGGAAATGAATAAGGCAGTGGTAAAGGGTATAAGCTATTTTAAAAGGTAGTGAATGATTTTGTCATGAAAAGATAGGCAAATATTATGGAATTAAATGAGGGAAAAATATGAGGGCTATATAGGCCAAAAATAAGGTAGTGAAATAAGGGTAAAAACCTTTCTTAACATTGTAGAGGGTGTTGAACGATTATTTTATGAGAGAGATAGTGAATATACTAGGTCCAAAATGGGAAAATCATTTAGGTTTTTGATGGAAAATTTTTGGTTCTAACAGTGGCTCCTGTTGGGGATGAGTGGTTTTGCAAATCACTACAAGAATCTAGAAACTACTGGGCGAGTAGACCAAGTAAAGGATATGAAAAATGAAGGCAATGGAAAATGGAGGGACTGAAAAGATGAATGAGATGGAAAATGGAAAGATGGAGCATGACCCTACACCACTGTACATGGAAAGAAAACAAATGTTTTCAACAAGGGAACTTCTGAGAATGTCCATGTACTGGCAAACCCAGACCCTTCAAAATTTCCTAAACTACTGTGCATGGAAAAGAATGTTTAAAGAGGTTTGCTAAGAATTGTCCATGCACTGGCAATCCTTAATCCTCTGTGTCTGCTATGGTTCAAAAATCAAACCATAAGGATGGCCCCAGGACACCCAAAAGAAAAACCTGCACTTTCCTCTGTCATAGACTTTGTTCTGATTAGAGCTCATCAGGTTTCTTTTGAAGCTATCCATTCCATCTGCCCTACAACATGCACTGTCATTAAAAACTTTCAAGAAGTCATTGTATTCAACCTGACTCATATTCTTTTCACCACTCTGCATTTCATCATTCTTATTATCATATATGACAAATCTTTGTCATCTTCAACATACAAAGTGTATCCACATTCAACAAAACATTCATAGGCTTGCTCAATATCATATGTTGTTGTATGATCCAGCAATTGTACTGGGACCTGAAAATCTGAATGCTTCACATGGGAATCTAGAAATTCTATCTCATCAGCATCTTCTAGAACAATCAAATCAGAACAACTTTCCATTTCTTTTCTATCACCAGTTGGCATTGACACATACCTATGATCCATACAGTCCTCTTTATACATACTTGAATCAACAAATATTGAACACTCATCATCAATGATATGCAAACCAATATCCTTCTCTTGTAGGCAAAAATTATTCAAATCACATACCTCTTCTTGGACAGACATGGATCTTTGATCAGCTTCAAGGAATTCCTCATCACTGTGAGAGATGCACATGGGGTCATATGAATTGTTACACATAGTATCTTCACTATCAAAGCAGATATATGCTGGAGCCAAAAATTCAAAATCATCTTTATGTGTATACTTCTGGTATTCAAGAGTTAACAAAGCTGAAACTTGCTCACTGCTGAGTGAACACGTCTCTGCTTCCATATCTTCTACCATTTTTCCAACTTCTTGATCTTCATAAGAACTACAACAATCACCCTGTTGTAGATCAACATCCACAATTTCATCTTCACAATTTGAATCACAATCTGTTATGCAAGAGAGACTCTCCATATGTTCATTGTTGGATGGCATGATATCTTCTTCTAATTCAACTTCTGAAACATTGCTGATGTACTCCCCAGATGATGTGTCCCCACCAATATCATTAATGTTGCAATCATCTTCCAAATATGAAAAATTGTCATTAGAAATCCTAGTAGAACATGCTTCATTTGTTTGTTGCATTTTTTGAGCATCCATGATATCACTATTAGATTTATTATTGCCAGTATCCATATACCTTTTCCCAAGCATGGAATCAATAAATTTATTCACTACATCAAAGGCATGTATTTTTAATGACTCTGACCAATAAACTACTTCAAGCTCCGATGCTCTTAGAAATTGTGCAACAAATGTGGGTCTTGTAGGCCTTTAATGAGGAGGTAATTGCATACAGATGTCTATCATCCTGTTGTACAAAAAACTCATAGATTCTCCCTTATATCTCCTTATGTCAAAAAAGGCATCCACAAGATTTTTACCTCTCTCTTGAGTTTGAATATACTCATCAAAAGTGTTTTGTTGTGAATAGAGTACATTACCTCTACTACCAAAGTTCTCAGTTGCATCATGGGGCACTTGTGGTGTCCAAGATCTACTAACATTTGTGTATTCATCCCTACTATATGATGGCCCATTAAGTGATGTATCTGGAACACTTTTGACTCCCAATTGCAGCAATTGTTGGTTCACTTGTAGCATTTGTTGTTCCAATTGTAGCCTTTGTTGTTTCAATTCATTCAACTCTCTCATTGACTGTTGTCTCCACACTTCTTCTAACATCTTGACAAAAAAAATTGACCAAGTGTTACCATTCCATAATATCTATGCATTGTTTATCAAATTGAAATAGAGTCGCCACCTACTTTTCCCAAAAGTAGGAAAATGAAAAGGATTTTGATGTTGCTTTGGTTTGCCGCAGTGGAATCTCCAAAAAAAATGTAAAACTTTGTTGACTCTATAAATGAAAAGGCTGAAAAAACTTTCCTGAGTATAGTCCCCAGCGGAGTCGCCAAACTATTGGTTCTCAAAAATGCAGGTTTGAACCATGAGAAGTTTCCAAGCTCTCACAACACTTTTGGCCAACATACAAGGCCAATTGATATATTTGCACCTTCTTCTCTTTTGGTTCTGCTAGACCTAGGCGGGTGTACCTATGTGAATAATGTATATTTGAAATGTATTTCCCTGTTTGAGCAATCTATTCACAATGGAAAATAGAAGTGAATAGATGAAAATCACTACAACTATGCCTACTCCTACTGCACAAAGGAAAGGATTTTGAATAATTTTTTTGTTTATGAACTTTATTCTATGGGTTATGGCAAATGAGTGCCTTCTATCCACATGGGTAATGGAGTCAAAAATCAAGAATTATGTGTGTTTCCTTCTCTAGCTTAATTCAAGTTGCTAGGCACTTTGAAAAATGAAACTATATGACTAGCATAAAAATTCATTAATTTATGACTTGCATAAATTGTGCTGGAATGTTTTTTAACCTGGTTGTTCTTTAACTATCCAGAATAAATCTTAAAATCACTTTGACTTAGTTAAAAGAATTTAATTCTAACTTGCAGACACCAATTAATTAAATCACACAAAATGGGAATACACTTTGATAAATCATAGATATACTTGATATGCTGATTTAAATGATTAAAGACCTCAAGTTGGAGACAACCAGATAAAGAATATAAATTTTATACATCACAACAACTAAACACTAGAAAGAAAATCACCAATTAAAATTCAGTATCTCCATTGATTCTGCTTCAAGAAAAATCTGTCATTATTTGCATCCCCCAGTCTTCATTTTCTGAAAAATCTACCTCTTCTAACTACTGCTGTCCCCTTCTAATTGATTTTTTCAAATTATTTATACATTACATTCCAAGGGTCACAACCCTTCACTTTCCTATTACAACCGTTCACATTTATTGATAGAAAATAAAATATTTAATTGAGTTGCCTTATCGGAAAATTAAATATTTTTAACACAGTCTTTCTTTACTTTCACTTTAAAACCTTTTCTACCTTTATTATTTCATTTTATGCATTGTTCCATCATCTAAGGTCTGATCACAGCCTCTGACTCTAACGTCATCGTCAACCTCCTCACTGCTCAACCACAACCCTTATTTCTACCACCCGCGGTATCGCAGTGTCCGTCTTTGCCGCTTCTTTCGCCGTTTGCTAACTGTTTACCATGACACTACGGTCTGCTTGGTGACTAGTGGTGATACCACAATAGCCACTCCAACTGCTAGCCTCCATCCACCGTAGTCACCGCGGTCCATGTTTAGACCGTGCGCAGTAGCGCGGTAAGCATTTTATGCCTACCTTGACCATTTACCGCGATCACCACGATCTTCGTTGGAGCCCCCTCACGGTATCGTGGTGAGTGGATTCTTCGCTACTTCACCGATTATCTCACTGCGCACCGCGATACCATGGTCAATGTTTTCACTATGCACGATGTGGCGGTAAGCCTTCACTAACCACTCCTTAACTGCTACCACCATACCGCGGTGACTATGCTAACTGCGCATGGTTGCGCGATAACCATTCCATCCACCGCCACTTCCCTGCTGACTGTTTACCGCGCCACCGCGGTGTATTTGCTAACCACGCGCAGTGTAGTGGTAATAGTTATTTTGACAGTTCATAACCAACACCGCTATACCGTGAGCCCTTTTGTGGGAGGCCGCAGTAAAGCGGTGAAGACATGAAAGGGAATGAATAAGGCAGCGGTAAAGGGTATAAGCTATTTTAAAAGGTAGTGAATGATTTTTTCATGAAAATATAGGCAAATATTATGGAATTAAATGGGGGAAGAATATGAGGGCTATATAGGCCAAAAATAAGGTAGTGAAATAAGGTTAAAAACCTTTCTGAACATTGTAGAGGGTGGTGAATGATTATTTTATGAGAGAGATAGTGAAAATACTAGGTCCAAAATGGGAAAATCATTTAGGTTTTTGATGGAGAAATTTTGGTTCTAGTAGTGGCTCTTGTTGGGGATGAGTGGTTTTGCAAATCACTACAAGAATCCAAAAACTATTGGGAGAGTAGACCAAGTAAAGGATATGAAAAATGAAGGCAATGGAAAATGGAGGGAATGAATAGATGAATGAGATGGAAAATGGAAAGATGGAGCATGACCCTACACCACTGTACATGGAAAGAAAAAAATGTTTTCAACAAGGGAACTTCTGAGAATGTCCATGTACTAGAAAACCTAGACCCTTCAAAATTTCCTAAACTACTGTGCATGGAAAAGAATGTTTAAAGAGGTTTGCTAAGAATTGTCCATGCACTGGAAATCCTTAATCCTCTGTGGCTACTATGGTTCAAAAATAAAACCATAAGGATGGCCCCAGGCCACCCAAAAGAAAAACCTACACTTTCCTCTGTCATAGACTTTGTTCTGATTAGATCTCATCGGGTTTCTTTTGAAGCTATCCATTCCATCTACCCTACAACATGCACTATCATTAAAAACTTTAAGGAAGTCATTGTATTCAACCTGACTCAAATTCATTTCACCACTCTGCATTTCATCATTCTTATTATCATATGACAAATCTTTGTCATCTTCAACATACAAAGTGTATCCACATTCAACAAAACATTCATAGGCTTGCTCAATATCATATGTTGCTGAATGATCCAGCAGTTGTACTGGAACCTAAAAATTTGAATGCGTCACATGGGAATCTACAAATTCTATCTCATCAGCATCTTCTAGAACAATCAAATCAGAACTACTTTCCATTTCTTTTCTATCACCAGTTGGAATTGACACATACCTCTGATCCATACAGTCCTCTTTATACATACTTGAATCAACAAATATTGAACATTCATCATCAATGATATGTAAACCAGTATCCTTCTCTTATAGGCAAAAATTAATCAAATCACATACCTCTTCATGGACAGACATGGATCTTTGATTAGCTTCAAAGAATTCCTCATCACTGTGAGAGATGCACATGGGGTCATATGAATTGTTACACATAGTATCTTCACTGTCAAAGTAGATATATGCTAGAGCCAAAACTTTAGAATCATATTTATGTGTATAATTCTGGTATTCAATAGAAAAAATATGAAACTTGCTCACTACTAAGTGAACAGGTCTCTGCTTCCATATCGTCTACCATTTCTCCAACTTCTTGATCTTCATAAGAACTGCAACAATCACCCTGTTGTAGATAACCATCCACAATTTCATCTTCACAATTTGAATCATAATTTGTTATGCAAGAGAGACTCTCCATATGTTCATTGTTGGATGGCATGATATCTTCTTCTAATTCAACTTCTAAAACATTGTTGATGTACTCCCCAAATGATGTGTCCCCACCAATATCATTAATGTTGCAATCATCTTCCAAATCTAAAAAATTGTCATCTTCCACCCTCTTAACCCCTCAACCCTCAACCCTCAACCCTTAAACCCTAATCCCTCAACCCCTATACCCTCTTAATCGCTCTACCCTTAAACCATAATCCCTCAACACCTATACCCTCTTAATCCCTCAACCCTCAACCCTTAAACCCTAATCCCTCAACCCCTATACCCTCTTAATCCCTCAACCCTTAAACCCTAATCCCTCAACACCTATACCCTCTTAATCCCTCAACCCTCAACCCTCAACCCTTTAACCCTTAAACCCTAATCCCTCAACTCCTATACCCTCTTAATCCCTCAACCCTCAATCCTTAAACCCTAATATCTCAAATCCTATACCCTCTTAATCCCTCAACCCTTAACCCTCAACCCTGAAACCCTAATCCCTCAACCCCTATACCATCTTAATCCCTCAACCCTCAACCCTCAACCATTAAACCCTAATCCCTCAACCCCTTTACCCTCTTAATCCCTGAACCCTGAACCCTAAACCCTAATCCCTCAACCCCTATACCCTCTTAATCTATCAACCCTAAACCCTGAACCCTTAAACCCTAATCCCTCAACCCCTATACCCTCTTAATCCCTCAACCCTCAACTCTTAAACCCTAATCCCTCAACCCTAAATCCTTATACCCTAATCCCTTAACACTTATACCCTCTTAATCCCTCAACCCTCAACCCTTAAACCCAAATCCCTCAACCCCTATACCCTCTTAATCCCTCAACCCTCAACCCTCAACCCTTAAACCCTAATCCCTCAACCCTCAACCCTTAAACCCTAATCCCTCAACCCCTATACCCTCTTAATCCCTCAGCCCTTAAACCCTAAACCTCTAATCCTCAACCTCAACCCTTAAACCTTTAATCCTCTCAACACCTATAAATTCTTAATCCTCAACCTCAACCTTAAACCCTATTACCTCAACCCATATACCCTCTTAATCCTCTCAACCTCAACTCCTTAAAACTCCTAATCCATCAACCTCATAATCTCTTAATCCTCAACTTCAACCTCAACCCTAAAACCCTAATACCTAAAACCCTATACCCTCTTAATCCCTCAACCCTCAAACCTTAAACCCTAATCCCTCAACCCCTATACCCTCTTAATCCTTCAACCCTTAAACCCTAATCCCTCAACCCATATACCTTATTAATCCCTCAACCCTTAAACCCTAATCCCTCAACCCCTATACCCTATTAATCCCTCAACCCTTAAACCCTATTCCCTCAACCCCTATTCCCTCTACCCTATACATTGGACCCTCAACCCTAATCCCCTAACCCTATACCCTCAATCCTCTACCCTCAACCTTCAACCCTCAACCCTCAAACCCTCTACCCTCTACCCTCTACCCTATAAACCCTTAAACACTCAACCCTAAACCCTCAACCCTTAAACCCTATACCCTTAAGCCCTCTACCCTCTACCCTCAACCCTAATCTCCCAACCCTTAAACCCTTAAACCCACTTAGTAAACACTCTACCCTAATCCCTCAACCCCTATACGCTTTACCATATACATTGGACCCTATACCCTCAATCGTCCACCCTCAACCCTCAACCCTTAAACCCTCTACCCTCTACCCTCTATCCTATGCATTAAACACCCAACCCTCAATTCTCAACCCTCAACCCTTAATCCCTCAATTCTCAAACCTAAAACCCTAAACCCTCAACCCTGATACCCTCTACCCTATACATTGGACTCTTAACCCCAATCCTTCAACCATATGTACCCACAACCCTAATCCCTGAACCCAATACCCTAATCCCTCAACCCTATAGGTCATCAACCCTCTACCCTATACATTGAATCCTCAACCCTCATATATCTATGTCCCTCCCTCCTCTTCTCTCCTTCTCTCTATCCATCCATCCCTCCCTCTCTACCCTAAACCCAAAATCCTTAAACCCTTAAACACTCAACCCTAAACCCTAAACCCTCAACCCTTATACCCTAAATGCTTAAACCCTCTACCCTCTACCCTCTACTCGCAACTCTCAAACCAATACCCTCTACCCTAAACCCCAATCCCTCAACCCTTACACCCTTAAATCCAAGAAAAATCTCTACCCTAATCCCTAAACCCTCAACCCTTAAACCCTCAACCCTCTACCCTCAACCCTCAACCCTCAACCCTTGAACCCTAATCCCTCAACCCCTATAACCTCTACCCTATACATTGGACCCTCAATCCTAATCCCTCGACCCTATACCCTTTACCCTCAATCCTCTACCCTCAACCTTAAACCCTCAACCCTCAACCTTGAACCCCCAACCCTCAACCCTCAACCCTCAACCCTAAACCCTTAAATCCTCTACCCTCTACCCTCTACCTATAAATTAAACCCTCAACCCTCAATTATCAACCCTCAACCCTTAATCCCTCAACCCTCAATCCTTAAACCATAAACCCTCAAATCCTATACCCTCTACCCTTTACATTGGACCCTCAACTTAATCCTTCAACCATATACCCTCAAACCTATACCCTAAACCCTCTACCCTCAACCCTAAAACATTAACCCTAAACCCTTCAACCCTAAACCATTAAACCTTCTACCCTATACCCTCAACCCAATACCCTCTACCATCGACCCTAATCCCTCAACCCTCAACCCTTAAACCCTAATACTCTAGAAACCATCAACCCTCTAGGTTCTCCACCCTAATCCCTCAACCCCTATCACTTTCTCTCTATCTATACATCTCACCTCTCCCTCCCTCCCTCTTTCCTACCCTCTCTAATTGCCTCTATCTACCCTCTCCCTCTTTCTACGTACCTCTCATTCAATCAATCCCTACCACTCTCTCTTGCTCCCTCCCACTCTCTCCCACTCCCTCTCTCCCCCTCTCTCTCATGTCTCTCCCTCCCACCCGCTCTCTCTCTTAAGTCTCTCCCTTTGGAAACCTACCTAGGTAACTCTCTCTCTCTCCCCTCTCTCTATATATCCCTCCCACCCTACCTAGATAAGTCCCTCTCACTCCACCCCCTCTTTCTCTACCTCTATCAAGTCACTCCCTCCCACACCCTCTCCCTCTATCAGGTCACTCCCTCCCACACCCTCTCCCTCTCTCAGGTCTCTCACTCAGACTCCCTCTCTCTCTCACTCCCTCTCACTACCTATCTCTCAAGTCTCTCCCTTTGGCACCCTACCTACATAACTCTCTCTTTCTCTCTCTCTCCCTTTGGCACCCTACCTACATAACTCTCTCTTTCTCTCTCTCCCCCCCCTCTCTCTCCCTCCCTCTATCCCTCCCACCCTACCTAGCTAAGTCCCTCTCACTCCAAACCCTTCTCTCCCACTCCCTCTCTCTTAAACTCTCACTTCCATCCCCTCTCCCTCTCTCCAGACTCTCTCTCTCTCTCTCTCTCTTGAAATTCTCCCTCCCTCTAAAGACATACATACTTACATACATACAAGCATAATACATATGTACATACAATCCTACATCCATACAAGCATACATACATACATGTGTAGATACAATCTTACATACATATAGGCATACATACAATATACATGCATTGATACATACATGCATATATACATACATACAAGCATGCATACATGCATGACATACAAGCATACATGTACATACAAACATACAAATATATCAACATACATTCAATAGAGTGGAATTTAACATAAAGGAGGAAATCACGCAAGCACATTATAATGCACTCATGTTATGTCTTGGTTGACATGTTTCTCGCAAAAGTAAAAATCCATGTCACAACTGTGATATAACGCGAGCGTGTTATATCTTGCTTTGGGAATCCCCAAGCCTTAGGATTGGTATTTTCCTTGGAATACCAACCTAAAGGCTTGGAGGGCATTCCCAATGACCAAAGACGTGATTTTGCAAATTCTACAATATTTCACATAATCAAGTTCGTGCTCACCATCACGATTGCATGTGGTTCAATACCAAACAAATCGAACATCTAGGTAATGTTATATTCTCTCTTAGCTATCCAACAATGTAATTTTTTTCACTTTCTAACATTGTTAAGCCTTTCAGCCATAATTTATTTTGTTTGTATGTCTCTTTTTTGGCAAAAAGTAGTGTTTGGTGTTTTTTCCTTTATAAATTAACCGCTCATCGAAATTTCAAATAAATTACATTTGTAGAAGCTAGAATCCATTCTGCAATTTTTTTAATTTTTTTTAAAATCAATTATTTTCCAAAATTCGTAGGGGTAGCACGGCCAAAATTCTATTTTTCAAGAAGTGTCCACTTCGAAAATTAGTAAAAATTCAAATATTCATTAAAAAATTATCAGAAAAATCATGCATCAACTACATACTATTAGCTAACTTCTGACTGTTGTGATTTTAAAAATGCTAAAAAAAAGTTCATCGTACGAGGGTCGTACAAGAGTTGCTATGTTATGTTTTTCTAACAAAAACAACACCAATTTGTGTACGTCCCTCATTTGAACCCCTTAATCTCAACCATTTTAAAAATAAATTAGTAGTTTAAAAAGTAGACTCGGAGCACTTCGATCCTTGTTTTTGTTCCATATCAAAATTTTTATTGTAAATTTCATGTCCAAGGTTAGTATTTCATGATTTTAGAAAAAAGGTGTCCACTTAATTCCCCTTTTTGGAAACCATCTTTGTGCACTTACCCAGGAATGGAGAATGATTAATGAAAAAATAATGTTGTTGCAACTCACTAAACCCTAGCAATAAGAGGCTACAAACATGTATGAGATGGATCCAATGGGTGTATATCTTGACTCTTTCTTTAATGTGATAGATCTTGAGTGAAATGCTAGCTTGAATCATAAAACCCTACATCACAATTGTTAGCTCCAAAACAAACATGATGCATGAAGACTTTGACATGATGTTTGATGCTTGAATAATGCTCCAAAATGCTTGATAGTATGCCCTTGAATGCTCTTGAATGCTCTTTTGAACTTAAACTTGCTATTATGAATTCTCTCACAAAAGTCTTAGGTAAAAATGAGTGAAAGAACCTTGTATTTATACTTAATTATGCAAGAATTCCTGAAATTACAACACTACAAACCGACATCAGATCTAGGAGGATAAAATCCCACCAAGAATTTGAATTAATTCTAATTTTGGGCCACACGGGACTCATACACCCAAGGTGGCGTATGGGTCCCATTAGGCATAGTTTATGGGACCAAATTCAAAAAATCTTAGAAAGGTGTAAAATCAAGATCGAGACCCAAAACCCTAGGTGGGAATCATATGCCCAAGGTGGCAAATGAGTCCCAAACCACCAAATCTGGGCCACACAACTTAAAAAAACCATAATTATGATTGGATGTTGGTTTATGTCAGGATCATCCTTGAAAAGATGCATTAAATGAGGCATGTGGATGCAAAATAAGGCCAATTAAAGCATAAAGAAGCCCAATTATTTATGGAAACCCTAGAAAAGTGTGAAAATGTGTTACACCACTTTACAACACTCTAAATAAGGTAGGATTAGGTTTATTTAGTTCACAAGGGCCCAAGACCTAATGTGAGTGTGTTAGTCATATTACAACACTAAGTCAAGGCATCATTAAGCTCAATTTTACGAGGGCCCAAACAAGTGTGAAAATGTCACCGACAACATTTTTCAACACTACAATTATGATGATGCAATAAATGTCCAGTAATTTGACTATGTGGTACATTGTAGTTGTGTTGAGGTTCAACTTTAGCATTAGGTACCCATTGAAAATCTCATGTTACAAATTGAGCATGACAACACCAATATGGGGGATTTTATATTTAAAAATAAGTATGATATATAATAATTTCTATTGATTTATTTAAAAATTAATACACTAAAAAAAGGCCCTACTAACATACTAAATAGATAAATAAGCGCATGGAAATGGTGGACAAGAAAGTGGCCACTAAGAATTTTGAAGGTGATTAAACATAATATACTTTCTTCTTCAAAATATAATGCAATCATGTTATGGTTGAATATGCTCAACCCATAACACAAACACATTATAGTATATGCATGTTATTCACACATTGAAATTGCTATGTGTTTATCTTTATAATACATAGAATTTCAATCGCTGCCCTTATAGCTCTTCCTCACCATCACCTATCAGTTGTAAAACACCAAGAAATCTTGAACTTGGTGATGAGGATGATGAAACATAAGAAGAGGTTTTTCTTCCATTACATTGGTTTCTCCATCTTTCATTACATCAATCCTCTTCTCCTATGCAAAAAATATTCCTAAGTGGTATCAACCAAATTGAACAATGTAATAGATGATGCATTTGTAAATACATCTACTAGTGGGTCTAAAATTCACAATAAATTTCATGAGGTATACTTGGCCCTTTAATGTGTATAGTTATCTAGAGTTTTAAATTAGAATTAGTATACTAGGATGAGTCACTGCCTTCAAAATATTCTATGGGTGCATAATATAAGAAAATACTACAGAATAAAAATATATGAACTTAATGATCTTCCACTTGATATGAAGGATAGTAGATGCAATTGGGTTTAATACTTAAAATATATAAGGAAAATCTTAGAATTGACCAATACAAGTGCCAACTTGTCACTAAGGGATATGCATAGAAGGAAGGTATTGATTATGATGAAATATTTTCCACCATAGCAAAGATCAAGACTATTCAAATGGTTTTGGGGATGGAATCATAGTTTGGTGCAAAATTTCATCAAATGGATCCCAAGAAGTTCTTTCTTAATAGATATGCGAAGAAAAGTGTGCCAACTTGTGAAATACCTCACTAGAGAATTTGTAAGCTTAATACTCAAAAATAAGGGCTCAATGCAACTAGTACCCATGCACATGGACATCTCATGTAGCCATGGTGTACCCTTGTGCTATCTCCACTCATAGAGAAAGCACTGACATAGTATAGCTCAAAATGTTTGGGAGAGTTGGGGTGTAAATTAGGAGCATGCACAGTGTAGACGTTCCCATGCAAACATTTTGGGATTGAAAATTCATCCACATAACACACATAACAAAAATTAGGCTACCCTACAACTTCACATTGCATGCATCAAACATTTTTTGGGGCATCATTGAAACTTTCACCATGGTGAAATGGTTTCAAGTATTCAAAATATGAGAGAGGTTGTTGTAGAGGGGGCTCACATGCACCTATAGGTTTAGGCAGAATTTTCACATGTGCCACTGACTTCGAGAAACAATGCGCCAATTTTTGACATTTTTTTGTACTTAGGGATCTTAAGAGAAAGCATCAACATAGTATAATTCAAAACATTCGAGAGATTTGGGGTGAAAAAAAAGACCATTCCTAGTGTATATGTCCCCACCTAGATGTTTTGGTGCTAACACTTTGGCCCCATGAAGAACAAAACAAAAATTAGCCTACCTTGCAACTTTACACTACATGCATCTAGCAGTTTTTGGGGTAGCAAAAAACTTTCACCATGGCCAAACAACTTGTAGATATGAAAAACTAAGAGATGTTATTGTAGAGGGACCCTAAATGACCATGTACCTTTATATGAAACATTTCTAACTTCCACAATTTTTGAGAAGGAGCTCATCAAATTTTGCCACTTTTTCATACTTTGGTCTCTAAGAGAAATTACTCGTCCAATGTAGCCTGGAATGATCTGACATGCTAGGGTGTGAAACATGACCTTTTCTAGCATAAAAAAACCCATCGAAACATGTTGTTACTATCAATTTGGTTGCACAATGAACAAAACAAAATTACACCACCTTGCAACTTTCTCTTCAATGCATTTGATGTGTTTTCCATCAATTGAAAAAATTGTCACTATGAGCAAATGGATTGGAGATATGAAAAACTGAGATAGGTTACTATAGAATGAACCTATGTGACCATGTAACTTCAAAAATAATGGTTGTAAGTACCAAAATTTCTAAGAAGGAGCTCATCAAAGTTTTCCACTTTTTCGCACATAGAGCTCTTATGAAGTCATCAGTACAATGTACCCTAGAATGATCTGGCATGATGGGGTGTGAAATAGGACTTTTCATAGCATAAACCTACCCACCCAAACATGTTGGAACTGTCAGTTCAGTTGCATAATGAACATAAAAAAAATTATGCCACCTTGAAACTTTAGACTGCATGCATCTAACACTTTTTGCAACTTGTGAAATCTTGTCACCATGGGCAGATGGATTGGAGATATGGGAAAATGAGAGAGGTTATTGTATACGGAACCTACATGATCATATACCTTCAGAGGGAATGGTTGTATGTGCCATGGTTTTTGACAAATATCTTGTCAAAGTTTTTTATTTTTTCACACTTTACTCTCTTAAGAGAAATCATTAGTACAATTTAGCCTAGAACTTTTCGGCATGCTAGGGTGAAAAAAAATACCTTTACTAGCATAAACCTACCCAATTGGATGTGTTGGAATTATCAGTTTGTCACACGATGAACATAACCAAAATTATGCCATCTTGCGACTTTCTCTTCAAGGTATTTGATGATTTTTTCATCAACTGAAAACTTGTCACCATGAGAAAATTGATTGGAGATATGGAAAATTGAGAGAGATTATTATAGAGTGACCCTACATGATCCTATACCTTTAGAGAGAATGGTTGTAAGTGCCATGGTTTCTAAGAAAAGATCTCGTCAAATTTTACCACTTTTTCGCACTTTCATCTCTTAAGAGAAATCACTGGTATAATGTAGCTTGGAACGTTCTAGCATGCTAGGGTGTGAAAAAAGACCTGGAATAGCATAAAAATTCCCACCTAAATTTTTGGATCTGTTGGTTTGTTTGCACGATGAACATAACAAAAATTATGCCACCTTGCAACTTTCTCTTCAATGTATTTGACACTTTTTCCATCATCTGAAAACTTGTCACCATGGGAAAATGGATTGGAGATATAAAAACTTGAGTGAGCTTACTGTATAGGGACCCTACATGACCATGTACCTTTAGACAGAATGGTTCTAAGTTCCATGATTTCTAAGAAATAGCTCTTCTGAGTTTACCATTTTTTCACACTTAGAGCTCTTAAGAAGTCGTTGGTACAATGTAGCCTAGAACGATCTGGCGTGTTGGGGTGTGAAATAGGGTCTTTCCTAGAATAAACCCACCCACCTATATTTTTTGTAATTTTCAATTTTGTCACATGATGAACAAAACAAAAACTATGCCACCTTGCAACTTTAGATTGCATGCATCTGACACTTTTTCCATCAACAAAAATCTTGTCACTATGGAAAAATGAATTGGATATATCAAAAAAAAAGAGTGATTATTATAGAGGGACCCTATATGATCATATACCTTCAAATGAAATAGTTGTAAGTGCCACGGTTTTTGTGAAATAGCTTGTCAAATTTTTCCACTTTTTTCCACTTTGGTCTCTTAAGAGAAATCGTCAGTACAATGTAGCTTGGAACATTCTAGAATGTTGGGGTGTGAAATAGGACCTTTCCTAGCATAAACCTACCCACTCAGATGTGTTGGAATGGTTGGTTTGGTCGCACAAAAAAACATAACAAAAATTATGCCACCTTGCAACTTTCTCTTCAATGCATTTGGCACTTTTTCTATCAACTGAAAAAATTGTCACCACATGCAAATGGATTGGATATATGAAAATTTGGGAGAGGTTATTGTAGAGGGACCCTACATGACCATTAAACTTAAAAAATAATGGTTGTAATTTTCATGGTTTTTGAGAAAGAGCTCTTATGAGTTTGCCAATTTTTTGCACTTAAAGCTCTTAAGAAGTTGATGGTACAATGTAACCTGGAATGATCCAACATGATGGGGTGGGAAATAGGACTCTACCTAGCATAAAACCAACCCACTTGGATGTGTTGGAACTGTCGATTTGGTCACACTATGAATAGAACAAAAATTATGCCACCTTGCAACTTTAGACTGTACGCATCTAACACTTTTTCCATCAATTGAAATGTTGTCATGATGGGAAAACGGATTGGAGATATGAAAAATGAGAGATTTTATTGTAGAGATTCTCTATGTGATTCAATACTTTTAGGCGAAATGGTTGTAAGTGTCACAATTTGTGAGAAAGAGATCATCAAATTTTTCCACTTTTTGCACTTTGGTCTCTTAAGAGAAATTGCCAGTACAATGTAGCTTGGAATGTTCTAGCATGTTGGGGTGTGAAATAGTACATTTCCTACATAAAAGTACCCACTCAAATGTGTTGAAACTACTATTTTTATTGCATGATGAACAAAAAAATAATTATGCCATATTGCAACTTTAAACTGCATGCATCTAATGATTTTTCCATCAACTGAAAACTTGTCACCACGGTCTAATGGATTTGAGATATGAAAAAATGAGAGAGGTTACTATAGAAGGACCCTACATGACCATGTACCTTCATAAGAAATGGTTGTAAGTACCATGATTTTTGAGAAAGAATTCGTTAAAGTTTGTCACTTGTTTGCATTCAAATCGCTTATGAGAAATCATTGGCACAATGTATCCTCGAACGATCTGGCATGTTGGGGTATTAATTAGGGCCTTGTCTAGCATAAAACCCCCAATTGAATGTGTTCAAGTTGTCAGTTTGGTTACACAAAGAACTGAATGAAAATTATGCCACCTTGCAACTTTACATTGCATGCACAGAGGCATCACAAAGGAAAAATCATGATCAAAGGACAATAGTATTGAAGAAGGGTTATTCATCACATATGGAAATATCTTATAATCATTTTCATGACTTCATATGATAGTCACATAAGCACTTGATACACATTCACAAAGAACTAGGCTAGGTAGTGAGAAATGAAGAGATTATAGGCACAACCCCTATTTTTTGAAATTCAAGAAGGGAAACCCTTGTGAATTGCAAGAAAGATTGATGAGTTAAAGTTTCAAACGCCAAGGGTAGTCTTTCAAGCATTAATTAATCTTGAACAATCATAGTCATTATGAAAGTCCTAGTTTTGAAGACATTATGATAGTCATAGTGGTTTACAAGCATGAACATAGCAAGGGGAAATCATACCACTAATTGGTGATAGTCATTTATGACTATGTTAAAGACCTTGACTATGAGATTCCTATGAGTCTTCATGGGGTTTTCCTTTGTAAAACCAAGAAAACACCTATGACAAGGGAGTAGGTATGCACATGTTGTTAGGATAGATCTCAGTGATTGTGGTGCACTCAATGAGGATTATTTTAAGCTTGCAAAGACTTATAGATAAAAATCATGACATTGCTAAGAATATTATAGGACAAAGATCTTGTTGAGAGTCCTCATGACTGTATTGATGGATTTTTTGCATGTTTCACAATCTAGTATCTTTTTAATCACCTAAAGGTACATGATAGAATAATTTTAACATACTAGGATTACTTCAATACATAGACATGAGGAACTCAAGGATAAACCACATACCACCAAAGATATGAGGTGTAAAATTTGTGCATATCTTCCTAGATGGCATCAAGCTATATACAATACAAGGACACTTGTGTGCATGAAGTGGAAAGTTGCAAAATAGCCAATTGTGAAGTGTCCTTGATGCCTTCTATTTACTGTCATTTGTATTATTGTCCTCTAATCTTTATATGCAGCTCATTATCTTTGAGATCTAAGGACTACCTTCTTGAATCCTTAAGGACTATCTTTCCTCTTTTAATTGCACTCCATTTAACTGAGGTCTGCAACCTTTTGTGCAATCTACCATTAATTACCATCTTGAAACCCTTTAAAGTCTACCCTTATAACTCTTGTTCTTAAAACCTCATGGTTGTCATGAGATTACTGCCTCTTTAATGACTGTGATCATGCATAACTCATAAACAATGATTGAAGTTAGAGGTACTAATAGTACTTATGAGGAGGAACAATAAAATATAGGTTAGCACTATGGATCACTCAAGGGTCCATTTAATAAAGAGAATTCAGAGGTACTCTCACGTACAAATGTATGGTTAGTGGGATTTCTCCTAGTAGATGAAATAGAATGGTTAGTAGAATTTGAGTTTTGTGTGAAATAGAATCATGATGGACCAAAAAATAATGAGGTTATGATTGATTTGGCCCCAATGATAGATACAACAATGAAGGCATGTAAAAATTGAGTCTAATTTTGAGTTTGAGTCTACTATAGAGATATATAAGAATGTAACCAAGTTGCACCCTAGTGAAACCATGCAAATTGTGGATGCAATTCATGATGTATATGGTTTCCATGGAGTTGGAATTGATGTGGCCTCCACAATTTATACCTATATGAATTCATGTAAAAGCTTGAAGTTGAATCATGCTATACAAGGATTCCATGGAGTTGGAATTGATGTTCCCTCTATGATCTAGATACAAGTATGAAGTCATATTAAAAACTAAGCACAAAATCATGATGTATAGGTTTTCTATGGATTTGGAACCAATGCAACACCCACAATCACTAATAGAAATTTATAAGCATCAGTGGCCATGAGACAATGAGGGGCAACAAGGAAGATGATAGGTGGTAGGGAGAACAAAATAAATGTAATCGCCTTGGTTAAAGTAAGACAATAGTCAAAGGGTAGATAAAGCATGACCGAGTGAGGGTTGTACTATTTCTTATGCATAGTAATATGCATATAGTCGACAATCATGTGTTGAGTAGGGTACACTAATATACTCTAATGTGACCTAAGAAAGAAAGAAACACTAATACTCTTTCAACCACTAATATAGTCTAACTATCAATTGCAATATATGAGTTAGAATCAAGAAGAGGTATAAATATATGAAAGAATGTGATTTAAAAATTAAACATTTATAATATATATATTATTTTCTCATTTCCATAGTAGTTAGAACACAAGATAATGATACATATTTTAATAACCAAAAAAAAGTGATTAATAACATGACTTTACAAATCAATCCAATGAACCATTCGGGTTTGTTCTTCTCTTTATTATGTCAAGTATTGCCTCATGGTCAGACTCATGAACCTTCCACAAGTTCTTGTTCATGAATCCACCCCCATATTTGATCAAATGAACATTGGTTGCCACGACAAGGTTTGATTAATGAAGAATATTTCGATGCATGTCAAGGTCCTAAAAAAACTAGACATCAGGCTTCTTAATTGGGAACCTTCTAAGCCATGTTCTAGTAACAACCATCGAACCTATAGGATATTCTATGTTTTCTCCATCTTTAACTAGGGCCTCCAATTTCTTTTTGTCCTGAACACAATGACACAAGTAATAATATGTTCCCTCTTCATTGTCTTCATCTAGAATCACTAAATAAACATGTCTTGCATTGATATGTGCATCCAGTTAGATGAATTTAATAAACATTACAAAAAAATGACAAAGTAAGATAAAACAAGAAATTTTATAAACTATGCAAGTAGATATTATTTGGTTCTAATAGATCTGATACATGATCAAACTCAATGGATGATTGCATCTCTATGATTTGTAGTGTCATCGGGAGATGATACATGTCAAGTGGGCTTAGACTTCTTAACCACCATTCGTCAACACACTCCTTTGACTCACACTCATTCCAAGATTGAACTATACATGAAGAATAAAATCATGTCATATTTCACATATGGATAGTCCATGAACCTATATTGGAGCTTCTAAAAGAGTGTAGCTCACCTAATCTTGTCAATGTACAATAGTCCTCATTTTTTGTAATGTTAGTATCATCTACCAACCAAAAAAATATATGAACTGAAGAATTACCTTCATTACCTAGACACATGGCATGATTACGCTATTGTGCAATTGATTTTACATCTATCAAATTTGTACTATATTTTTACTTTAACTCTTCTCATGCTAAGGCTCTTTTAATAACTGCTCTTGCACCATCATGCTCCCCCTTTCCATTCCTAGCCTTAGAGAAATTCCACATATCTTGAGGACCACTAATCTTATGCATCCTTCTCAACCAATCAAACATACTGGAGTTCTTGAATTGTGGTGTACAATTATTTGACCATATGATATGTTGATAGAATGATATGCCCCTACTAGCCAAATCAGTGTAGAACATCAGAAAGAAACTTTTTATGAACTTTATAGAATGTGTGTGATCATCACTGATGTAAAATTGATACTCCCTCAATACCTTCATGTCATCCTCTATACTATCACTTGCATGGATAAGTGATATATGCACAAATATAGAAATATGTGTGGGGTTGTAGTACTGTGATTGCACCTTGTTCTATGGTTGTAGTGTGTAGTTCTCTACAAAGTTGACAAGTGAAATGATGGTATGAAGTGGAAATGTGTCATTGCATAACTTGAACTACGAGTCCAACCATTGAGCGCTATGTGTATGCCTTGCATACTCATACACCACATGATCATGAAAAATACCCATAAACTGATACACTGGAATCTTTTTCACTAACCAATTCACACTTTTTTTCTTCTTTCCCATCTTTTAGGCTGTAGGCTACTGTCTTGTATTTTCCAAATTCAATAATTTTGTTTCCAATTGCATGTGTACTATGCATATGTTGAAAAATTGGCAAACATTGCAAGCCAACATAATGAACACATGTGCCATCCAAGCATGATTTCTTGTAAAATAGTTAACCTTCCACTCTTTCACATAAAATGTTAGATATGAAATCCCTTGAAGATCTAGGTGGAGGCCTTATGTTACATTCCTGAGAAGCATTGCTAGTATGCATATCTACACATATACGTTGATAAACATCATAATGGTTAGAAAACTCAATATGTACTCTACAAAAACAAGTAGTGCATGTGTGATTTATTTTGACATAAAAAGGCTTTATCATTTGAAAAAACCTTTGACAAATTTTGACTTAAGGATACATCTCTATAAATTTAGCAAAAAATTGGGTTTGAGTTATATCCAAAAAATGATTTGGATGTGGCTCACAGTTTTGACTACCAATTATCCTTCTTACTATCATTGGATGGATTAGCATGGGCTTATTATGCTTGATCCATGAAGAGTCAAAGCATAATGAAGCCGCTAACGTCAATCTCAACAGCATCAATCAATTGTAAATTAAAGCAAACATTTATCAAAACTAAGCATTCTAAACTATGAAAGAGTTAAAAATGCCTACTCTAATCCATTGAAACATATCTCATTGTGGGAGTGGTGTCGCGTTGATGTGGAACGGTGACCCTTTCCCAATCCCATGGATAAATGAGCTTGCTCCAATCAGTTTTATTGAAGAAAAATGTTGGAATGATTATGAGATGTGTATGAAGATATGATTTTAATCTAAGTGAGCATGATGCAAGCTAATTTACCATGATTTTATGCTAAAATGTTATAGATGTGCAATTAAAAAGCTAATCTGAATGGATTCTAAACTAAAATATTCAAACCCTAATTAATAAACAAGCTAAATGGATGCATTATGTGATCATGGAAGCCATTAATGGAAGATAAAAATATTAATGCAATTGATTTAAGCTAAAATGATATTAAGTAAATTCTAAATATGAGTGTGAGTGTCATTGATTTCAACAGCATAAGTTTGCTCTGAAAGATGGATCCATTTGTCTCCAAATAGTGACCTATTTATAGGAGGACAAATGAGAAATGGAGGGCTAAGATTGAAAAAGCCAATCAATGGTCAAGGATGGAAGAAGTTGGATGCATGGATCATGGATTCTCATCAACAAATGAGAATGAAAGATATATTTTAATTAAGGGTTAACATTCCTTCAAACAAACACATGTTTGACCTATACAAGAGGTTACAAGTTAACTTGCACAAGAAGTTTTGAGTTAACTTGCACATGAAGCTTTGTAAGAATATTCTCTTTCAAATGAGTGAGGAGAGAGAATATTCTTTGGAATATTCTCATAGATGAGAGAAAAAGGATAATTTAGTTAATTAAAACCAAATTAAATTGTGCAAAGGAATATTCCATGGGAATATTCCCTTTTTGGAGGAATGTGCAAAGGAGGAATATTCCCTTACAAGTGGGGGGAGATTAGATTTATTAAGATAATTGATAATTAAACAATGTTAATTATGCAATTAGGGGATTTAGAAGAATTAAATATATTCATTAAATAAAATGATATAATGAATGAGGGAAAGGTGGAATGATATTTAATTAAATAACTTGATTTATTTAATTTGATGAGACAAAATGTTAGCACGAAAAGGGGTGAATTAACCTGATTAAATTAATGAGGTTAATAGATGCAAATGATGCAATTAATTAAATAGCTAGTCTAATTTAATCAATTAAGCAAAAAGAGGATGGGTTTTAGGAAGAAATGATGTTAGGATACCTAATTTGAGTGCATTATATCATTTAGGATATTTTTTAGTGTCTACATTTTTTCCCTCTTTGAAGCAAGGTATCTGCTACATTGGTTCAAAGATTGATGCTCTTCAGATTAAAAAACTGCTACTTAAATAAAAATAATTAAAAATTCTGATTTCTTAGAAGCCCCACTGCTGCCCCAGCAAAAGGAGTAAGTTGATTCCCTGCTCCCTCAAGAAATCAAGCAAACTTTTTGAATTTTGAGTTGATTTCTCGACAAAGATAAAATGTTTCCCGAGGGGTCCAGAAAGGCTCCAAGATGCAAAAACTCATGCCAAAAATGCAAAAAATGATGCAAAATAAGCTCAGTTTGGTAAAATTGGTGAAAATGATAAAAAACCTTAGCTTCATGGTTAAATTAGGGCAAAAAACTCTAATTTTGATGCATAAATAGGCTAGGAAGGGTCACTTTCAATTCATTTGTACATTCACACCTTACAGGATTCTTGCAAATTGAGCTCTGACCCTCTGATGAGATGGTGCAATGAGTGCTCCCACGACACATTTTCAACCAGGTTTGCGAGTACCAGAGGCTTCCAAACGTAGGACGAACGGTATGTGATTCAAAACTTGATTTGAATTATTATTTTTTGGCGCATTTAATGCATTTTAAAATTTGAACTTTGGCGTCATCGCTATATAGCGACACTATTTATAGAATTGGTGATGCTATTTTGTTTATAGCGATGCATATGTGTTTAGTGATGTAGTTCGCAATTTAGATTTAGGGTTTCAGATTTTAAATCATGATGCATGTGTAGATAATGATGCATCTTTTGATTTGAAATTAGGGTTAGGGTTTGCCCCGGTCAAATAGCGATGCATATGTGTTTAGCAACAAATATCTTGATTTGTAATTTAAATGGCTCTGACATCACAGTTTGGAATTTAAATTATAGTGATGCTATCATGAATAGCGATGCTATTATCATTTTGGAGGATAAAAACTCCAAACTTCGCCAGTTTTTTTTTGAATTTTGATGTTGTGTGCTTCATGGGTGCAAGAGGTGATTTCGCCTTTGATGTTCCATGAGAATCAGCTAACTATCTTATCCAGATTTGGTGATTTATCTGAGTTGCAATAGGAGCACCTGGGAGAGATCGGTTTATGGTACATTTCCTACATGCCCATCATTCGGACCCATTTGGCGATGATGATAGCGCTATGCGAGTGATGGCATAGTGAGACCTCATCATTCCACTTACCTATCGGTGAGGCGATAGTGATGCTCGACGATGTATGGCAGATATTACATTTTCTGAGACATGGTGAGCATGCGATCTATGATGTTGATGCCGACTATGATGCTTTCCATGACGTGCTTGACCAAGAGGACATTGATTTGGTCACCTCCTAGATTGACCTTGAGATGTACATAGGTTGGGTGTCGACTTTCAGACTGATTATTACAGCCATTATCTCAAGTTTGGTTGCTCCAAATCAACGAAGTAGAGGATTCAATCTAGGATGGGGTCTGGCTTGGCATAAGATGTTGTTCAAGAGAACCCAGTTTGCATGGGGGCCAGTGATGCTGGCCTCCCTATACCATGATGTGCATGACTTTGTATACTATGATGGCAAGGCTATTAGCACAGGGGTCACCCTTCTCCACATTTGGGCTTGGAAGCACATTGCTATGCTTTGACTGATTGTTCAGATGGAAGATTTAGAGCTAGATGATCCATTGGTTTGGGGATATAGGGGTGCCATCACTTTGCAACATACTAGGTAGTTTCGTATTCTTTACTGGTTTAGAGTGATTGATGAGATGACAATATTTAGATGGTGGCCCTGGCTTCAGATGCCAGCGTGGTATGATGATGTACAACTTTTCTTTGCTAGATAGACTCAATTTATGCAAGGTCAATAGCACATGATCACTGAGAGGTACCTGCTTGATAAGGTTGTCAGATAGCTTGGTGAGAGGTAGGATAGCCCTGATGATCAGTATACTACCATTTTTGCTAGGTCAGCCTGGGAGACAACATGGGGACACATGATCCTAGCCCACAAGGTTGTAGAGGGCTTCAAATAGTTGGTTGCTAGGCGTTCGGCTTATAATCATGGATAGGAAGATTCACTAACTACACTTGCTTATGATGCATGGTTCATACCCCCTCCTTGACTTACAAATCCAACAGGTGTACCTCCATGAGGGAGGTTGAGAGGGAGGGGCGTATGCAGAGGTAGAGGTCAGCCAGATTATGGGAAAGGTAGAGGACAAGGTTGAGGTCCAGATGGTAGGGGCAGAGGACAGGATGGCCATTATGGCCAACATTAGGATAGATAGGTCTTAGGTGCAGCCCCATTGCATCAGCATCAGTAGCCACCATAGTAGCCACCACCAGGGATAGATCCCCATGATGCTCAGATTCAACAGTTGCAGCAATAGTTGTAGGTGGTTGCAGGTGAGCAAGATTAGGCTCGTTAGCAGATTTTGGTTATTACTACTGAGAGAGACAAGCCGAGACAACAGGTACAGGAATTGACATTTGCAAGGGACCAAGAGCGGCAGCTCTGACAGACCTCAAATACACAGTTAGCACAGGAGGTTGGGTGACTCCAACAGTTAGAGGCTTTAGCATCTGCAACACAGGGATAGATAGTTTCTACCCATTTGTACACAGAGGTTGTGACCAAGGCTGTGTATTATCACATCCATCACCATCGAGATGTCTTGACAGTGATTAGGCATCCATATTACTCATAAAGGACTGGTGCACATCCCTGGGCTGAGGATCAATTAGAGAGACAACCTAGTGAGGGGAGCAGCCATCAGGGCTAGCCCACTTGTATAGACACTTTTTTATCATTTCCTGATTCTTTATATAGATATAAATTCATGGGCCCTTTTTTGATAGCCTCATGGATAATGTACTTTTGATCGATATACATGCATTGACTCATATATTATACCATGACAGCGATTATTTTTATATTTACATATGATATGATATTATATGGATTTATGATGTGATGTGATATTTTATTTCATTATTTTGAATGTATGGATGCATTTGACATTGATATGATATGATATGCCTATGTATGGATGCAATGTACTGAATGTATGTGTTTCTTTTTTAGTATCTTTTTATGCAATTTTATGATGATGTATGCAAATGGATGCATGTATGGATAATGTAGATGCTTATTCTTATGATATGATAATGCAATGACTTAAGATGCTTAGAATAAAAAATCTATATTATTTCTCACAACTTAAATGATAATGATGTTGCAGGATGTATGCTTCTATGATATGCTATGATTATGTAAGATGTATGCATGCTGATGATTTTTGGATGCAAGATGGATGCTGTAAGAGAGGGGGACCAACCACGTCAAGGCTCTAGACAATGGAGAGCCAAGAGCAAAGGGATTCCCTAACTTACCTCACTCTAAAAGGATGGGGATCGAGAATGAAGAGCACTAGGTAGTACTTTTGTCACTCTTTAGACCCAAAGTTCAGGTTTGGCCTAGGCAAGCTTATTTTTGGAGTTAGTACTGCACCTTAGACAACTCTCTATCCAAGGAAAGAAGCATGGTTCTGGTATGACAACGCAACGTGCTAGCATCTCTCTATCGCACTAGCATCCGTATGGCCAGAAAACCCGAAGTATAGTAAAAACTACCTAAAAACTAACTAACAACCTAGCTAGTTGATTCTAATAGGAAAAATAGGATGAGAAAGTACATAAAGTAAAGATGGAGATGATAAAGCAAGTAAATGAAAGCTACGGTGATGAAGATAATCTCACAAAAGTTCTTGTTCACCAACTAGCTCCACGTGCACATTCACCTACACACACACAAGAAGGGGAAATTTTTTGGGGCTGTATAGGGGTTTTCCTCAGTCAAACCCCCATTTTGGTGTTTCCACCTCCAGTGACAACCAAAAAGCAATGAAGTAGAATATGTGATAAAGGAAAGAAACATAGCAATGAACACTATAAAATAGTACTATGCTACTCAATCCAATCACAAAGGAGAGGAGTGAAGTGTTACCACCTCAACCCAAAATCTCACTAGCCAATGGAGGAGAATGCAAGGTATGGACTTGGCAAAGTCACCATAGCCACAGTGGTGATGAAGGGAGGTCTCACAAGACTCCAAGCCCACACTTCTATGGCTTGCCTCACACTTGCAATGTGGGCTTGATGGAGCCTCAAAGCTGTTGCAATGGAGTGCTTGAATCCTTCTTGAAAGAGTGAAGAAGCTTGAGTGTGTAGAGTGAATGCTAAAAAGAGATGAAGTGAAAGTGAGATGAATCAGTTTGAAGGTGAGATGAGAAGAATCTACCATTTCTGGGGTCAGTTGGTCGAAGAGGGATGTTATAATTCAACCCCAATCGGGTGTGTAATGCCTCTACCAACTTCAGATGTAGGAATTTGTCAAGGATGACAACACACTACGTGGATGTCTATGTGCCACACTTGGGTCCTCGACAAATATTCTCTCACCAACAAATAGGATAGATGCCATGTGGATGGAAGGTAGATGGATGATGTGGAATTTTTCCTTAGGATTTGATTTTCTAAGGTGAGGGTATGTGAAAGGGGAATTTTCCTAAGGGGTGTAAATTCGCTCCTATACATTTTTCCCCCACTTTAGCGAGCATGAATACTGATGAGCACTTAGTAAAGTAGATCAAAGAGATAGAAATGTATACCTGAATCGTTGAGGAAGTAGACCATGATCTGGTGAACTCAAAAGTGTAGGGCAAGCAAAGGACTCCACAAGTACTCTCCCTAGGGAGTTTTGAACAAAAGGAATCCATAGCTCCGTAGAACTATGAAGTTGCACAAAGTCCACTGAAGGCCCTCAGACCAATAATGGAAAAATCCCATAGGATGAAAGTGTCTCACAGTCCCGTAGACCTACAAGAAGGCAACCCCCAAGTTATCTCTCATGAAGGAAGCCTTGAGTAGTAAGCACCTTACAGGACCGTAGACTTGTAAGGAGGCATCCCCCAAGTTCTCTCTCATGAGGAAAACCCAATGAAAGGGGACTCCGTAGAGTTAGACTAGAAAGTGGCTTTACAGGCACACCTCCAAAGCATCATGTTAATCCATAGATAAAACATGCCAAAGAACACAAAGCAGCCATGCAGACAAACAGACAGACATTCACACAAACAATCAAGCAAATTGAAAGGATTTCAAAGGGGTCCCTTGGGAACCCTTCAAAACAAGAGGGGTCCACTCAAGGGATGCATTGTTTCAAATTGTAGAAGAGATGTTCTTTCTTGAATCAATTCATCATCAAGGAGTCCTTTTGAAAGATGTTCACTTCATCAAGGAATTCAAAAGGAAGAAAATTCCCCCTTGCGAGGGGAAGGTCGAGGCTCCTCCCATAGGAAAAAAATTTCTTCCTCCTTGGAGGAAAGTTCTCAACTTATTTCTTTGTGAACCCATGATGAAGGAAACACATTCCGCTAGGGGTCCAAGTTGAGAATGCAGTTTTTGAAAAATCTTGCAAAGATTTTTGAGAAAATATTTGTTGGCAACAAATGCGTTTTTTGAAAATTGAAGTTGACATGGTAGCCACCAATTAGGGTGGTGTGTGTTGAATGCAGAGGCACTCAAAATCCTAAGGAGAGAAAGGAAAGATTACAAAAGTGATGTTGTGGCCTGTAGGACATAGCGAGATGTCACCGTGGTGATGTTGTCATGCATACGAGGGACAACACATGAATGCAAAAACATAACAAATCAAGCAAAGAAGAGAAAAAAAACAAAAGAGACAAGGGGATCTAGTTTCATGGGTCAGATCTACTCATGCTTATATAAATAATATGTAACCATGATACAAGGAAAAAGATCATCAATCCCCACCAGATCGAGATGAATGCATGAAAGACAAAGTAAAAATAAAAAATTGGGTCAACATGGAAGGGAAGCTTAAATGCCCCCAACGCTTTTCATCATTGCCAATTTGCTGAAATTCAAAGCACATAATAGAGGAAGAATAATGATACAAATAGAAGAAGGTTTATGACACAAAATCACTCCTGTATCTAAGCACCAACAAGGGTGGCAAGGGTCCTCTAGGAACACATAACACAAGCATGGGGGACCAAATTACAACACACACACATCTAATCTAAAGGTAAAGAAGAGGCCTCCCCCTAACACTCATTGACCAAGAGTTTTTCTTCTTCCCAATCTAGATCATTATAATGGGAAGGTGGACATGCCTATAGTGGTGGAATATTAAGGGGAGGAGCTTCTAACCCTCCCACAACAAGGGTTAAGGAAGAAGGCCCCGAAAGGTCTTCTCCACTCAGCTCTTGTGGAGCAATGGTCAGTGATTTTGTGAAGATTTCTGACAAGATTGAAACATCATCTAGAGAGTTAAACATGCACTTTATAGGATTTCCATGTGGTGCCCCAATGGACAAGAGGGATGACACCTGAGATTCACCGCTTGGCTCACCTAGCGATTCGAGAACGGTGAAAAACTAAAGGGAAGTCAGGACTTGTTTTGTCACTAGAACAAAATAAGCTAGTGTAGGACCGCCTTTTGAAGAAGGTGGGCTCCTCTTACACCCTCCATTGTTAGAAAGGAAAACATATACTTTCTACTTCATTGGAGGATGTGAACTCCCCACAGATAAAGTGAGAGGCATGGAAGAGGAGGAGAAAACTACGGTGGACACCATCGAGGTATTCGACATGTCCATAAGTTTTGAACATGGTGGGATGTCCGAAAGGGACATAAAAAGGGGTAGCTCAACTGAAGGAGCAATAAAAACCTACACCTTTTTAGGGTCAGGTGCACTCACATTCACAGCAAGAGCTAGAGGCGAGGTTGAACTAGATTGAACAAAAGAAGAGGGGGGGAGAGAGGAGGACACAACAAGAGGCCCTAATACAAGGGTGGTCAACTCCTCTTCCTTCTTATGGAAAGCAGCCTACTCAGCCACCAGAGCCTTTTGTCAGCACTTGTGGTCACATGCAAGGTTGTTTTTGTGACTCTTTGAGCTAGAGGTCGGGTACTACAAAGGGACAAAAGGATCCTATGCAGCCATAGGGGTGTCTATCACAACCATTTCTGATGGAGGGATAGACTCCCGAATGGGAGCAGGAGGAAGCAATTGAGAGACAACAGAGGGAGTCAACTCTAGTGCCTCAACAGTGAGCCCCTTCCCATTCACTACTTTGGGAGCAGGAGAAATGAGAGACCGTAGAGGTCGAGACATAGAGGATCCCTGCGAGGACCCTTTCTTCTACCATATCGAATGGGCCTAGGCTCTGTTGGCAGAATAGGAAGCTCAAATGCAGGATTCTTGGGCTTTTTCCAAGCGGGCACCATAGGATTCTCCCACAGATGCAAAGCAGAAACTGATGGTGCCACAGTGGGGTGATAGGAAGCATCAGGCTAGATAGTAGAAGAGGAAGAAGAGGAACCTCGAGAGCGCTTCTCGTCTTCTCTTCTATGAGCCCTGGTGGAATCACTGTCAACTTTTAAACAAGCCCTATGTGAGACAACATAGGGAGATGGAGGGTACCTCACTCTAGGAATTAAGTGCCCTTTCTTGTACTTCTCATAAGTTCAGTACAAGAGGTTCTTCCTAGGTCAAAGTGGACCAATGGGTGTAGGCCAAAAGTGGTCTAAGGAATAACTACCACGCTCAACTGGTGGTTTATAACCATTATCGTGGACCACATGCATGAAACCCTCATGGATAACCTTCAAACATTTATGCACAACCGAGGTCACTACATTCATAGCAACTAACCAAGGGATACCCAGCTTCATCGTGAAGAGTGTGGACCCCAATATTATGTCAAAGAGCATGTTCGCTGATTTAGGTCCAACAAGGACCGACAAGATGATGCTACCGAGGGGAGGTACAAAAAGTCCTTCATGTGTACGGATTGTTCTTACAAGTGCATCATACCCATTTTTATGCAAGAAGTTAATTAACATAATCTCCTTGATAATCACATTCACCTCGCACATCGGGTCAACAAGAACACCTACCACGTTGTTTCCATTGATTTACGTAGGGATGTAAAGAGGAGATGGCTCTCTATTAAGACCCATCGACAGGTCCTACGAGGTGAAGGTTATTCCTGGACCACCACTCGCAGGCTACATATAAGGGATAGGTAGATGTAAGAAAGAGGCCATCACTCAAACTAAACAACACTCTCACAAAGCTCCCCCAAAGGTTCACAATCAGACAGTGACCTAGCTAAAGCTTCATTCTATAACACCTATGAAACCTTCCAACTACACTTACTAGGGGTCACAAGTTGGGTTCTAAGGTTAAAGGCCTCACAACACTCACACCTACAACACTCCTAGAACATGAGGAAAGGAGCCTTCAACACTACTAAATGGAACCAAAATGGTTCATGTTGAGTTAACCAAAAATGTAAGAGAGGGGGACCAACCACGTCAAGGCTCTAGGCCATGGACAGTCGAGAGAAGATGGCTTCCCTAACTTACCTCACTCTAAAAGGATGAGGATCAATAATGAAGAGAACTAGGTAGTACTTTTATCACCCTTGAAACTTGAAGTTCAAGTTTGGGCTAGGCAAGCTCGTTTTTGGAGTCAAAACTGCACCTTAGGCAACTCTCTATCTGAGGACAACAATGTGGTTCTAGGATGATAGCACAACACACTAGCATCTCTCTAGCAAGCTAGCATCCGTATGGCCAAAAAACCCAAAGTAGAGTAAAAACTGCCTAAAAACTAACTAACATCCTAGCTAGTTGATTCTGGCAAGAAAAATAGGATGAAAAAGTATAGAAAGTAAAGATGGAGATGATAAAGCAAGTAAATGAAAGCTAGGCTGATGAAGATAATCTCACAAAAGTTCCTATTCGCTAGCTAGCTCCACATGCATGTTCACCTACACACACATAAGAAGGGGAAAATTGTTGGGGTTGTATAGGGGTTTGCCTTAGTCAGACCCCTGTTTTGGTGTTTCCACCTCCATGGATAGCTAGCAACAAAGTAGAATATGCGATAAAGGAAAGAAAGATAGCAATGAACACTACAAAATAGTAATATGCTACTCAATCATATCACCAAGGAGAGGAGTGAAGTGTTACCACTTCCACCCAAAATCTCACTAGCCAATGGAGGAGAATGCAAGGTATGGACTTGGCAAAGTCACCACAGCCGCAGCAGTGATGAAGGGAGGTCTCGCAAGACTCCAAGCCCACACTTCTATGGCTTACCTCACACTTGCAATGTGGAGTTGATGGAGCTTCAAAGCTGCTACAATGGAGTGCTTGAATGTTGCTCAAGAAAGAGTGAAGAAGCTTGAGTGTGTAGAGTGAATGCCAAAAAGAGATGAATCAATTTGAAGGTGGGAGGAGAAGAATATTCCATTTTTGGGGTCAGTTGGTCGAAGAGGGATGTTACATTTCGACCTCGATCGGGTGTGTCACACATCCGCCAACTTCACATGTAGGAATCCTTCAGGGATGGCAACATGTAGCACGGACGTTTGCACGCCATGCTTGCATCCCTGACAAATATTCTCTGACCGACACATAGGATAGATGCCAAGTGGATGGAATGCAGATGGATGATGTGGAATTTTTCCTTCGGATTCGATTTTCTAAGGTGAGGGTATGTGAAAGGGTAATTTTCCTAAGGGATGCAAATTCACTCCTATACAGATGGATTGATGATGTTTTTGTTCACTATCATGGTACTAGGCTAGTGCAGAGAGAAGATAGAAGAAACAAGATGAATGATTTTGACCATTGATTTTGATGATTGATTCAAAAGATCCAACAAGTCTATGATCCACCGACAGTTTATTAGAGATGGTGATGAGAAATGCATGATGATGATGATGATTTTCTCATATCTTGGGATTGGGATTTTTCATCGTTCCTTATTGTTTGATCTAACACATAGACACAATGCATCAAGGTATTGATAGCCAAGATAGTGTTGTATCTATTGTAATGGACATTGACTCTGAAAATAGATAGGATAGTTCTTGTTCACATCTTTACATACGGAAACCTCATCAGAATGTAAGTTAGAAGTGTAGAATATGTTGAAACAAAGCATATGCAATAGTCAACAATTTATTCCAAACAACTTCCCTACACACAACTAAGCGAGTATGCGCTAAGATTATTTAACAAGAGTACCCACAAGCACAACAAATGGAAGATAATGATTGATGCCCCATTCCTTTCTCTCTAAATCATTTTGATAGACATCATCGAGAGGCCTCAAAATGGGTCAATAAGATAAATCATAAGAAAAGATTAGAGAAAAATAGTCGGTGTTAACTATATCTCTTGCCAGTTTAATTTAGCTAAGGTGATTTCTGATGCTGATGTCCATCGCAAGAAGGATACATCCTAGGACATGTTGATCAAATGTTTTGATTAGGATGATGTGTGTGATAATCCATTGATACAAACCTCACTAACGCATTTACCTATGATCTAGACTTTAGATTTTGACACTTAGATTCTCACTTTACAACTTGTGATACTTGCTTCCTATTTGTTTTACCAAAGGTTGAAGGTGATGCTCGATTTATTATGGGTGAAAGAGAAATGGGATGGATGGTTTTGGGTTTTCTAGAATATTTAAATTTTTTTGGTATTTTGAAATGTTTTGAGGCTATTTTTGGTTTTCAATTATTTGAGGCTAACTAGGGTTTTCTCTAAGGTTTTCCAATGTTTTTTTGTTTTCTAAGTATTTGAATGTTTAGGATTTTGAGTTTTACAAATGTTTTTTTGTTTTCCATGTTTTCAAATGTTTAAGGCTTTTATTATATTTGAATGTTTAGGGGTTTTTTGAATTTTTGAATGTTTAGGATTTTGAGTTTTACAAATGTTTTTTTGTTTTCCAAGTTTTCAAATGTTTAAGGCTTTTATGATATTTGAATGTTTTAAGGGTTTTCTAAATTCTGACCAAGAACCTAACCTAAAAGACCTATCCTAGGTGCCTTGAGGGTTGATCAAAGATTAGCCTTCCCTATGTTATACACACAGAGACCACGTAGTTCGACTGACTCAATTTATTGAAGATGAGATATTAACAATTGATGGAATGTTAGTTTATTATGACAAACTCCTAAAGGATTTACGTAGGGTGTCTCGGGGGCACATCAATGATGGCCCTGCCTACATTCAAGCTCAGAGACCCATAGTTCAACAACATGGGATTGTTTTTGGATTTTCGATGTTTTGACCTTTTTAGGGATTTTGATGTTTTTTGGATGTTTTTGATTTTGACTTTACAATTTTCTGAATTTTTTTAGATTTTAGCTGTATAGAAATTTTGATGTTTTTGTATTTTCTCATGAACATTTTGTGAATGTTTTTAGGATTTTCGATGAGATTTCCAATAACCTTAAGATATACAAGAACCCAATATGATCCAAAATGAATTTCCCCTAGTGTTATATGATAGACTACCTCGATATAGGTAGGACAAACTACCCTCTGGAATATGCCAAGTAGTACTAAAGGGGATACGATACTTCACAAGATCAAGCTATGATACAGACATGGATGGGTGATGGAATAAATAGGATGAATGATGGATGGATGCATGTGATGCAAAGGATTATGGGATACAGAACCAAGGTAGATGGAGGTGCTTTATTTACACAAGGTGCCTATTTTCCAAGTTTTCACCAAGGTACTTGCCCAAAGCGCCACCGAAGTGGTTTTCACTAGAGGACAATTTTTTTCTTGACTATTTTCAATCCTTTTTCTATTTTTTTTGGATTTTGATTTTTTTTTTTTGTATTTTTAGATTTATACCCTTTGATGGGACTTCTAATGTACGAAGGGAGGAGGCTAGGGTTTTAGGGTTTAAAGTTACCCATGGTGACATGAATTATCAAATTTTGAAACCCTCATGTTATGTTTCAACGGTGAATTGCTACCGAAGGTAACCAGTCACTTAAGTGATCCGGTTGAGCCTTTCCTCCATGCTCTTACTAGCCCCTTTCACCCATCTTGTTGGTCTCTTTTTTCCACCTAGGCTTAAACATTTATACTGCCGAGGGTGTACCGATAGGTCCCACCTGAATATTCTACATGCTCGTACATGTTGTTTGGCTAACCGTCCGATCATGGGCTTTGATCTGGACCGTTTCTCGCAAACCTCGCAGGTTTTCCTACTGATGTCACTAAGTAGTGCGAGGTCTACGAGATGTCACCATCTGGCATGTATGGAGGGGCGAGGTTTTTTCCCGAGGTGCCAACGATGAAAAGTCGTCGTCTTTTCACTAGAAAAGGGATTTAATTACGGGGTTAATAATAATTGTCCCTCGCAGACCTCGCACGAGCACAGTAAATGTCTCTAAACTACTACGAGGTCTGCGAAAGGGCGACACATGGCCTAGTTCTTGAAGCGACAGGGCTAAGTGGGACCCACTGTCTAGTTGCAACCTCCTATTTTCATGGGTTATGATTGGCTGTGGTTTTTCGGGCGCTGATGTGAATTTTCAACGCTCGATTGACTCAATCTGAGTCATCCAATTTGCCAGGTCCATTCTACATCAATGGTGTAGTTTCAAAGAAATTACTGATCATCTGTGTGATGAGCTTTCACACTCTGAAACTTATTTTATTAATGGCTCGAGCTTTTCAGAGGATCCTCTCCTGATTTTCTCTAGCGTGTGAATGATGCCCTCCTGATAAAAACAATTATGGTGGCTATGTCAGCCACTTATGGCTCAAATACTTGTATTGCAAAAATGCAATTAATATCCCTTGCACCAATTAACTCTATAAATGCTTGCTAAAGTTACCCGGTGTTATCTTTGCATTTTTGAGTTGTTTTTTTTGGAGGTGGTGGCTATTCTCATGTATTCTGTGAAGCTATTTCTTCAATGGATAAATCTATAGGGTGCAGGAGTGCCAGAGTAGGAGCCAGGAGGTCGCTAGTTGAGAAGGAGCAACCTGCTCCTAGAACACCTGAAGTTGCTACTAAAAGTGCTGGCAAAAGGCCAAAGCGTTGCACATCCCTTGTTCTGATTTCATCAAATTCTGATGGTAACGGGTCCGAAACTAACTCGGATTACCGGTGTTACCTGGAAGCCTTGACTAAGCTCATGGGAGTGAACAAGGAGGTCCTTGCAGTCGAACCAATAACTGCAGTGGCACCATGCCAGGTTGCTGGGTGTTGCGCTGATGTAGCTGGAGGAAAGAAGGTGGTTTCGCCTTTAACCAAGGTGAGAACTCGGAGTGGTCGCTTGTATCGGGGCCGTGTGTCTACTTAGTGGTTGCTAGTGTTGGGTCTGGTGGGCGGTGATTTTCCTAGTGTTTCATCTTGTTAATGTGGACGTGCGCGTGCCTGGCACGCTTTTTGTTTTTTCTTCGACTGGTTACTGTGTAACCATTTTTTGATTCCTCGGATCATGCACTTTGCTATCCAATGATGAGGAATGTGAATTCGAATTTCATTCTAAATAAAATTCAATTTTGAAATTAACAATGTAGCCTATTGCTTTGTTGCTCTCCTGCCCTATAAAGGAGATTTCATGGCTCATTGTTAAGGTCGGATTTTGGATCCTAAAAGTTCTGAATATATGTACAGTTAGTTCTTTTTACTGTAGTTGTCTTATAGGTTTTAGTTGATATATTTTTCGGTCAGTTTTCTATGAAGAAAGGAAGCCTTGCTAATGTAATTACAGATATTCAAGCAATAAATGATAATCATTTTGAAACAATTTATCTCCTAATTGTGTGTCATAGGTTGTGAATGAGTCTATCAATGATATCTTCATTCACTTTCAATGGTATATTTGAATGTGTTCTTCATTTCCCCGCTTTAGCTCAATGAGTTAATGAAATTGCTTGAAAATGAGTTACAGAATTATGACTATACATTCAGGATTGCTAAGGAGTGTTGTTTTAAAAATTAAAATTAGCATGATGTAAAGCATTATGGTGATATGTCTACAATATCTGGATTACGCTTTGTATGACTCCTACCCAATGGATGAGGCACTGGCTATTTTCTTCAAGATTACTACAGGACTATAATTCTAAACATGGTGGTATAAGAGCTGAACACAACAAAATATTAAACCCTATCTCTCTACGAGAGGCAAATCTTACATTGAAGTTCTCAATCCCGTTGCTCTAAGATACTTGTTATTATTCTTTGGTCTGCTAATATCGAGAATAATTACTATCTCATTGTGTCTATATGGATTGAAATCTATCAGAGGAAGTGTTCTTACTAGTCATAGAACATTCTTATGAACACATTTAGGTTTACCCACCTTGGTCTCACAGAGCCAAAAGTGTAGGAGATGCTAGTCTTTGACTGGATCTCATTAGTTGGCCACTAGCCTTTGTGGTTTTTTATAATGGAGGTTGGCTACCTCTTAGAGAATTGCAAATCCTATGTGGGAAAAAACACCAACACCCTTCAAGACTAGGCATATTTTTTTTTAAGATGCATGTTATTGATTGATTCTTGCAAGGGTTCACCTTCAGTTGTTGACAGTTGATATGCTCCTGATCCATAGCTTGCTATGATGACAAAGGGACCCAACTAGTTAGCCTAAAACTTTCCTTTACTGTCTTGATTTGGAAGATTCTTCTAATTTTGTTTTAGCACAAGATCCCCTATCTGGAAAGACCAACATTTGATCTTCTTGTTATAGCTCTATTTCAGTTGGTTTTGATATAAATGTAAGTGATTAAGGGTGTCAAAGTGACACTCATCCAAGAAGTCTAGCTCATTCATCTGAGATACTCTATATTCTTCATTAGTGATTAGGTTCTTTAGTGAGACTCACAGTGAGGGTAGCTCAGCCTCAATAGGCAAGATGGCTTCTAATCCATAGACCAAGGAGAATGGGGTTGCACCTGTTGGTGTGCAGATATTGGTTAGATAAGCCTAGAGAGTGAGATTTAATTGCAAATTCCAATCACGACCAACTTCATTGACCATTTTCTTTAGGATTTTTGGAATGGTCTTGTTCATAGCCTCAGCTTGACCATTTCCCTGGGGGTAATATGGGGTAGAGAATCATTGTTGGATGTTGAATCTTTGGCATAGCTCTTTCACATCCTGATTCTTGAAGGGTGTTACATTGTCTGAGATAAGGGTTTGTGGAACACCATAACGACAAATGAGGTAATTCAATATAAACTTGGAAATTTGATTCCCCATTATGTAGGTCATAGGAATGGCTTCTACCCACTTGGTAAAGTATTAAGTGGCTGTTATGTTAAACTTGTGGCCATTGGATGAGGTTGGAGTAATTTTTCCTATGAGGTCAAGCCCCCACTACGAAAAATGCCAAGGTGTGACCATTGGTTGCAACTCCTAAGCTAGAGCATGGATGAGATCTCCATGCTATTGATACTGGACACACTTCTGCACATATTTATGGGCTTCTCTTTCCATGGTTGCCCAATAATACCCCGTCCTCAATAGCTTCTTAGCTAATGTCATACTGCTAGAATGGGAACAACATATGCCATCGTGAACTTTTGTTAAATAGTTCAAGGCTTCCTCTTGGTTAAGACATCATAGTAATGTCCCTTCAATGCATTGACGGTCAAGGTTATCACCTAAGATCATGAATCAGGATTCCTTCTTAACAAAGGTTTTCTTAAGGTTGGAGGTGATATCAGATTGGAGGGTTTCTCTGCTAAGGTAGATGAATATTTCATGATACCATGGGGATCTAGGACCAACAATGACACACATGAATTCAGATTTAGGGATTTCAAAATTTGGTATGAGAATTTATTCTACCAAGAATTCACATTGGAGGATGTTGAGCGGTATGTCTAACAATGATCCATTTGTTGCCATGGCATCTACTGCTCAGTTGTTCATGCAAGGAATCTGCTCAAAATTTATATCTATGAAAAGTTCCTTGAGAATCTCTACCATATTCTTGTAAGGAATAAGCTTGTCATCCTTGTTTTGGTAGTCATCATTGACTTGGTTGATAACCAGTTGTGAGTCTCCATACACTTTCATCTCTTGTATCTGCCACTTAACTGCTATCCTTAGACTTGTGATTAGGGGTTCGTACTCAGAATTGTTGTTAGTACATGGAAATGATAGTTTGTATGACTTTGGAATGCAATCACCTTGAGGGGTGATAAAGAGAATACCCACTCCCAATCCTTGTTGGGTAAATGATCCATCAAATATATCTTCTATTGATCTATGAGATTGACTAGGAACACTGATGCATCAGGGAAGTCAAATATCAAAGGGTTCTCTACATAGATAGGCACCTCTGATAGTTGGTTTGTGATCACTTGTCCTTTGATTGCCTTGTGCTCCACATACTCTATGCCAAATTTAGTCAAGATAATTACCCATTTAGCCATTCACCCAGTGAGAGTTGCTTTGGATAATAGGTATTTTAATGGGTCAATCTTTGCAATAATCTTGACTTAATGTGATAACATGTAGTGTCTAAACTTTTGTGAAGAAAAAAATACTACTAACCATGCTTTCTCAATGGATGAATAGTTCATTTCATAGCCCACCAATGTCTTGTTGATGTGATAGATAGCTCTTTCCTTTTCGTCTTCATCATGTTGTGCTAGAAGAGCTCCCAATGCTACTGATGTTGCTGAGATATATAGGATCAATGGTTTTTTTGGTATTGGCAGCTTGAGTACTAGAGGTGTTAATAGATAGTCTTTGATCTGTTGGAGAGCTTTATCACAATTTTCATCTCACTTGTAGGTTATTCCTTTAAGGAGAAGATGCGAAAAAGGGTGGAATTTTTCTAATAGTTGCACTATGAACCTTCTAATGGACTATAATATTTCTTGTAACCCTCTTATCTGCTTCAATGTTTGTGGAGGTTCCATGTCTAGGATGGCTTTAAATTTTGTTGGATCAATTTCTATCCCTCTTTGTGAGATGATACAGCCAAGAAGTTTCCTCGATGTAACCCCAAAGACACACTATTTTGGATTTAGCTATACCTTGTACACTTCAAGTCTGTCAAAGATGGGTCCTAAGACTTCTATGTGCTCACAAGTCTTTTCCTTGATTTGGCCAAAATATCATCCACATAATCTTTGATTGTTTTGTGGATCATGTGATGAAAGATAAGGGTCATTGCTCTTTGATAGGTAGCTCTTACGTTCTTCAGCCCAAGTGGCATCATGTTCCAGCAATAGGTTCCCCATGGACAAGCGAACATAGTTTTGTGTTGATCCTCCTTGGCGATCATGATTTGATTGTAGCTTGAAAAACTATCCATGAGTGACAACATTTCATGCCCAGTTGTTAAGTACATTATGAGGTCGATGTTAGGAAGAGGGAAATCATCCTTCGAGCATGCTTTGTTCAAGTCTCTAAAATATGTGCATATTTTGATGCCTCCAATGGGTTTGGAGACTGGTACCAGGTTTGAAACCCACTCAGGATAATCTATTGGTTGGATGAATCCAACATCAAGGAGCTTTTGTAACTCAATTTTACCAAGAGCGTTATCTGAGGATGCATCTTCCTTAATTTTTCCTTCATTGGTTTGGATTCAAGATAGATTGCTAAATGATGCACAACTACTTTTGGATCAAGCCCTAGTATATCTATGTATGACCATGCAAAGTTAGCTCTTCGATCTTTCAAGAATGCTGCTAGGTTATTATGTTCTTCATCCAACAAGGATTCAACATAGAAAGTGATCTTGGGTTCTTTTTTTGTTCTTACATTGATTGGGATAGCCTTTTCTGATAGAACTGTTGACTTCTCTAGATGCATCACACTAAGGGGGAGATTGATTCCCTCATCCTTGGGCACCTCAGAGAGGTTTTCACCTTCAGATGTGTCCTTTCTTTTTACTATTTTAGGATCAAAAAGTGCCACAGTGTGGTTTTCACTCAAATATTTGCATGTTAGTTGCATGTTTTCCATTTTATGATTGAAGGATTGATTCATCTCCCCATAGTACATGCATGTGTCTAGCTCTATATCAAATCCTTCTTTGTGATCTTCCCATGGTAAGTTGTCATGGAGTCCCATGAATTATGAGATCGCTTCATCGTTTTCAAATAAATCTAGAATCGGTGGTCCTCATTGGTCCAAGTCAATGAGTTATGGGTATACTAGGCGTATTTCAATCAGTTGATTGCTCAGACTAAAGGATTTTGTGGATATCATGAAGAGGGAGTTATTCTCATATAGATCGGAAACATCGAGGGGGAAGTCATCTATGGTCGTATCATGTGATGTGGGTAACCAAGAGGAATCCTCAGCCCGTTTAATGGAAGTACCTTTGCCAAGAAGGGTAGCCTTACTAGTAGTACAACCTAGGCAAAGATTTTTTAGATGTTTCAAAGGAACGATGGGTTCTAGCAAACCATTGTCATTTTTTCCTAGCTTCTCATTCTTGTTATAGCCCCATCCCTTCATTAGATGCAAGCCTTTGTTGTTATCTTCCATGGGAAGAATAGGGATAGGTCATTCATCTTGATAGAGGAGTTTAGAGACATCCTCCTCATTGATATTTTCTTGGTTCAAATCTCCCCACTTGGTGAAGATGGTTGTTGCCATCTTAGTTGTCTTAGGTACTTCATTGCTAGATGTGGGTTTACCATGGGGTTTGAGAGAAAGAGGAAACTCTCCCAAGACAAAGGTATTCATCATTAGTTTATAGTTTCCACAACCATCATCTTGGATCACTGCTTTGATTTCAGGAATGTTCTACACAGTGGGTGTTTTCATTTTTGAGGTAGATGCAAAGGATGATAGGTCAACAAATCAGGTAGGTGTTGGGGTAGGTCCTTCATCATTTTTAGGGACCTGGGGTATCTTGTAAAACTTGGCCTCAAGATTCTTGCAGTAGTAAAAAGGCTCAAGATCTCCATGGATGGTAATTGCTTGGCCTTCAAAAGGAAACTTTACACATTGATGATAGGTCAAAGCTACAAATTTTAGGGCATGGATCCACGGTTGGCCAAGTAGGATGTTATAGGGGAGATCAAGGTCTAATACTTGGCATGTAGTTTCTGCAATGATAGGTCTTACTTGGATGGGTAGTGCAATGATGCCTTGTGATACCCGCTCTTGGTCGTCATATGCTTGGATGGTGGTACTCTTTGCTTTCTCAATAGTATCTTCTAAATAGCCCAAGTTTTTGATCGGCTTAAGGGTACAAATGTTCAGACCAACACCTTCATATACTAGGACTCTTTTAACCTTGTTCTTATGAATAAAGAACTCGAGGTGTAAAGCATGATTAT
>CM021102.1:693648976-693669643 GCA_007115665.2 Sequoiadendron giganteum
TAATAAACAAGCTAAATGGATGCATTATGTGATCATGGAATCCATTAATGGAAGCTAAATCTATTAATGCAATTGATTTAAGATAAAATGATATTAAGTAAATGCTAAATATGAGTGTGAGTGTGAGTGATTTCAATAGCATAAGTTTTCTCTGAAGATGGATCCATTTGTCTCCAAATAGTGACCTATTTATAGGAGGACAAATGAGAAATGGAGGGCTAAGATTGAAAAAGCTAATCAATGGTCAAGGATGGAAGAAGTTGGAGGCATGGATCATATATTCTCATCAAGGAATGATAATGAAAGATGAGATTTTAATCAATGGTTAACATTCCTTAAAAAAACACACTTTTGACTTGTACAAGAGGTCAAAAGTTAACTTGCACAGGAAGTTTTGAGTTAACTTGCACATGAAGCTTTATAAGAATATTCCCTTTTTCAAATGAGTGAGGAGAGAGAATATTCTTTGGTATATTCTCATGGGTGAGAGAAAAAGTATAATTTAGTTAATTAAAACCAAATTAAATTGTGCAAAGGAATATTCCCTTGCAAGTGGGGGAGATTAGATTTATTAAGATAATTGATAATTAAACAATGTTAATTATGCAATTAGGGGATTTAGAAGAATTAAATGATATTCATTAAATCAAATGATTAAATGAATGGGGGAAAGGTGGAATGATATTTAATTAAATAACTTAGGGTTATTTAATTAAATAAGGAGACTTAGGGATTAAATTAAATAACTTGATTTATTTAATTTGTTTTATTTAATTTAATGAGACAAAATATTAGCATGAAAAGGGGTGAATTAACTTGATTAAATTAATGAGGTTAATAGATGCAAATGATGTAATTAATTAAATAGCTAGGCTAATTTAATCAATTAAGTGAAAAGAGGATGGGTTTTAGGAAGAAATGATGTTTTTATACCTGATTTGAGTGCATGATATCATTCAGGACATTTTTCAATGTCTACACTTACAATATCTCTTTGATTGGGAGAGACCTTTGTGTTATTCTTCCAAAATTCTTGTATTAGGGATCTCAAGGCTTGAAAATTTTATTTATCTTTATGTAGTAGTCTACCCAAGAATGCCCATAACTCATTGTTATTTGTATTGTCCACTCTTTCATGCCTTCTTTTGGCTCTCATTAGAGATGATATACTTATTTTCAATTTTTTACTTGTCTTTGAAAGCATAATCTTATTCCTAGTTTGATTGCTTACCAATGTTGATGTCATGACATGTCTAGTTGCATTACTATCTTTTGTGTATGAGGTTGAACCCACACTCTCACATGCACTCATTAGATTCTTTATAATTGATTTCTCACTCGAGTCATCTAATCTTCTTAGCCCAATAATCTTCATGATGGGCCTAAATTTTAGTTGCCTCATCATTTCAACAAATAACTTTGACATCTTGCAATCTCATTTAGCTTTTCAAAAAATAATCTCCATATCCTCCTTGCATATCTTTGACAAGTACATTTTGGAATCCTATCGACCATTATTTTCAAAATATTATCAATATCAATCAAATATTTATGCTTTCTATGCAAAACTCTAGGAGGATTTTTGAAAGGTAGAGTTGTCTCAACATTAGGAATATCAACAACAACGAGGATAGATGGTTTACTTTCAACCAGAGATGAGAACAATGGTGTACCTTAAGATTGAAATGTAAACGATGTTGTTCCTTCAACTTGAGACGTGGTATATGGAGTGTCTTAAAGTAGAGATTGTTGATGTACTTTCAACATGGCATGTTTTAGATGGTGTGCCTTCAGCTAGAGATGTGCTTGTTGATGTACTTTGAACATGACTTGTTGTAGATGGTGTGCGTTGAACTTCACTTATGGTTGATGATGTGCCCCCAACTTCAAGATGCATTTGTCTCATTTCATGAATATTTTGTATTTGCTGCCTTTGTGATGTCAATTCCACATCTCTCTTAGATTGCATGGGAATTTCTTCTTCTATGGGTTTCAAATTCTTTTCATCATGAATTTCCCTGATTGTTTCTCTTCTCCCTACACTTTTTGCTTCACATTCATATGTTGTTAGAGTCTTTGCTCATTTCCTCAACATGATGTTGAATGCTACATGTTCACAACTTCAAAAAGAATAAAAATAAGTAATGCTCACCAATACAAAAATATCAAATTAAACAAAAAAGATTGCAATTGATCTATGTGAGAAGGTGACAAGCAAAAAACTTTAAATTTAAACAAAAAACCTTGATAAATAATTGAATTGTACAAACATGAAAAATATTACATCATATAATTAAATTTGATCTAAAAATTTTAAATTTACACCAAGATAATTTTTTAATAGAAAATGGACAGTCACTTTAATTAATGAACATGATCGTCTACCTTCTCAAACACACATAAATGTAGTATTTTCAAATGCATGTTTATTTGATTTTTGGACAATCATGTTCATAATGAATAAGTTTGAATAGCAATAATACTCTTTCACCAAGTGCAATATGGTAGAGGGCAGCATTGCAAAGGGCGGCATGGTAGAGGGTAGCAACACTATTTTATGGCATGTGTGGGTAGTTGGAAATTGTCAATTATTATCATGAGCTCCTTCAAGAAAGATCAAAATGCATTATTTCCAACTTCCCCTTGGATGTTAGAAAATTACATGGATCAAATGATAACTAGAAGTCTCTACTTAGGAGGATGAGGATTCATATTTCATTCCAAGAAAGAGGAAAACATTTTGGCGGTAGAGGATTCATATTTCATTTCCATGACAAGGCTCTTATGATGTATAGGATTTTGTTCAAACCATACAAGGAGAACAACTAGCCCTTATTCAAAGTCTAAACTAAGACATATCGCATGTTTCACTTTGTTTTTTATGCATTTAAATGTCAATCACACCTTGACATAATGTTATTCCTTTATATTTTCAATCTTGTATCCCTTAGGGCAATAGTGTCTAGGTTTATTTGCCCCAATAATTTGAGTTGTCTTCTACTATCAATGGTCAAAACTATATTTTATTCCTTATTTCATATTCCAACAACCATTTACCCCAATTGGTCTATTTAAGGAATCTTTCCTCATTTGAAAAGGGATTCTCTCTCTCTCGACATCATATAAAGAAGGTCAGCAATGCTCTCATATTATCATAAGTTGTTAATAAGGATATGCATAATTTGACTTGAGTTGCACAAGTGAAATTGTTATATCATTGCTCCTTGATTGATTGCAATTGGTTGTCATATTTGATTAGTCAAATCCACCTTTTTCTTATTCATATTTAGTTAACTCATCTATTCATTGAAAATTTAACTCTTCACCTCTTATATTGAGTTAACTCGCCTCTTGATTGTGAGTGATTTGAGAGTTAAACTCATTAACTTTTGGAAAAGTCATCCATTTGATTTGTGCATCTATATATTTGTGCACACTCCTATGTATTATATATTTATTCACATCCTCAATCTTGGAATATAGTTGGTATTTGTATTCTTCATAGTAGTTTGTGTATAGTTTGTGTAACTTGTTTTCAATCATTTAGATTCAATCTTGTGCTTGGAATTTCTTATTGAATTTTGTAACACCCTCTTTCTTGAGAATCATGAGTAGTGTAAACTTGCTAAAGATTTGTAGATTTTCATCTCAAAACAATCCTTGCACAAATTTTTTTTTGTTGCACACCACAGAGGAAAACCAAAGCACTCATTTAAAGGATTTAGAGCATTTGTCCCATGCTTAAGCATTGACTTCTTGAATATAAATGAATAATAGAAAGCATTTAATAAATGGGCAGTAACTCCAAGGTAAAATGACAATGACAGTCTTATATGGATAGTCATGAAAAGAGCAATATCATGACAACTTTGAAAAAGATTATCCCAAAGTCACCAATCAAAGAATGACAGTTAGCCATAACGTTTCTAAATAATCATCATAGAAGGAATTATTATGAAGAAAGGATTAATCTATAAGGGTAGATTTAAAAAATAGATAGTCATTTTCAAATTCATAGTCAATTTGGGCCTTATGACTTTCAAATGAATGGCTATGGGACTGAGAAATGAGAGCAACATTTAAAGTGCAGTCATCCTTAAGACTAAAAGATAGTGATAGCACCATATCCAAAGGCAAAGGATGAATGCGATGATACCAATGAAGCTATAATACCACAAAGGTCAAACATAGAGAACAAATAATGACTCTAAGGCATAAGGAGTAGTCTTATAAAAGTATAAAGGCATCAAAGACATAATTTTGAAGGACAGTCCTTTCAATGCATAGTTACCATGCTACAAAGGGTATCCATCATTCACTAAAGCCTAGGACAGTCCTTTCCACACTCAAGTGCAAAGGAGGACAGTGAAAACGTCTTTTGATATAATGCCAATTGGAAAAGGATTTGAAGAATTTTAAATTAACAAGGGGCAATGATTTGAGAATGTAGAGGATACCCATGAAATACCTAGTAAAGAGAAATGGGAAGCCACTTTGACACAAGGAAGGTCAGCCACTTAAATGTCTCTTACAATTATGTATTTTGTTGTAACCTTCATACAAATCAATTTCATAAAAGACATATAAGTTTAAAAAAAATTTATGCAAATCAATGAAATTTGTCATTAGATCCTTCATATGAAATCCATACAATCTATGGCAATGGAAAGAGTATCCATTTTACTTTTCCTTGCTTGTTTGGGCCTTCCTTGTAAGCTAGGCTTAATGCCACCTTGATTTAGTGTTGCAATGGGTTTGAAATATTTACATTAGGTCTTGGGCCCTTGTGAACTAATAAATGGTATCTTGTTAAAGTGTTGTGAAGTGTTGTAACATATTTTCACACTTTTCTAAGGTTTTATTAATTAACTAAACATAATAAATCTCTTTGTAACCTTAATCATGCCTTATTTAAAGTGTTGTAAAGTATTTTAACACACTTTCACACTTTTCTATGATTTTCATTAATAATTGGGCTTCTTTATGCTTTAATTGAACTTATTTTGCATCCAAAGTCCTCATTTAATGCATCTTTTCAAGGATAATCCTGACACAAATCAATATCCAATTATAATTCAGGTGTTCTCAAGTTGTATGGCCCAGATCTAATGATCTAGGACTCATTCGCCACCCTGGGTGAATGAGTTCCACCTAGGTTTTTGGGTCTTGAACCTAGCTTCACACCTTTCTAAGAATTTTTAAAAATGCTCCCATAAATTATGCCTAATGGGACTCATTCGCAACCTTGGGTGAATGAGTCCTGTGTGGCCCAAAATTAAAATTAATTCAATTTTTTTGCAGGATTTTATCCTCCTAGATCTGATGTCACCTTGTAGTTTTGTAATTTCGAGAATTCTTGCATAATTAAGTATAAATACAAGGTTCTTTCACTCATTTTTACCTAAGACTTTTGTGAGGGCATTCATCATAGCAAGTTTCAGTTCACAAGAGCATTCAAGTGTTTACAAGAGCATTCAAGAGTCTTCAAGGGAAGATTATCAAGCATTATAGAGCATTATTCAAGCATCAAGCATCATGTCAAAGATTTCAAGCATCATGATTGTTTTGGAGCTAACAATTGTGATGTAGGGTTTCATGATTCAAGCTAGCATTTCACTCAAGATCTATCCTATTCAAGAAAGAGTCAAGGTTTACATCCATTGGAGCCACTTCATACATGTTTGCAGCACTTTATTTCTAGGGTTTGGTGAGTTGCAACATTACATTTTTTTTATTCATTATTATCCATTCCTATTTCATTCTATTTCAAGGTTTCATTACCAAAACAGGGTTTGACCAAGGAAAACCCCTGTCCAATAACAAAACAACATTTTTCCCTCTCTTTAGTGTGTGATTTATAGGTTTAGATTGAAGACACATTTAGGAGAAAGTTTGGAGAAAGTTGAAAAAGCACCTAAAGTTTTCAAAGTTGTCACCTTGCATTGGAGATTCTTGGAGGACTTCTACAGGTTGCAAATCAGAGTTTCAAATCCAAACATCAATCAGGCAGCATAGAGAAAACATTTAAGAGAAGATTCAAAACTTGAAGTTTTATAAATCCCTAACTAGATTGATTCAGCACTTTTGGCGAATGAGTCTCATTCTAGGTCAAAATTCATATTTTTTTGAGATTTGGATACCCATTTGCCAAATTCCTATTTCTACACAAGAACCCAAATCTTGGACTGATTCACCCAGCTTGGCTTATGGGTCCTAGTCAGCATTAAAGTTAGAATTTCTAGTATTTCAAGACCACATTTAACCTCCTTCAGATTCCCAGGGGCACACATTTCATCTTACAACTTGTTTTTCTATTTTATATGCATTTCTAGGTCATTTAGTGAAAGATTGCATTGAATTAGGGTTAAGCATTTTGATTTGCATTGCATTTGTCTTTCCAAGTCTTAACTTGGTGGTGAACCCCTCATTAGTTTACATTTAGACTCTAGGACAACCCTATTGTAAGATATCTTTCTCCTTTGCATTGAGATCTCTAGGGTCATCCTTGAATGAAATAATTGGAAAGTGGGTGTGCTCTATGTCCTAAACCATACGAAAACATACAACAAACCATTTTTTTGTTGTTTCATTTTGGTGAACTTGAATTTAGAACATTATAATTCTGATTTGGAGTGCATTATCATCCTAGATCTTTCTTGCATAAACATTGCATTAGAGTTTGCATTAGTTAATTGGCATTCTAGGGTTTCAAAATTTTGCATTAGTGAAAGTTCATATAGCTTACATTTTTGTATCTCATATCATTGAAAATTATATAAAATCTACATTTTCACTTAGAATATAGATCATACAACATAAAAAGAATAAAAATCAATTGAAAATTTCTGAAAATTTTGAAAAAAATCCCCATTGGGACTCATTCACCACCTTGGGTGAATCAGTCCTAGTGCAGATTCTGCATTGCATTTTTTTGGCATTTAAAACACTATTTCTAAGCTTATGTTTGCTATTGATACATTTTTTGTTTCAGTTTTTAGAATTTTTGTTATAGTCATTTCATTGTTCTTAGCTTATATTGCATTTGCATTCATCTTGTATTTAGTGGCCCTTGCATGAGTATTTGGTGTCCTATTGCTAATACTGAAGTGATATGAAGTTTGAGACTCATGTCATCTTGTGATAGCACAATCATCGTGGATCTTGGGTTATCTAGCTCTTTCAATCCTAGTATTAACACTAGTACACTAGGTATGGACCATACCCTTAACAACTCTTTACCTTCAAGTAGCATGACGCATGTTGAAACAATGGTTGCTAGTGTCCTGCAAGAAAACATAATTCAAATCCATGAAGACTTAGCAAACCTACAACATCAAGTGAAAAGTGACAATATTTCAACTACCGCCATCCCAACTATTCATAACATTCATCGCATGCTTGAAAGTGATTTTTTGAGAATTTTCTAAATTTTTTTTTTAATTTTTATGTTTTCTATGTTGTATGATCTAGATTTGAGATGCAAATGTATATTTTGAATGATTTTGAATGAAATTAGATTAAAAAATGCAAGCTATATGAGATTTCACTAATGCAAAGTTTGAAACCCTATAATGCAATTTAACCAATGCAAGTCCTAATCCAATGTTAATGCAAGCCAAATATAGGATGATGATGCACTCCAAATGAAAATTTCAATGTTCTAAATGCAGGTTCACCAAAATGAAATGATGCATTAGTGGGATGAGTGCTATCATATGGTTTTGTACATAGAGAACACCCACACTTCCAATTTCATTCAAGGGTAACCCTAAAGATCTCAATGCAAAAGAGAAAGAAATATTGTAATAGGGTTGTCCTAGAGGATGAATATGATCTAATGAGGGGTTCGCCAACAAGTCTAAACTTGGAAAAGAAAATGAAATGCAAGATGAAATGAAAAACCCTAATTGAATGCAAACTAACACTAAATGACCTAGAAAAGTGAATGAAACAACACAAAAAACTGCTTAATAGAATGTGTTCACCTAGAAATCTAGAGAAGGTTGGATGGAGATCTGGAACATTGGAAAATATGCTTTTACTATTGAATAGGACTCATTCACCAAGCTAGGTGAATTAGTACAGTTTTTGGGAAACTGTGCAGGAACTGGAATCTACCACAAGGGTATCTGAATCTGCAAAATCCTAAAAACTGGCTAGAACTGGGACTCATTTGCAAGAAGTGGAAAATCAGTCCAATTGGGATTTTCTAAAGCTTCAAAGGTTGATTCTGCTCTTATTTTTCTACTTTGTCCTTCGTGATTGGTTTCCGGATTTGATTCTCCGATTTGTAACCTATAGGTCCTCTCCAATGTTCTCCAAGTCTTGATTGCAACTTTGACAACTTTGAATGATTTGCAACTTTTCTTCAATCATGCTCCTTAGGAAATATGCAACCTAAACCTACACATCACACACAAAGGAGAGGGAAAAATATTGTTGGGTTATTAGATAGGGGTTTTCTTTGGTCAAACCCTTGTTGGTAATTAAATCTTGAAATGGAATGAAAATGAATGGAGAATGATGAATGAACAAAAGAAAATGTTGCAACTCACCAAACCCTAGCAATAAGGTGTTGTAAGTATGCTTGAAATGGCTGCAATGATTGTGGTCCTTGACTCTTCCTTGAATGATGCTGATCTTGCATGAAATACTTGCTTGAATCACAAACCCTACATCACAATTGTTAGCACAATAACAAACATGATGGATGAAATCTTTGACATGATGACCGATGCTTGAAGAACGTTTTAAAATGCTTTACAATCTACCCTTAGATGTTTTTGAATGCTCTTGTGAACTCTCTTGAATTCTAGGTGTGAATATGAGTGAAAGAACCTTGTATTTATACTCAATTATGCAAGAATTCCTAAAATTACAACACTACAAGCTGACATCAGATCTAGGAGAATAAAATCCTACTAGAAATTTGAATTAAATTTGATTTTGGGCCACACGGGACTCATTCATCGAAGGTGGTGAATGAGTCCCATCAAACATAATGTATTGGACCAAAAACCAAAATTGCTTAGAAATATGTGAAAACCGATTCGGGGCAAAAAGATCTAGGTAGGACCCATTCACCCAAGGTGGCGAATGAGTCCCAAATCCCTAAATTTGGGCCACATAAGCTAGAAACACCTGAATTTTGATTGGTTAATAATTGGTGTCAGGATTATCCTCAAAAAGATGCAATAAATGAGGCTTGTGGATGCAAAATAGGGACAATTAAAGCATCATAAAGCTCAATTATTAATGAAAAGCCTAGAGAAGTGTGAAAGTGTGTTTAAACACTTTACAACACTTTAAATAAGGAAAAGCTAAGATTTATTTTGATTAAAAAGAGGTTTATTATGTTTAATTAATTAATAAAACCTTAGAAAAGTGTGAGAGTGTGTTACAACACTTCACAACACTTTATCAAGGTACCATTTAAATCCATTTGTTCACAAGGGCCCAAGACCTAATGTGAATATGTTATGCATATTACAACACTAAATCAAGGCCAAGTTAAGGGGACCTTTTTCTGTCATTACAATTTGGAAACATATGACTTATAGGGCTTTCAAAGTTTTCTTTCATGTCTTATTTATTGTTAACATTTATCATTTTCTACTTTAAAGTAATTTCTCACAGCATGGTGTTTACAAATTTCAATAAAGTGGGGGCATACATTATCATTTATTCTTTTTTTTTTTCATGGTTCATGGTGTAGTCTTTTTACTTTATGCGATGCATTTTTTGCTTTGTGGATGACATTAGGTGTGATTTCCTTCAAGAGCGTGATCTATCTTAGCATATTACATTCCTCTTAGTGGCTTGATGCAACACACTGCATCCCCTAAGTTGTGAATCTTTTATTCTTTGATTGGTCCTCTCTTGGAGACATTAGGCACAATGTTCCCTAAGTTAAGAGCTCGCATGAACTAAGCAAGACTCCTTTGAACATTCTTGGCATTTTGCATTTTGAATTTTTTAGTTATATGGCCACCTTTCATAATACATCTTGCATGACTGTGGAGCCATCTTGTTTGCTCATGAGCTCCAAGCATATGAAGTTTTGCTTGTCTCATGAAGCTCGAAAATTATTTTTGTGTGGTACCTTATTAAAGTTATTAGGAGGTATAACTTTGGTATGGTTTGATGGGAAGCCAAACGAAGGCATGACTTTCCCTTAGCCACTCATGCATGAGTGTGAGTACATACCAGTCATGTGTGTATGTGTCTCACCTTCTTTGAAATCTCACCCAGTGGACAACCTAAAGTTTTTTTGCCTCAAAGTGAGCGTGCATTTCTCAGAAAAACAACCTAGATCTAATCCACATTGTGATGGACAAACGGTCGAAGCTTCATCCACCCCTTTTTCTTTTCATTTTATTTCATTTTCTTTATGTATTTGATAGTGTATTCTTGTGCTTTGTGATAGCTCTTATATCACTTTTAGGTGTGTTCCTTTGTGCCTATGTTGGTTGGCCATGGGATCCTAATCCTAGGGGCTTGATCACCCCTTTTGATTGTTGTTATCCTATCTTATTGGTATTGGCACACTTGGACACCTATTGATGAATGTTTGTCTACTTTAGTGTGAGTTTAAAGCAAGTTCATCCTCTCACTAAAGTGGGGGCTAAATTTGATAACAGAAAAAGTATCCCTTTTACTTTTCCTTGCTTGTTTGGGCCTTCCTTGTAAACTAGGCTTAATGTCGCCTTGATTTAGTGTTGCAATGTGTTTGACACATTCACATTAGGTCTTGGGCCCTTGTGAACTAATAAATGGCATATTGTTAAAGTGTTGTGAAGTGTTGTAACACATTTTCACACTTTTCTAATGTTTTATTAATTCACGAAACATAATAAATATCTTTTTAACCTTAATAATGCCTTATTTAAAGTGTTGTAAAGTATTGAAACACACTTTAACACTTTTCTAGGGTTGTCATTAATAATTGGGCTTCTTTATGCTTTAATTGGCCTTATTTTGCATCCACAAGCCTCATTTAATGCATCGTTTTGAGGACAATCCTGACACAAATCAATATCCAATCATAATTCATGTGTTCTTAGGTTGTATGGCACATATTTAGTGATCTAGGACTCATTTACCACCCTGGGAAAATGAGTCCCACATAGGTTTTTGGGTCCCAAACTTGGTTTCATACCTTTCTAAGCATTATAAAAAATGGTCCCATAAATTATGCCTAATGGGACTCATTCACCACCTTGGGAAAATGAGTCCCCTATGGCCCAAAATTAAAATTAAGTCACATTTTTGGTGGGATTTTATCCTCCTAGATCTGTTGTCGGCTTCTAGTGTTGTAATTTAGAGAATTCTTGCATAATTAAGTATAAATACAAGGTTATTTCACTCATTTTCACCTAATACTTTTGTGAGAGAATTCATCATAGCAGGTTTGAGTTCAAAAGAGCATTCAAGTGTTTACAAGAGCATTCAAGAGTCTTAAGGGTAGATTATCAAGCATTCTAGAGAATTATTCAAGCATCAAGTATCATGTCAAATATTTCATGCATCATGCTTGTTTTGGAGCTAACAATTATGATGTAAGGTTTCATGATTCAAGCTACAATTTCACTCAAGATCTATCCTATTCAAGAAAGAGTCAAGGTCTACATCCATTGGAGCCACTTCATACATGTTTTTATCACTTTATTCCTAGGGTTTGGTGAGTTGCAACATTACATTTTGTTCATTCATCATTCTCCATTCCTATTTCATTCTATTTCAAGGTTTGATTACCAAAACAAGGTTTGACCAAGGCAAACCCCTATCCACTAAAAAAATAACATTTTCCCCTCTCTTTAGTGTGTGATTTGTAGGTTTAGATTGAAGACACATTGAGGAGCAAGTTTGGAGAAAGTTGACAAAGTGCCTAAAGTTGTCTCCTTGCATTAGAGATACTTTGAGGACTTCTACAAGTTGCAAATCAGATTTTCAGATTCAAAAATCAATCAGGAAGCATAGAGCAGACATTTAAGAGTAGATTCAAACCTTGAAGTTTTAGAAATCCCTAACTAGATTAATTCACCACTTCTAGCAAATGAGTCCCATTCTAGGTCAAAATTCAGATTTTTAGAGATTTGGATACCCATTTGCCAGATTCGTGTTTTTGCCCAGGAACCCAGATTTGGGATTGATTCTCCCAGCTTGGCATATGAGTAGTCAACATTAAAGTCAAAATTTCTAGTATTTCAGGGCCTCATTCAACCTCCTTCAGATTCCTCAATGCACACATTTCATCTTACAACTTGTTTTTCTATTTATATGCATTTCTAATTTAGTGAAAGATTGCATTGAATTATGGTTAAGCATTTTGATTTGCATTACATTTGTCTTTCCAAGTCTTAACTTGGTGGTGAACCCCTCATTAGTTTACATTCAGCCTCTAGGACAGCCCTATTGCAAGATCTCTTTCTCCTTTGCATTGAGATCTCTAGGGTCTCCTTGAATGAAATAATTGGAAAGTGGGTGTGCTCTATGTCCTAAACCATACGAAAGCATAGACAAAACCATTTTTCCATTATTTCACAATCATCATTATAAAAATAAATCCCACTCAAAACTCTATGTATGCACACAATAGGACATTGATGCAACTATCAAATCAAACCAATGCAATCTAATGAAATGTTGGTTATTTAAATTTTCACACAAAATTTATATACTAATCATGCAGAACAGTGAATGTCACTAACCATAATGTATGGAAAAGCACACTAGGCACATTATAAGAGCTTGATGCACACTAGTTGAGACACATGATTCACACAAAAGAAATAACCCTAGTAAGATACTATGCCATTTAATTCAATCAACCTTGACCCACACCATGTATGCCACATTTCATTTGAACCATCACACACAAAGTCAATTCCACATAACCATGATGCATTGGCAAACACACCAAGCATTTCATATGAGTTTGAAATAACCTTTAAATAAAACAGATACAAATCAATGGAATATATGTCAATAGTACCTTCAAAAAAATCCATCAAGAAACTAAATGATATATCTATAGGTCCTTCATGAAAAATCCATTCAATCATGTGAAAAAATAAATATCACTTAACTATGATGTAAAAACAGTTACACCAAGAACGTTATATGGGTTTGATATAACTTTTAAAAAAAACTCATACAACTCAATAGTATACGACATTATTACTTGCAAACAAAATCCAACATGCTTCTAATTTATGTTACTAGATCCTTCATGTAAGTTTCATACAACCATCATGTAGAAGCATCAATGTGACTCAACCATGATGCATGAACAATTAGCTTTCAAATAAAATACATACAAAAAAATTGTAACCTTAACACAAAAGATGAAAGAATTGTAATATTATGTCATATATATCATTCTACCTTGATGCACACCATATTCCATATTATATTAAAATAAATGGACATAATACTGAATGTCACTCTGTCATGAGACATGGACAAACACATTAGGCATGACATAGTATTTTGATGTCTAATAGGAATTTGATCAATTTCCTTTTAACCCTAATACATATGTACACTAAGACTCCTCATAAAAATCAATGGCATACATTCCATTAAACCCTTGACAAAAAAACTATATAATCAATGACACTTGGTTAACATAATCAACCTTAATGCACAAGAAAACCAAACACTCCATAAGGGTTATGTGTAAATTAGTTGCACAAATCTCATACAAAACACATGACTCAAATCCTTCACATGTTATCATGAAGCACAAGAGTCAACCATGATACATGGAAGAGCACACAAGGAATGTCTTGGGATTTCTTTGTAGCTTAAAAATTCCATACAAATCAATCAAATATACACAATCATAAACTTTAAACAAAACCCATAGAAATTAATGGTATATTACTAGACCCTTTACACAAAATCCATATAGCTACAATGAAAAAGAGTGAATTCCACTAACCATTATGGAAATGGACTACCTTAAGCAATGAAAATATAATGCATAAGAATGTTTGTGTTGAGTTGAAATCCCCTATATAAGTTTACAAGGATTCATCTAAATTATGTCATGTTTTCAATTTTTCCTTCAAACTCCTAAAAAAATTAACTTTTTATGCAACTTCCATCTAATTAAATGTTGAATTCTATGTAAAACTATTATGATTATTAAAATTATGAAAATAATGGTCTATATTATCAAAATTAAACAAAAAAATCAATATAAACATTTCAATTCAATAAAAATGAAAATATTACCTGAAATAATCAAATTTGAGGTGGAAACTTAAATTATCTTCTTCTACATTGTCCAACAAATAAATTGGTGCTCAAAAGGTGATGGAGCAAGAGAAATATGGTACTACAAGAAGTCAATTGTATAAAAAGGTATTTCCTTGTTAGAAAAAGCATAGAACCAGAAAAAGCCAGAAAATTGTGGGCTTGTATCACAGGTCAACTAGGATTTTTATCTATTTTTTGCAAAGGCCATTTGGTGAGTGCCAAATGTGTTGTATACAATCTTTGCAATTTTGTGAGCACCAAATGCATTGTATATAGGCTTTACAATTTGGTGAGCACCAAATTAGCTCTATAGATAATTTGTAAGTGTGAAGGCCTCAACCCTACGCAGAGACCTACAAAAGGGGGAGAGAAGAGTGGGAGAGACCTAGACGAGTAGCAAGGGATGGAAGGAGAGGTTTAATGAGATTTATTAATAATGAAGAGGATAAGAGAGAAGAGTGGGAGATACCTAGAGGATTAGTAATGAGACAAGGAGTGAGAGACATAGAGATGGCTAAGCAGGAATGGAGAGGTGGACAAGGAGTGACTGGGAGACCTAGAGAGGGGAGAGGTAGAGAGGTGAGGGGGAGAGAGAGGTGAAAGATAAAAGAGAGGGAGATAGAAAGGGAAGTATTGGTAGAGTAAGAGGGGATGGAGGGAGAGGTAGACATAGAGGTGTTAGGGTTAGAAGGCAGATATCTAACAAGTTAAATGCATATTTGAAAAATAAAATAGAGTAATAAAACACACATAGAAGACAACACAGAGAATTTAACATGGTTCACCCAATCTGGGCTACATCCACAAAACCGTAGCCATCCAATGATTTTATTATCTAGTGTAAAACATATTACAATATTGTGAATAATACCATGCTACAACCCTCCATCCCAGCTACTTATAACAAGCTTTTAGAAGCTTCCAAAAATTAGGGTTTACAAAGTTGGATTTTTTTTCTTTTTCGGTGATGAAGCAAAAAAAAGGTGATTTTTTTTTCTCAGGGGCTGCCGCCCGAGGCCTGGCCCGGCCCCAGACCCCAACAAGGATACATTAAGAGTGTAAAATACTAAAAAGTGTACAATATAGCATGATCAAACACCACATACCAACAATCTCCCGCTTGGAGAATGATCAGGCTCCATACCAACACAATCTCCCACTTGGAGATTGATCCTGGATGACACCATTGCACTTACAACTCCCACTGGAAATAAGCACCCTAGACCCTGCTACTCTGTTATACTTGAATTCAACCTTTAAGGCCAACCAAAGCTAAAGAGGAGCTCAGCTTCTCCCTTGTCACTGCCTTTGTAAACATATCCGTTGGATTGTCATTTGTATGTATCTTTTCTAGCTTTACCTGTCCATCCTCCAATACTGATCAAATGAAATGATATCTTAGTTGTATGTGTTTGGTTTTAGAGTGCAAGGTAGAATTCTTTGCAAGATGTATAGCACTCTAGCTATCTGTAAACAAGTGATTTTTAGCCTATGTTTTTCCCAACTCTTCCATGAATACTTGTAGCCATATCATCTCCTTTGTTGCCTCTGTTGCAACCACATACTCTGCCTCTGTGGTGGATAAAGCAACCACCTTTTGCAATCGAGAAATCCAACTCACTGCTATCCCACCAACTATAAATACATAACCTGTGGTACTCCGCCTAGTATCTATATCCCCTGCCAAATCTAAGTCAACATAGCCTTTTAAATCTGTATTAGAGCCCACAAAACATAAACATATATTGGATGTACCTCTCAAGTACCTGAGAATCTATTTTATCGCATTCCAATGCTCAACTCCAGGATGACTCATATACCTGCTAACAACTCCTACAACATATGCAATATCCGATCTCGTGCATACCATGGCATACATTAAACTGCCTATAGCTGAAGCATATGGTACCTTGGACATTTTTCTTCCTCCTCTTGTGTCTTTGGACACATATCCTTAGTCAATTTTATATGACTAGGAAAAGATGTGCTGACAGCTTTGGCATTCTCCATATGAAATCTTTGCAACACCTTTTCAACGTAATTAGCCTGAGATAAAAAAAATTTCCTATTTTTCCTATCTCTTGTAATCTTCATACCAATAATTTTTTTTGCTGCCCCCAAATCCTTCATAGCAAATGAATTTGCTAAGTGTTGTTTTAACTCCTTTATGTGATCCATGTTAGACCCCACTACAAGCATATCATCAACATATAAACATAAAATAATGTAGCTATCTTCACCTAACATCTTAAAATAAACACAACGGTATGAATTACACTTGTTGTAGCCTTGCTCAGCCATAAAACTATCAAATTTAAGATACCCCTGCCAATCTGCTTGCTTCAAGCCATATAAACTTTTCTTCAATCTGCACACTAGTTTCTCCTTACCTTTGACCTCAAATCCTTATGGTTGTTCCATATATATTTCCTCTTCCAAATCACCATGGAGAAAGGTTGTTTTAACATCAAGCTTTTCTAAATACAAATCTTCAGTAGCCACAATACTTAAAACAGTACAAATAGAAGTCATTTTAACAACTGGAGAAAAGATTTCATCAAAATCAATACCCTTTTTATGTGCAAATCCCTTTACAGCCAATATGGCTTTAAATCTTTGCTTACCTCCATCCTCCTCTTTCAACCTGTAAACCCATTTGTTTGGTAAAGCCTTTTTACCTGCAGACAGCTTGCATAATTCCCAAGTCTGATTTTCCAGCAAGGATTCCATTTCTTCTTCCATTCCATGCTCCCACTGAACCTTGGTATCCACCTGCATAGCTTCATGATAACATTCTGGTTCACTAGCATCAGTTAATAAAATAGAATACAAAGAGGGAGAAAATCTTTCTGGAGGTCTACTTATCCTTGAAGATAGCCTAACATTCATAGGAGTTTGTGGTATTTCTTGTTGTTGTTGTTGCAAAGCATGACAAACCACTGGAACATTATTGTTTGTAATATCATCCAGCACTGCATAATCCCTTTTTGTCTTCTCATGCTGCTGCAATAGATCTTTGTACAACACTTTCTCATTGAATATGACATCCCTGCTTCTCACAATTTTCTTATTTTCAAAATCCCAAAGCCTATAACCAAATTCATCAATGCCATATCCAACAAATATACATTTCTTTGATTTTGCATCAAGCTTGGTTCTATTTTCAGAATCTACATGTGAAAATGCTTCACAACCAAAGGTTTTGAGAAAAGAATAACTCACCTTCTTACCTATCCATGCTTCCTTTGAAATACCACAACCCAAAGGATTAGATGGACCTCTATTAATTAAATAAACAACAATGTTTACAGCCTCTGCCCACATGTTTAAAGGCAGCCTAGCATGCAATCTCATAGTCCGTACATGCTCCATTATTGTTCTATTCATGCGTTCAGCCACTCCATTTTCCCGTGGAGTCCTTGGAACGATTTTCTGCCTACGAATACCATTAGAGGAACAATAATATTCAAACTCTTTGCTGTAATACTCACCACCATTATTGGATCTAAAAAATTTTAGCTTTTTACCTGTCTCATTCTCAACCAAGCTTCTCCATTTTTTAAAAGTTTCAAATACATCAGATTTTTGCCTAATGAAATAAATCCATACCTTCCTAGTTGCATCATCAATGAATGTAACATAATACTGAGAGCCACCAAGAGAAGATGCCTGAGTTGGTCCCCATACATCCGTATGCACAAGCTCCAATTTCTCATTTTTCTTTTGTTTCCCATCTTTGAGAAAACTAACTCTCTTTTGTTTCCCATAAACACAACTTTCACATAAATCCATATTAACACATTTTAGACCTAGTAAAACATTCTTTGAATGAATTAATTTTATACCGTTTGCACTCATATGCCCAAGTCTATTATGCCATAGTGTTGATTCAGAATCCACGGCAACTATCTGATTTTCTGCCTGCTGAAATGCAACAATTGTTCCTGAACATTGATTTTTATCTGCAATAGCTAAAGTAGAAGGAACAGTATGACCTACACGAAGATATAAGGTGCCTACTTTCACACCTTTTTCTACCACTAAGGCACCTTTTGTAACCTTCCAATTTTTATCACTAAATATAACAACACAACCTTCATCATCTAGTTGCCCTACAGAAATTAAATTTCTTTATAACTTTGGAACATGCCTTACCTCATGTAGTAGCCAATGATTCCCATTCTGCAACTTAATCTTGATTCTTCCCTTTCCAACAATCTGGCAAGGTTCGTTATCTCCCAAATAAACCAGCCCAAAATCCCCTTGGACATAATCAAGAAAACAATTTCTATGGGGTGTAGCATGAAATGAAGCCCCTGAATCTAACACCCAAGAATCATCAATATTGTCAAGGGAAAGAATCAAAGCATCCTCATCAGATTTATTACTTACCACATTTGCCTCTTTATTTCCTTCCTTTTTCTCTCCTTCTTTATTTTTCTGAGACCAACAATATTTCTTTAAATGACCTGGCTTACCACAGTACTAGCAATCCCTCTTGTCTCTAGATTGGGACCTTTTGTCCCTTGATTTTCCTTGTGACTTCGCATGACTTCCAAATTTGTTTCCTCTCTCCTTTGTTCTGCCCCTGCTTTCTGCATTCAAAACACCACCTGATGTGGATGTTCCACCTGAGCTTTTCCTATGAATTTCCTCACTCAAAATAACACCAACAACATCATCAAACTTCAATGTATTCGAACCAAAAATAGAATTGCTAACAGCCATTACCAAGCTATTCCAGCTTTCAGGAAAAGAACACAGAATCAAAAGAGCCCTAACTTCTTCATCAAAATTTACTTTTACAAAATTTAATTGATTGGTAACCGTATTAAACTCATTTAAATGATCAGCAACTGACCCACCTTCTACCATTTTCATATTAAATAAACGCTTCATAAGAAATACCTTATTCGAAGCGGAAGGCTTTTCATATAACTTCGCTAGGGTTTCCATCAACTCTTGAGTTGTCTATGTTGTTGTAATATTGAATGCCATCGATTGTGCTAGGCATAAACAAATACTACCAAGTGCCTTTCTATCAAAAATATTCCAGTCCTCATCTGACATTGCTGTGGGTTTCTTGGTTTTCCCTTCCAATGGCCACCATAAATCCTTCTGATAGAGGTAGTCCTCCATCTGCATCTTCCATAACTGATAGTTCTGCCCATTAAACTTCTCAACCTTCAACTTACCCTCATCTTCCATTGCTCCCACTTAACCATGAGACTCCCGCTCAACCGTGAGACTTTCCTACAGATGATGATCGAAAACAACCCGCTCTGATACCACTTGTTAAGGTTAGAAGTTAGATATCTAACAATACTAAAAGGTGTACATTATAGCATGATCAGTCGCCACATACCAACAAGTAGGAGTGAGAGGCATAGGGAAGGAGTTAGAGAGGTGAAGACATAGAGAGGGGAGGGAAACTGAAGAGAAGAGAGAGAAGAATGAAGAGATAGATATGGGTAAGGAGGGATGGAGAGGAAAAAAAGGAGTGATTGAGAGACCTAGAGAGGGGAGAGGTGGAGATGTGAGGGGGAGATAGAGGTGAGAGGTAGAAGAGAGGAAGAGAGAAAGGGAAGTATTGGTAGAGGAGTAAGAAAGAATGGAGGGAGAGGTGGACATGGAGGGAGTGAGAGGTATAGGGAACGAGGAGTTAGAGAGGTAATGACATAGAGAGGGGAGAAAACTGAATAGGAGAGAGAATAATGAAGAGAAAGAGATGGCTAAGGAGTGATGGAGAGGAAAAAAATGAGTGAATGAGAGACCTAGAGAGGGGAGAGGTAGAGAGGTGAGGGGAGAGAGGGGTGAGAGATAGAAGAGAGGGATAGACAAAGGGAAGTATCGGTAGAAGATTAAGAAGGATGGATGGAGAGGTATACATGGAGGGAGAGAGAGGCATAGGGAAGGAGGAGTTAGAGAGGTGATGACATAGAGAGGGGAGAGGTAGAGAAGAGGAGAGAGAATAAAAAAGAGAAAGAGATGGCTAAGGAGGGATAGAGAGGTTCACAATGAGTAACTCAGATACTTAGAGAGGGGAGAGGTAGAGAGGTGATGGGAGAGAGAAGAAAACTATAGAGAGAAGTTCACAATGAGGGAAAGAGGGGTAAGGAGTAGGGAGAAAAATGGAGAGGGAGGGAAATAACTAGAAATCCCAAAGAGATATAGAGGTGAGAGACCTACAACCTAGGGAGAGAGGGGTGATAGACATAGGGGGATAGATAGGGTGAGAGAGATAGAGGGGGATAGGGTGGGTAATGAGACAAGGATTGAGATATAGAGATGGCTAAGGAGGGATGGAAAGGAAAACAAGGAGTGACTAAGAGACATAGAGAGGGGAGAGGTAGAGAGGTGAGGGGGAGAGAGGTGAGAGATAGGGGGAGAGAGAAATGGAAG
>CM021102.1:693669743-693699622 GCA_007115665.2 Sequoiadendron giganteum
GGAAGGAGGAGTTAGAGAGGTGATGATGTAGAGAGGGGAGGGACAAAGAAGAGGAGAGAGAGAAGAATGAATAGAAAGAGATGGCTAAGGAGGGATATAGAGGCTGGCAAGGAGGCATTTAGATACTTAGAGAGGGGAGAGGTAGAGGGGTGAGGGGAGAGAGAGAGGAAAATGAGAGAGATGTTTGAACAAAGAGGGAAAGAGGGGTAAGGAGGAGGGAGAGAGGTGGAGAGGGATGGAAATAACTAGAGATCTCAGAGAGATATAGAGGTGCGAGACCTACATTCTAGGGAGATATGGGTGAGAGAGATAGATGGAGAAGAGATGTGGGTAATGAGACAATAAGGGAGAGGTAGAGAGGTAAAGAGGGAAGGGTGGAGAGTCATGGAGATGGGGAGAGAGAGAAAGGGTGGGAGGGAGAGGTAGTGATCAAGAGAAAGGAGAGAGATGGGAAAGAAACAATATTAGAGGGAGAGAGATGAAGAGAGAGGTAGGGAGGGAAGGAAAGGTAGAGAGGGAGATGGGGAGAGAGATTGGGAAATACCTAGAGAGGAGAGAGAGAGAAGAGAGGGAGAGAGAAAGGGAATTATTGGTATAGGAGTAACAAGGGATGGAGGGAGAGGTACACATGGAGGGAGTGAGAGACATAGGGAAGAGGAGATAAAGAGGTGATGACCTAGAGAGGGGAAGGAGAGAGAAGACAAGAGAGAGAATAACAAGGTAAGAGATAGAGGGGGGAGAGAGGTGGGTAATGAGACAAGGAGGGAGAGACTTGGAGATGGGGAGAGAGGGTGGGAGGGAGAGGTAATGATCAAGAGAAAGGAGAGAGATGGGTGAGAAATAGTAACAAAGGGAGAGCAAAGAAGAGATAGGTAGGGAGGAAAGGATGGAGATGGGGTTAAGGAGGGAAGGAAAGGTAGAGAGGGTGGGAGAGACCTACAGAGGGTTGAGGGAGAAGAGGGTAAGTATTGGTTAAGAGGGAAGTAGGCGGAGAGGGATTGAAAAGTAAAACCTCGACTATCCATCATCAATCATAGACCATAAACTCTAAGCCTTATCAAAGTGGGGGAGAGAGAGACTAAGAGAAAGTAAAGTTGGCTTTAGTATTTGGGTCTATGCAAAATCATGGGGGTCCAAAAAGTGGCGATGTGAAAAAAGGCATTTTTAACACACCCAAAAAAGCAAAATTTCCACTTTCAATTTTTGCAGGCTTGGGTGAAAAGTACTAGTGCCAAACCTAATACCAACCCGAAACGGATATCTACCTCAAAACGGATATCCATTTAGTTTAAGTCAAAAAATTTAATTTCATCGGGTTAGGGCCTACTAATTTTTTTATTTTATATATTATAATATTTTTTTAATATATTTATCATACAGCATATGGAAATTAAATTAAAAAACATTATAATTTATGTTTTAAAAAAAAATAGCATTATAATGTTTGTTAATTTAATATTATATATTATATATTAAATATAATAATAAATTTATTATATTTTATGATTATATAATATTATATTATATATTATAATATAAAATATATATTATATTATATATTATATTATTATATATATTATATATAATATATATTATATTATATTATTATATATATTACATATAATATATAATATATTATTTATATACACTGGTGAGAGGAACAAAGGAAATTTTATGCTGATGGGTTATCATATGATGAGTTGAGGGCACTTGATATTGATAAAGCCTAATTAGCCCAGTTATTCATCGATCATAGAACAAGATAGCCTGTTAATGTGTAGAAACCAAAATTTTCAATTAAATGGTGCACCCATAGAGGCATATTAGATAATTTTTGGAGATGGTGGATGGTTTTTGATAAACCACCCAAAAACAATCTTGATGTCCCTTGGTATTTTCTCCAAAAATTATATGTTGAGTTTGTGCTAGGGAAACATGTCAATTACTTTGACATGCGATATTTTCAGGGTGTTGGTAGAGGGATGCCACAGGATAGACCTAGAGCACATAGAGTCACCCCAATTCATCTTGCTCTGCCTATTGTTGCCTCGACTCCACTACCTTACCTTGAGATTGCTTTAGATGAAGGGACTCTGAGAATTTATGCCTTACATTTATTGAGTGATCATTTGGTCAAGCAAAGCCATCATGTTGTGCAACCATTTGACGATGCATCCCATCAAGATGGTGTTGCACCTGATACATCCCAGCATGATGGTTGTGCACTTTCTACATTAGCTCCCATTAGTACACCATCATCAGCTCCCACTAGTAGATCGTCCTCTTTTGGACATATTTGTGTACCTCATCATTGCATGATTTGCAACTATTTTTGTTTGGGTCCTCTCCAACGATCCACTGAGGCTTCCATAAATACATCCGACTATGAGGTTCATGATATGTCAGATGTAGGAGTTGATAGAGCATGAAGTGGACCATTTACAGGAGAGACATTGACTGGAAGGAACGATATGGGAGGACCAGTAAGACTTAAAGTAATTTCATAGTGTGTTTTATGTAAATTCTTTCATATTTTATGAGAGATATTTGTACTAATATATGTTTATGTGCTAGAATATTGAACAGTTGCTAACAAAGGAGTAGACATCGCAAGTGCAGGAGGCTACACATACTGCGATTTCATTTTCCCGAGAGAATCAGTAGATGGTATTATTTAAATTGTTATTTTAGATTTTAATTTTTGAAATCTATTATGTTTAAATATATGTACTACATATATTGATAGCCTAATTCAATCTTGTCTTTTTATGCAACAACCTGGTTCTTATATAGCCTTGTTGACTGGGTCTGACCCATTGGATGAAGTTTCACAACATTATGATTATATGTGCATGTGCATTTAAATTGTGTTACATTCTTATCATTTTTTATATAGGAAACCATCTTAGCTGATTCATCCACTATGAGCCCATCTAGTGTTGTAGCATCACAACATGTATGTGTTTATTTTATATTGTAGATATTTACGTTTAGATAGGAGTAGATATGTGTTTAGTAGATATGATTATTTATCAAAATTGTTAATTTGTATCATTTTTATTTTATTTGGTATAGTCCTCTGCTCGACTAAGCACTGTGATGAGTGTGAGACCATTACTTTATACGAGGACTCCCAATCGTCCTAAGGGACAATCATATGCAGACCATCTTGCAAAAAAGAGAGCAAGACTTGAGGTAAACAAGAATTGCATTATTGATATAATATAGTACATGTATACTATTTTTGATGTTAAATTCATAATTTATAAATGATAGTATATAAGTTTCTATTTACTAGTCTATCTTGTCAACCATTCACATAATTAATCTAATTTATGGTTTGAATTGTTATTGTGCAAGAAACTTCAGAAGTAGCTAACTTCTCCGAGGAGGCTTGATTTTGATCATCCAGCACAAGATTAGGATATTATATACATTGATATGTACTTAGGGTTTGATAGATCTTGAGGTGGCATATAAGCCACATTTTGTAAAACTTGTTCTGAGTAGGCATCTACCAAATTTGTATATCCACAAACACAATTATTCTACATTTTGATATATAAGAGTTGATAGTCGATCTAATTTGTTCCTTGTGTGCATGTCTTTCTACTTGGAATTTTCAAAATGGAATGTATAATTATATTAGAATGGTTTAAAGTTATGATTGATAGTGTATGTTATAGATTAACAAAATTGCATTTTAATAGAATTTATGAATTACAATTGGTAATCCATCTATGTTAGAGTTCATTCATATTAAGGTTCACATACATTACATTCTATGAGACCATATTTCTTTGAGGAGTTTTTTCAAACAATTCATTGCCTTTTCTATTGTACCACATTTTTCATACATGTCTACCAATACATTTTTATCAAACACTCAATTTGAGAATACCCATGATTTCAAGCTTTGTTGAAAGAATTTAAATTTGACATTATTTTGTTTTTTGAACTCGTGTAATGAAGTGGGCAGCTGATTTTTATTTCAAAAGAATTTAAAATTAATGAAAAATGGATACAACTTAATGAAATATATGTCATTTTACAGTGTTCATTTGAAAATAATATAATCATCTTGATAAAAATCATCACTCAATGTCCATTCAAGCTTAATAACATGTAAAAGGTATAAAATCATCTTGAATAAGAATCACTATCTTTCAACCATAGGGGTTTGATGCAACCTTCAAACAAAGTCCTTACAACTGAACAAGATACATGTTCATTAGATTGTTCATGTGAAATCTATACAATAATCATGATCAACAATTAAGACATCACTCAACCATGATGCAACCATTAAAAAGACCAAATGAGTGTGATACTACCATTAAAAAAACCAAATACAACTCCATGAAATGCATGTTATTTGACCTTCAACATGCAATTTGTATTATCATAATGCACAACAATGAATGTTGCTAACCATAATGCATCAATAAGCAAACTAGGCATACAATATGGGCTTGATGCAAACTAGTCATAATGCACACTTCGCACAAAAGAAATAACACTAATATGATATTTTCATAGATGTCAATCAACCTTGACCCACACCAAACTTTCTATATCGCAATTGTTATCATATATTCCATTGAACCTAATGTAATTGAGGTTTTATATTTGGTAAGAATTTGTGCAGGCAAAGAAAGTGAGAGATGATGGTTAAGGTGGATTTGAACAAATGAAGTTTTTTTCCTAAGCATTGAAAACTCTATCAAACAAAGGGATCATGTTTTCCTAAGCATTGAAATTGAAGCAAAACAACTGAAGACTAAAATTATCCACTTACAAATGGAATGAAAAGATAAGAAGAAGATTTTATTGTCAATGAAAAGGTTAGTCTACTCTAAAAATAGTTTCATTGTGTGTGGATGGGTAATTTTAGGCTAGGCATGGCCCTGTTTCGAACCCAAACATGTCAAAACAGTTAGAGCTACATTGGACCGACGATATTCCTTAAGAGTCCAAATTGCAAAAAGGCAACAATCTTTGACAGGCTATTACTCAAAGATTGTGACACTTAAAAGATATTCATTTGAGGCTATGGGATCATGTTGCAACCCTCTTCAATAACCTTTCTTGGTTTTTTCTATCTCGGAGGCATTTTTCCATGGTGACGAGTTTTCAGTTGAGGAAAAAGTTGTCAAATGCAAGCAACTCAAAGTTGCAAAGTGGTGTAAATTTCATTATGCAACTCGTACGACCAAAAAAATTGTTCCAAAACATCTGATGGGTACGTTTATGCTAGGAATGGTCCTCTTTTACACCCAAACACACCAAATCACTCTAAGCTACATTGGGCTGGCGATTTCCCTTAAGAGTCCAAAGTGCAAAAATGTAGCAATCTTTGACGAGCTATTACCCAGAAAACCATGATGCTTACAGACTCTTTGTCTGAGGCTATGAGATCATGTTGGTACCTTATTCGATAACCTCTCTTTGTTTTTGCTATCTCAGAGGAATTTTCCCGTAGTGACAAGTTTTTAGTTGAGCAAAAAGTTGTCAAATGCAAGCAGTGTAAAGTTGCAAAGTGGTGCAAATTTTGTTCTGCAACTTGTACAACTAAACGGACTATTCCAACACATCTACATGCGTACATTTATGCTAGGCATGGTCCTCTTTTTCACCCAAACACGCTGAATCACTCTGAAATACATTAGATCGACAATTTCCCTTAAGAGTCCAAAGTGCTAAAAGGTAGAAATATTTGATGGGATATTTCTATAAAACCGTGATGCTTATAGACTCTCCATCTGAGGCTATGGGATCATGTTGGGACCCTCTACAATAACCTCTCTTGGTTTTTTCTATCTCAAAGGAATTTTCTCATGGTGACGAGTTTTTAGTTGAGGAAAAAGTTGTCAGATGCAAGCAGTGCAAAGTTGCAAAGTGGTGCAACTTTCATTTTGCAACTTGTACAACCAAATGAACTATTCCAACATGTTTGGATGGGTACATTTATGGTATGAATGGTCCTCTTTTTCACCCAAACATGTTGAACCGCTCTGAGCTACATTGGACCGACGATTTCCCTTAAGAGTCCAAAGTGCTAAAAGACAGCAATCTTTGACATGCTATATCTCAGAAATCATGATGCTTACAAACTCTTTGTCTAAGAGTATGGGATCATGTTGGGACCCTCTACAATAACCTCTCTCAATTTTTTCTATCTTGAAGGAATTTTTCCATGGTGATGAGTTTTCAGTTGAGGAAAAAGTTGTCAAATGCAAGCAGTGTAAAGTTGCAAAGTGGTGCAACTTTTGTTTTGCAACTCGTACAACCAAACGAACTGTTCCAACACGTCAAAATGGGTAAATTTATGCTAGGCATGGTCCTATTTTTCACCCAAACATGCTGAACCACTTTGAGCTACATTGGATCGACGATTTCCCTTAAGAGTCCAAAGTGTTAAAAACCAACAATCTTTGACGGGCTATTACTTGGAAACCATTATGCTTATAGACTCTCTGTCTGAGGCTATGGGATTGTGTTGGGATCCTCTACAATAACCTCTCTCAAATTTTTCTATCTCAGAGGTGTTTTCTTGTGGTTATGAGTTTTCAGTTGAGGAAAAAATTGTCAAATGCAAGTAGTGTAAAGTTGTAAAGTGGTGCAACTTTCGTTCTACAACTTGTATGACCAAATGAACTTTACGAAAATGTCTTGATGGGTACATTTATGCTAGGAATAGTCCTCTTTTGCACCCGAACACGCCAAATCACTCTAAGCTACATTAGACTGATGATTTCCTTTAAGAGTCCAAAGTGCTAAAAGGAAGAAATCCTTGATGAGCTATTACTCAAAAATTGTGTCACCTAGAAACAATCCATTAGAGTCTATCGGATCCTGTAGGGCCCCTCTACAATAACCTCTCTCAAATTTTGATATCTCTAAGGCATTTTCCTGTGGTGTTGAGTTTTCAGTTGATGGAAAAAGGGTCAGATGGATGCAATGTAAAGGTGCAAAGGGGTTTAGGTTCTATTTTGTTCCTCGTGAGTAATTGAAAAAGTGAATAATTTACTCAAATACACTTAAGTCATGAACTACACACATGAATACAAAGTATACGCATGAAAACACATAGGTCTTAAAGTATACATTGGAATACTCATAAGTGACAAAGTATGCACATAAGTTGTAAAGTATACACTTGAATACATGTAAAGTATACACAATACACATGATATTATCATTCAATAATTTCTATCAAATATAGGATTTACAAAATGCCACGTACGCATAAAACAAATGGCCCTAATACATAGTCATTTCCCAGTAGGGGAAGGAAATATATCACGCGTTGCCTTCGTGGTCAGCATAGTCTTCCACAACAGTAGCATGTCGACATTCTAGAGTGACAAACACCTATACAAGCCATCAAGGTAGTAGTTAAATTACATACAATAGAAAAGATGCTTAGAATAACAAATCTATATTATTCTAAATAACCTAAGTGATGATGAAATGGTAATGTAAACTAGAAAAGATGCTTAGAATAACAAATCTATATTATTCTAAACAACCTAATTGATGATGACATGGTAATGTAAACTATAAAAGATTCTTATAATAACAAATCTATATTATTCCAATATGTCACATACCTCTACCAAAGGATTAGAGCTGGCTATTGTTGCTACAGCTCCATGATCAATCATGCCAAGAATATCACAATATACTTTGAATGAAAAATCTATATGGTCATAATATAAAGGATGCTTATAATAACAAATATATATTATTCTAATCAACCTAAATGATGATGAAATGGTAATGCAAACTAGAAAATATTCTTAAAATAAAAAATCTATATTTTTCTAATCCGTCGCATACCTCTGTCAAAGGATCAAAACTAGCTATTGTTGCAGCAACTCCATGATCAATTGTTACAAGAACATCGTAATATACTTTGAATGAGAAATCTTGTAGTGCCCCTCCGCGCTTCACCCTGACAATGTTGTTTGTATGTAGTTTGGTAATTTTTCCATTTGATTAAGTTGGTTGATAAATGCTTCTAATTACATTACTGCATTAAAATAGAATTATTATGTTAAAAGGCATTTTTGATAAGTAAATATAGATGCTTATATAAAATTCTAGTGATGATCAAATAAATTATAATTGGATAAATGAATTTATTATGTAAAGATGAAATTAATAAATCTAAATATTAAAGGTGATTATTTAGTTTAATTAAATAAGAATATATATTGAGTTGAATGAATATAAAAATAAATATCTAAGATAACTGTAGGGGTAATTAATATAAAATAAATTAAAAGATTTCATGTTGCAACGGGCACTCAAGAGTAGTTAATAAATTCGTTATCTTTGCAAAAGATAAGGGGGGTGAGGGATAAAATCTGAAAACTAATCTTGTTTTCCGATTTCCCATGAATACTTTCTTGATTCTTGGAGGTTTTTCTTCTAGTATTGGAGGTTTTCGTTTGGAGGTTTTAACTGTAGGAGGAAGATTGTCTGTAGAAATTTCCATATTGGTGGTTGTGGGGAAAACTAGAGCTGCAACTTGTAATCTGAAGCCGACATAAACTTCCAACTCAACCATTCGATTTAATTCAGGTTCTCCTATGTTTCCTCAATTTTAATGTTTGTTTAGAAAATGAATTTTAAATGAAGGTGTTGTTGAAGAAAAATATTACTTGATAAATTTGAGTGTGCAATTTAGTGAATGTATTGTCTGATTGATTTTGTAGCCATCATTTGTGATCGACTTGTGCATAATTATAGTCTTTTGTCATCGAGTTGAGGCTTTTGAATTAACCCGATGCATAGTCTCTGTATTTTTTATTTGGTGCATGCAAAATAATTGGAAGTCCGTCTAATATGCTTCGCACTCGGTATTCGATGTGTAAACTTCTTGTTGTGTATTTGATGTCTTTTCTTCATTTGGGTCTCGTTGCATGCATTTTTGCTTGACTTTCCTTCGTATAAAATTTGGTGTATCTTTTATCCCTTGAGAGTGTTGCTTATATATAATATGTGTTAATGCATCATTTCTTCAAAATTACATATAGTTTCTTTCCCCTATGTCCAATCTTTGGTGGCATGTGATTCTTATTTCCTCCTATAGGTTGAATTTTAACCTGATAGACTATATTTTATGTCTATCTATTCTTTTGGAGAGGGTGTGTTAGTCATTCGATTCCCTATAATTTTAATCTATGGAATGCGATGTGAGTGGTTTTTGTTGGGACTTGTATCTGGAAAAATAATTCGGTTCTATCCATTGTGTGGGTTGTATCTGGTAGGCATCCAAAGTATGTCTATTGTGTTTCTTAATGGATGTCCCTTTATTCAAATAAGGAGCTCTACGAGTGATACCTCAAAACACATTTAGGCTTAGTTATTTTGGAATTTGATTTAAGATTGATAGCTATCTTTGTTATTCGATACCCTCTTTTGTAACGAATATATATTTTAGCTTCCATTTAAATTGGTATTGTTGTGTAGTACCCTGTGCCTAGCTTTTGAGTCAGTCATTTTGAATTGGATTTGATTGCTTTGTTTGGCAAGCGATATGGTTTTTGTTTCAGCATATCTTCCCTTCTTTAGCGAAGTCTTTATAAATCGTTTCCCTATAGATTGTTGAAACAGAATTTCGTTTGGCACATTATACGTTTAGAGACTTGTCTCTGTATACATTTTATGATAACCCAAAATCTATAGATGTCAATGCTCTTAGATGTGTTTGTTAGTGATGTGAGTTATCCCTTATTCTTTTTCACATTTCAATATATTTGAATCTGTTTAATTTGTTGGTTTGTTCATAATAGGAATTTGAAGGCTAAGTTATATCCTTGTTGAATGTGATGTTTGTTTGGACTCGATATGCAAGAACTGCCATTGATTGAATGTGCGTAATTCTCTTAGCTTTCGAGGAGTATGTATATTTATTAAGCATTCGGTCATATGTGAGCTATACGCAGGTATTACTATTTAATGTATCGATATATATGTATATATATATGTATGTATGTATGTATGTATGTATGTATGTATGTATGTATATATATATATGTATATCTGTATGTAGATATGTATATGTATGTATGATGATACGCTTGGTAAGAGTATATAAATATCACTTATTTAAAAAGGAAATATGATATTTCTAACTACAAATAAGTACTAAATTTCAAACAACAGTTAGATATAGTATTCATCATATATAAATATATATATTTATCCATGTGTAGATACTTTTGTATACAAATTTGTATGAGTAAAATATGCATTTAGATGATTGCGTTACATAAGTAAATATTTGAAAGTTTATGTTGTTTTATATGAAGAAACCGATTAAATTGTATTTAGGTGAACCACCAAAAAGTTAACACAAAAAAGGAAAGAGGATTCCCAAATAGGCTCGTAGGGTTTCTCACCTAGTAGCACTTGTTTGCTGGAATAGACTCTCTTTCACCTAATGGTTAGGTGTTTTTGGCAATTTCATTCAAAGGAAGGGGTTGAGATGATTAAGGTTGTGTTGTGTGTGATGAAGTGTGGCTGAAAACTAAAATGAAATGATGCTAATCTAATCTATGAAATGTAAACTAAATGTACCTAAACTAAATGACCTAAATGCATGTAAACAGAAAGGAAACTTGAAAGTTAAGAGCTTGTGCACCTAGGCAATGGAATGTTGTAGATGAGGAGCCCCGAATTGCTCTATAAATTGCCTGAAATATGTAGAGGGACGCTTATCCCAGGTTGGGCAACCTAATCCTTCTATCAGGAAAATCTGTCAGACTGGGTTTCGCGAAAAAGGATACCCAGAAATATAAAAACCCTTTTTCAAGCCTCATACAGGGACAAGGTCACCAATAGTGGTGACCTAGTCCTCCTAGTAATTTCTGAAGCCTAAAGGTCTGATTCTATGGGTCCCAACTGGTACTTTCCTTCTTTGTAGCTTAGCCCGTGTTTGAATCTCTTGAAAATGACCTGCAACTTGTCCTTTTGCACCTCCTAAGGTTTGATGCCTTGATGTAACTTGAATGGAATGATTTTACTTTCTCCAAAACTTTTTACCTTGCTAAATCTGCACACACCTGCAAAGCACATGCAAAGACGAAGGAAATGTTGGGGTTAGGAAATAGGGGTTTGCCTAACTCAAACCCCTTTGATGGTAACTCAAACCCAAATGAGAAATAATAAAAGGAAAGGATGCTTGAATGATGAACTCAATAGAAAAACTTACCAAACCTTTAGTTGTTGAAGTCTGCAACATGCAAGAACCAGCTCCAATGGAGGTTGCTTGTGCTGCCTTGTGCTTGATTGCTTGCTTGGGAAGCTTGAGTGCAAGAGTACTTGTGAAGAGGTGTGAAAATGAGCTTGGAAGAAGTCAAAATGAGGATGAAAACCCTTACTTGTACATGCTAAACCCTAATTTTCCCAAAAATGCAACATGATAGGCCAACACTAGGGTTTTGGAGGAAAATTCCCATTTGGTTTTTGTCTTAAATTTGAAATTTATGCCAAAAGGGACTAGGTCACCCAAGGTGGTGACCTAGTCCACTTGGGCAATTTCAAGTGGTGGTCGAGATTTGAAAGGTGTTTAATAAATTTTATCAGCTTTTCCTCCCGAAACACACTTAAGTTGGGGCTAAAAGTACATTAAGGGGCAAAATTAGCATTAAAAAGGGTTAAATTAGTGATGATAAGCCTAGGAAAGTATGAAAATGCATTACAACACTTTACAACACTTTGTCACATGGCTTGGAAAGGGGTAAAAGGGGGTTGTTTAGGTGAATTGTGTTGAAAGGGTCTTAGAAAAGTGGGAAGATGTGTTACAACACTTCACAACACCTTAGTAAAACACCATTAGATTATTGTTTAATTGCAAGCTTTCAAGATTGAATCAAGGTAAACCAAGGCCAAAATCTAAGGGAAAAGGCCAAAACGAGTGAAAAAGTGCCGAAGACTACACTTTTTGGTGACACATTTAGCCCTGACTTTAGTGAGAGGATAAACTTGCTTCAAACTCAAACTAAAGTAGCTGAGTCATGCATGTTGAGAGGGATCCAATATATTCATGCTAGTAAGATGAGATGGAATCAAATGAGAGGGATGATCAAGCCCCTAGGATCAAGATCCCATGGAAAACAGAACGTGAGCACAAAAGATCACACTTTGACTGTTTGTCCAGCTAGTTGTGGATCAGATCTAGGTTGTTTTTTCGAAAAGGAAGAGGGTACTCACTTTAGGCTGATGGGACTTTCAATTTTCCGTCGGGTGAGAATGCCAAAAATGTGAGAGACATACACTCAGTTGGTATGCACTCACACATATGCAAAGGTGGCTATGGGGAAAGTCATGCCGCTAGTCGGGCTTCCTACTCAACCACACCAAAGTTGTACTCCCTAACAACTTTGATAAGGCGCCATAAACGACAAGAGTGCAGTTCATGAGACAAGAAAATCCTTGGATGCTTAAAACCCATGAACAAGTGCAAGATGGCACCACAAGCATGCAAGTTGTGTTATGCAAGGTGGCCATGTATGCACGAATGCAAAAGGGTAAAATGAAAAATGCAAAAACTGCAAAAAATGAAAAAAAATATAAAATGAGAGTGTTCGAAGGAGTCTTATTTGATTCATGTGAGGTCTTTTACTTAGGGAAAATTGTGTATAATGTCTCCAAGAGAGGACCAATTGAAGGATAGAAGATTCACAACTTAGGGGATGTAGTGTGTCACATCAAACCACTAAGAGGAATGCAATATGCTAAGATAGGTCACTTTCATGAAAGAAATTACACACAATGTCATCCACAAAGTTAAAAACACATCGTATGAAGTAATAAAGCTGCACTAGGAGCTGAGAAAAGAAAAATACAAAAAGAAATAGTGCTAGTGTATGCCCCCACTTTAAAGGAATTGTGAAACACCATACTGTGAGAAATTACATTAAAGTAGAAGAAGGTATGAGAGGATAAGCATGTCACATGTGAGCCAGCTTAAGGAATGTCATCCACATCCCAAGATTTCTCTTATTTGTTCATTAAAGGTGGTCAAGTAGCTGAAAGACGCAATGACAAGTGACATACGGGGACAAGGCTAATGAACCCCCTTGCCCCCACTTAGTGTAGGACAAAGGTGAGCCTGGAATGGATGATGGTATGTTGCTCCTCGTGAGGGATGAAAAACATGCAATATGGAGTATGTTGGGATCCTACAACTATTACATGGCAAGGAGCAACAAGTAATGTTATTTGTGTTGATGAGTAAACAAAGTTTTTGCAAAGTTGGCCTTGATGGAGTATACTTTGTGAAAGATGTGTGCAAGGTCATTGTAACTTAGTTGGTATGAAACATCAGGTGTGCTTATAGTTTGTTGCTTATGTGATGGTGGATAAAGGATTAGAGGATTCTTAGGATGTCCCATGAGGTATGTAAGAGGTTAATTGATCGAGGTGGATCGAATGGCCACTTGTGTATGCATAACCTTGGTGGGTTTGGTGTGATGTATGTCTAAGAAAGGGCAATCTAGTATCATCTTGGTACGATCACCCAAGGAACACACATGACGAGTGTGTGGAAGGAGCTCAAAAATTTTGTTTTCTCCTTGCACAATGGTTTGGTGTTCTTGTTTATTGATATGGAGGAGAGGAGGAGAAGTCTCTAGTTGATTGTCTAAAGTCTCATTCTCTTGTGTCATAGTATTTACCCTAGTAGGAGAGCTTGTAATATATTCATCACATTCCAAGGTTAGAAGTGGTAAAGTAGCTTCATCACAAATAAGGGAGGTAGCAAGAGGACTTTTATGGTCAAAGAGGTCTTCCCAAATGGGAGGGGCATGAGGAAAAGGAGGGAGAAGATTCCCATGAGTATTATTAAGGATAGCTTCTAACACAAAACTATCAGCTTCACATCGAGGAGGGATAGTAGCAGAAGGATAATTGTCATGGGAATGGTTATAGAGTCTAGGTAGGGTGATGTTTAGGAAAGCTTCTATGATTTCATGTTCATGTGCTAAAATATCTTCCCAAAGGGGATGAGGAGAAGAACAAACAAGACCGTCATGATGTTCAACGATTGTACCTTTGTTCACCAAGATACCTTCATCACTTAAAGGAGAGGTATCAGGAGAAGTATAATTATGATCATCAAGATTATCTATGTTTGTATTTGCTTCTAACACAACATCCTCACAAATAGGAGAGATAGAAGGTAGTGTAAGTTTAAGACAATTATTAACGTTTTCATGTGCTAGACTCTCATAACTAGGGAATGTATTGAATGAATGATTAACATGTTTATGTAGTAGCTTTTTCTTTGCAAATTTGGAAAGAATTGAAACTAACATTTTTGAAATTTAACAATGCAATATAAAGAATTAAAAGGAAATGCAACTTTCAGATGTCAAACAAGGTAATTTACATATTACACTATGCAATTATCTGAAAATGAAATGATGTGAATGCAAAAGAAAATTTAAGCAAATCAAGGAATGAGCTAATTTGAGCTAAATTTAATAAAATGCATGTTACAGAAACACAACCAATTGGTATAGATAGGTACTAGAAGAAAATAAAAGCTAGAAAAGAGAGTTTTCAGCTCTATAAAAGGTTGTTTTAGGGGCCTAAAGGGACTAGGTCACCTAGAGTGGTGGCTTAGTCCTCTTGGTGATTTTTTTGAAAATTTGCAAAGTTTTTTCACATATTCAGGTGGTTTTTGTATTGTATGATGTAGATCTATGATGAAAATGCAGAATTTCAGAAATAGTCAATGATTTAAAATGAAAAAATGCAACCTATATGCACTTTTACTAATGCAAATTTCTAAAATCGTAGAATGCAATTTGAACAATGCAAAATGCAATGCAATGCAAACCTAGGATGAGAAAGAGCTCCAAAACAAAGAAGAGGGTATGCGAACACCGAGTTCACCAAAATGAACCACCAAAAAATTCTAACACAAAAAGGGAAAGAGGATTCCCCAAAATAGGCTCCTAGGGTTTCTCACCTAGGAGCACTTGTTTGCTGGAATAGTCTCTCTTTCACCTAATTGTTAGGTGTTTTTGGTGATTGCATTCAAAGGAAGGGGTTGAGATGATTAAGGTTGTGTTGTGTGTGATGAAGTGTGGCTGAAAACTAAAATGAAATGTAAACAAAGCAAATGTAAACTAAATGCAACTAAACTAAATGACCTAAATGCATGTAAACAAAAAGGAAACTGGAAAGTTAAGAGATTGTGCACCTAGGAAATGGAATGTTGCAAATGAGGAGCTCTGAAATGCTTTGTAAATTGCCTGAAATATGCAGAGGGACACTTACGCCATGTTGGGCGACCTAGTCCTTCTGTCGGACTGGGTTTTGGGAAAAAGGGTACCCAGAAATACAAAAACCCTTTTTCAAGCTTGGTATAGGGACAAGGTCGCCAATAGTGGTGACCTAGTCCTCCTGGTACTTTCTGAAGCCTAAAATTTTGATTTTATCAGTCCCAACTGGTACTTTCCTTCTCTACAACAGCCCGTGTCTAAATCTCCTGAAAATGATCTGCAACTTGTCCTTTTGCTCCTCCTAGGGTTTGATGCCTTGATGTGACTTGAATGGAATGATTTTACTTTCTCCAACACTTTGTACCTTGCTAAATCTGTACACACCTGCAAAGCACATGCAAAGACCAAGGAAATGTTGGGTTAGGAAATATGGGTTTGCCTAAGTCAAACCCCTTTGATGGTAACTCAAACCAAAATGAGAAACGATAAACGGAAAGGATGCTTGAATGATGAACTCAATAGAAAAACTTACCAAACCTTTAGTTGTTGAAATTTGCAGCATGTAAGAGCCAGCTCCAATGGAGGTTGCTTGTACTGCCTTGTGCTTGATTGTTTGCTTGGGAAGCTTGAGTACAAGAGTACTTGTGAAGAGATGTGAAAATGAGCTTTGAAGAATTCAAAATGAGGATGAAAACCCTTATACATGCTAAACCCTAAATTTCTCGAAAATGCAACATGATAGGCCAACACTAGGGTTTTGGAGGTGAATTCCTGTTAGGTTTTTGTCTTAAATTTGAAATTTATTCCAAAAGGGACTAGGTCACCCAAGGTGGTGACCTAGTCCACTTGGGAAATTTTAAGTGGTGGTCAGGATTTGAAAGGTGTTTAATAAAGTTTATCAGCTTTGCCTCCTGAAACACACTTAATTCGGGCCTAAAAGTACATTAAGGGGAAAAATTAGCATTAAAAAGGGTTAAATTAGTGATGATATGCCTAGGAAAGTATGAAAATGCATTACAACACTATACAACACTTTGTCACACAACTTGGAAAGGGATAAAAGGGGGTTGTTTAGGTGAATTGTGTTGAAAGGGTCTTAGAAAAGTGGGAAGATGTGTTACAACACTTCACAACACCTTAGTAAAACACCATTAGATTACTGTTGAATTACAAGCTTGCAAGATTGAATCAAGGTAAAACAAGGCCAAAATCCAAGGGAAAAGGCCAAAATGAGTGAAAAACTACCAAAGACTACATTTTCTGGTGACACATTAGGTAAATGGAGGATTTATTTATATTTAAATAATTGGGATATTGATAATTATCATTTGATAATTTGTCTGAATATTAATAAATCATTAGTGGACTGTGTTGGATGATTAAATTGGGCAACTCTATATGGAAAATAAATTATTTGGTTAGAAATTATATTTCAATAGTTGGATTATCGTTGTCGGTGGAATCCTTTTTATAAATGCTAAAAGAAAAGATTGTAGATTGATTTCTTGTAATTGATTTTAGTGGTAAATGGTTAGGTAAGCTAATGGTAGCTAAATATCGATTTATTTATATATTGATTTAGTCAACATTGATTTAATTGCAATTAGTTAAATTGCAGAAATTGTTTTACTCATAATGGGGAATTGAAGGGAATACTGTAAACTAATGAATAAGGGGTTCATTTTATTGTTGAATTGGTTATAACGGGTGATTCCATGATTGCAGTGGTTAATTGATGTTTGTGTGGGATAATGTGCAAATAATGTCTTCCGTGGATGCATTGATTGTTGACTTTATTTTTGTTTATTTGTGTTTGAATGTAACAATGAGTAATCTAAGTTGTGGAGACAATTCCTTTTATGGAATATATCATGGTTGATTTGATTGTTTATTCATGTTGATTTATTGGGTTGATTTTTGAATTGAGTTGTGAATTGGTTGGTTACTATTGTTGTCATGGTTACTGTTGATCATAAAATCTTGCGTTTCTCTGACATTCTTATGGGAAATTTAGTGAGTGGGGGACAATATGCATCTCACTGAATACCTCCGAGCTTTTTATAGAAAGTAGGCTCTTCTCTTAGTTTGAGAAAAAGGGAAAGAGAAATGCAAATAGAAAAACATGAAAAATATGGCAATGCGCCAGTGCTTTTTACAACATTTCAAAATCACAAACTTCCCTCTGTGAGTGATTTTTCAGACACAAAACACCACTTCCCTTCTTTGGTGGGAAGAGAACGAACAATAGAGGCTCAATACAAACACATATGCAGTCATTCAATCAACCCTTAGGAAATGCATATTAAGATCCGAATCAACAATTGAAGTTTCAAGCCTAACAGAAAAATGTTTTAAAAGAAATACAAAGTCTCCCTCCTAACATAGCGTATTATGAAAGAAATGATAACCTTACAAAGAAAATAGAGAAGTCCAATGACATAGTCCAATTTCTAAATTTTATGAGTCATTCATATACACAAACAACATAGAAGCCCGATAATCAAAACTATTCAGACTAGCGAGACACAATGTTCAATTCTGGGCATAGATATAATAAAAGAAATATTGAAAAAGACCATATCATACACAGTTTCAAATATTTTTCAGAATAACCTGTACTTCAAATTTAAATGAACTTTAAAACAAATATTGGATTCCAATCCGATAATAGTTTGATTATAAAATGGACATAACATGCCAGAGTAAAGCAGTATTCTATAAACCTTTAAAGAGATTCTTCTACTAGCTATGAAAAACTAAAAAAACTTTTCCAATAGGAATTTTTTTTGGAACCCTTGCTTCATGCCTGCCGCTTCAAATATATAGTTGTCTCAGAAGAGTAAACACTAACCTCCTTTAGAAATTAATGACTGCCAGACATCCAAACCTAATAGCTTGAGATTTTTTCCTTTAGATATTTTTCAGCTACCATATTTATGTCACTTAGATATTTCAAAAGGATCAGCCCATGTAATTTCTTATATCCCAAAAGATAGTCTAACAACTAGTACAATCGATCACCAAAGTGGATTCGGCAGCACCGCCTCATATCTTCTTACTAACTAGAAGTACAACACATTTCATCAAGCTCCAAGTTGATCATTCCTTTGTTGGGCTACAACGTGAAGCAGTGACGTGTTAAACGAGCGGACAACTTCTTCTCTACAAAAAGTGAAAATGAGAAAACACCTGTCGGATTGACACGTGGTCTGTTTTCTAAAAAAAGAGACAACACTCACTGAGAGACACACAACCACCATGCGGTGCATTGCGCATCTATTTGGAAAAACAAATTACTCGCGCTGTGATCTTCCTGAAGACAAAATAAAGCCGAAAGATAAAACATACATAAAGGAAAAATTTGCTTCACAATTTTGGTGACTCATAAGGGACCTTTGCTTGCAAAGGCTTGAACTAAGACCTCTGGTTATTCTTGGAGTTTAAGGAAGGCAGAATGCAGCATTTCCCAGTTTGCATCACTTGGTTGGGTGAGGTTACTCAATGCCTTATATGCTTGATCCAACTCGAAGACCTCCTTGAAAGAAACAAATTCCCACCTTGCCAAAACAGCGTTGAGGTGATAATAGAGACGTGAAAGTTGGAGGACCTCTCTCTCGGTGTCATGTGCTATTGGTGCTGAAATTCGGCCTCGAAGATCCAAAGGAATCTGAATCCTGTGTCAGACCTCATCGAAAATTTGCTCAACTGCCAATACATCTCCATTCGCTGAAAAGAAAGGAGGCAACCCATAACTATATAAGATCTCAAAATCCTTCTTGATTTTGTCAATCCTCTTATTTAAAATTGTCTAGTTGTTCTTGGTTTTGGATGCCACCTTATGATAGTAGGTGAATTCATTTGCCTTACTAGAGGTTGCCCTACGATCTGTTATGCCCGCACCTTTCAGGGCCTCATTTGTTGCCATATAGAGTTTGGAGATCAAATTATGGGATTCAACCTGTTCAGGAGCGTATTCTTGAAGTGTTCAATCAACCAATGGGATGACTCTTTCATTTATCTCTCAGGCATCACTGAGGAATTGTAAAGCTAGTTTCAGGATGGTGAGTGAAATAATGATTTTCTCCTAGTAAGCAGATACCAACCTTTTCTTTGTATGGAGGGTTATAGATTTTTGTGCAGCAGTTAACTCCTCACGTGTCTAAGCCCATTTTTCTTTCTATCTATGTTCTAGTTGATCTCTCTTGTCCAAGGATTGTCCCAGCTCTACAACTAGATTTTGGGTCTCCTAAAAATTGAGCATGTAAAGTGGCTTTGACTTCTTTCTAATCATTCCTTAGTTTCTCAATTTATTGTCAAGCCTTCTAGATCTCGTTGGAAGCCTGAACTCGGATTCCATCTAACTCCTTTGCATTCTCTCCAACACACTAGTGTTCCTTAATAGACTGACACATAGTCATGAGTCCACTCTTCAATCTATCAATCTTGGCATAGAGTTGGGTCCACTCATCCTGGAGCACTTCAAGAGATCCTATTGCCTCATTTTGTTGATCCTATACCTGAAATATGTGGGTCATCAATTCATTTCAGGCCCTAAGTTCTAACTATAGACAGTTCACTATCCCTTTTACGTTTGCCAATTCACCCTCATGCTTTCTCAAATTTTGATCTAGCCGCTCGTAGGCTATATACACCACCTTCTAAGTGGTCTTTGCTAGATTCACCTTGTCGTAAGGGCGGATCTCATTCAAGTCTAGACCTACTGCTTGGATATCATAATCCTCTAGCTGCATCTGCCCCTCAGGTTGGGCTGTGAGTGGTCTCATGGTAGTGATCCATAGAGAATTTTTTTCTTCATTAAAAAATGTTTGAATATTCTTAGAGGTTGGCAGCTCAATATTCTTCTCCCTTCTTTTTTGCTTTCTATTTTGTCGGGCTTGCCTAGTTGCATCAAAAAGTTTTTGAAGCATCTGCGGGGTATCAATACTCTGGGCTGCTATAGAAGCACCCGGAGGAAGACTGAAAAAAGTGATAGATGGGGGGGTACTTTGGATGTATGGGCATGCGAGGAGGCAAATGGAAGAGTAATCATTGAGAATGGAGGGATGCCAAATTGAGGTTGGGAGCTTGGGGTACCAGTTGGAGTAAAAAGCGTAACTGACGAGGTAGACAACTTTTGTCTGACTGTGGATGAGCCTAGGGTAATGGGTAGCATGGGTGACTCATCTTTCTCTATAGGAGCCTTAGATAGGGCGATTAGAGAGTCAACGACTGCTGAAGTGGAGACTTCTTGCTCGTCATGTGGTGCCGCATTACTTTGTTCATTAAAAATAGTAGGGGATTCATTTAACACTAGCAACTCTGGGTTCAAAGGTGAAGGGTTCTTTTTAATGGGCGGAGGCAGAGGTTTAATAACAGATGCAGAAGCAGGAAGAAGAGGGGGAGCAAGACTTAACTGAATCACGACAGTCTGAACACTATGGAGAGCAAACTCTGCTTCTTCTTCATTTTCGACGGCCGCATTAAATGTGTCTAGATCTCGGACTCGTCATAACCTTGTCCATCCCAAGCTAGAATGTTCTAATTATTTGGTTGATGATCCAGCTAAAGTCTAACCCTTGTGTTCTGTAGTTGCTCCTCTAGGAGACCGTCGGGTCCTCATTCCTTTGCTTCAGACGGTGAAAGATATAACCTGCGAATCCCTTTGCTTAGAATTCTTCCCTTTGTCAGACTCTTGTGAGCAGGGAGGATGGCATGAAAGTTGTTCCTTGGTTACTTCATGGCTGGACTCTGGATTACTATTGTCAAAATTAGCCTCTTTATCATAAATGTCTTCAAATTGTTCATTTATGGCTAAAAATCCTCAAGCTGTCTTTGCGTATTACCCATTTCCTATCGGAATCTCTAGAAGTCTACCATTTTACATTTCGACCATCCTCGCCACTTCATCTGGTTCCTTAAGGTCTTGCTTATTAGAACCTCCCTCTGATACCTTGCATGTGGAGTATAGAAACTCAACCACTTCGGCCTCTTCATGGGTATGAGGGCCAGGTCGATATATAAATCTGGTCTTTCCTATGTTGAGTTCCTCTTAGATTCTACATATTCCTGCACCTCATGCTTCAGGGGAAGTTGTCTCAATGGATTATAGTCCCATTCTTCACATATAAAGACTAAGCCCAGAGCCACCAATAAATTGGTTAGTTCACCTTGCGCCTTATTCTTCTCCAGCACTACCCCACCATTTGCAATACAGAGGGGAAGTGAGAATAGCTTGGTTTTGTTTCTTCCTCTGCCATACGCATTGTCGGCAAGAGTTGCATGTTGGAATGCCTCCAACATGAAGACCCGATCTGTAACAAATCTTGGGAGTCGGAAAGGCTCTCCAACAAAACCATGACACCTGATAAATGTAAAATCCTCCCCGAAGAAATAATCCACCCAGGGCGACAAATTTCTAATCCACAACAAAACTTCAGGGGACAAGCAGTCATTAGGCCGAGGTAATAACTCTTCCAACACTAGTCTTAGAAAAAGGTGTACAAACCCATAATAACTACTTGTCCTTGACAGGACGCTAGTCCATATAGAAATTGGCTGAATTAAACCCTCTTCATCTACCCTAGATATAGGCAAATTTCTTTCTAAAAACCTAAAATTCTGATGTAAGATCAAATGAACCAAGAAAGAAGAGTACCTGAATTTATATTCAACCTGATAATTTTTTAGCTGCAGCAACATATTAGCAGCTATGACATCGACAAAGTCAAAATACATTTGTTCCTGCTCATGTTTGAGTATTAGAGCAAGGGCCATTTGAAAAGAGTGAACCTCTTCATCATTTTCCAAACCAAAAACCAAAGCTACCATTGAGAACAGGTCCTGTCAGTTTTCTAGGAACACCTTTAATTCCAAGGGAAAAACAATACGGCCTCTGGTTGGCTTATCCCCTATTTCATGATTATAGAAATTTTCCCTTTCATTTGATTCCTCCCAGTAGGTCTCCATATCTTCTTCAACGAACATCTAGATATACCAATTGTAAGGGATGCACAACATCTCTCATATAGCTGGGGCAAAGATTACTACATTTATCCTATTGCATGTTATGGTCCCAGTTCCTTTGTCAAATTTCTTGGCACATGCATCTTCCAGTTCTGGGCATGGGTGTATGACAATTATCATAAACTGTGGCAACCCACAATTCCAGAGCCGACATGCAAAATTATCAGTGTTGTCATAATCTGTCATCCTTCGAAAAGCTCCTTCTCTAAGATTTTTAGTGTTCTTGGCTAGCCTAGGGTCGAAGATAGTATCAGGGACGTCACACACTACTTCCCTTTTAACACTTTTGTCTACCAACACCCTTTTACAAAAGTTGAAAGTTCGCTCCTTAGGTGTTGGGGCATTTGCAAATGATTTTCGCCCAAAAAGATTGGCAAAAGCTGGCCTCCTTGGTGCAGATTCAGCTCTTCTTCCTGTTGTTGTGGGTTCCACCATGGTTGCTTCAATAATTGCAGAGATTTTACTAAAACGGCTAGTTGCTCTTTGCTTCTTTTGAAAACAACCACTTTTGGGTAATTAATTCTCTAGGAAGTACATGTAGTTAAGGCAGTGTCATTACCGATGGTCTATTAAATGCTACCATCGAGGCGATACGTGTGGGTAGAGGATCCATATCCCTTGGGAATGCCAAAATCCTGCAAGAATGGATTTAGTACATTCCTTTTTGCCGCCTCTTTCCTAGAATTAACTCGTTGCCTTGGAGAGAGTGTCATTACTTATGTCGATCTTTGATTAGCGATACAAAGTACACTCAAAAATACTTGCTCATTAATTTGTTAGGCATTAGCACATTAATCCTTGTCTTTTCACTTATGCAAGCTGGCCGATGTTGATGATGGTTGGGGACAGATGTCAAAAATTGGCTTATACGAGAATTTACTCCCAACTTCAAAACATTAATTTTCAACATTGTGATAGATTCTCCGTAAGATTTATTTCTCTATTCACCAACTGCCTCAAAATTTCTCTTTACCGTCCAGCCAAAAATAGAACTTCCGATGTTTACTCATTGTGGCACCTCTTTTCTATAAATAGCTATACCACCTTAAGGCCATATTCATTTGAAAATAAAAACTTTGGAGTTTATCTATCTTTTATTTGCAATATTGCCTTTTCTTTTCTATTCTAATCATGACTGTTGGCCTAGGTACTCCTATCCGGCTTCTCCCATGCAAACCACAATATGCCTTCACTAAGGAGGTCACAGGTGAGAGAATTAAGAGCCTAGTAAAGAGATGCAATCACCTGGGGGTAATTTCCTTCTAGTGGGTCGTAGGTATGGAATTTATCGAGGATGATAACCAGATGTGCACCAATTGTAATGTTTTGTCCTAGTTTGTGGCCTCTCTGCTAGACCTGAACATTACCAAGACCAAGATATTTGAGCTCTGTCACCGCATGTTTGAAGTTTCTCTATTGGACAGGCTTGGTGAGATAGTGCAAGTCACTATCCCTGGCATCGACATTCCCACCGCAATGGACCTTCACAGGTTCATTGACCATGGCATGGATGTCCCTTGGCTTCCCTTCCTTAGCAAATTTTACACCATGGACCTGACTAGCCACCGTGCCATGTCTTTGCCTGTTGCTACTTTTCTCCTCTAAGAGTATGGTGTTGATGAAGCTCCCACTCAGTACGACTTCAAAAAGCTATTTGAGCTCATCGTCTTCGACCGCGTAGAATGAGGCCGGGGTTCGTGAATTGCATGTCGATTGTGTGAAGAAAAAGAAGAAGAAAAGAAAAGAAAGAAAAAAAATGATATGGGCAACAAGCCCTTATAACGATAGATAGAGGCTTCCTCTTTTTTGTTAATTTTATAAAAAAATGCCTCCATTTTGTCCCTTTTTGCATATTGTTCGAATACCCACTTCTAGGTTTTTCTTGAATAGAGGCTTTCTATTAAAATTTGATCCTTGGGCTACCCAACACTGTAAATTCAATGAAAATACAATATAATAGCTTTCGTACTTCTTCTGCCTTCTCACTTATTCTTAAAACTAAATTTTTTTTTTATAAAATTTACATATAGTACATGTTTGTGAACAATCTTAAAGGAAAATGTCATACTTTAATGGAATGGTTTCAAATGAATGCCATTCACTGGTATTCCCAAAAAATTACCTTCCATATCTTCTAACTTGTAGGCATTCTTTTCCTTGCATGCAGTGATTCAGAAAGGACCCTTCCACAATGATTCAAATTTGGTATGTTGTCCCGATTTCGTCAATTGCTCATCATATTTTAGAACTAAGCTCCCCTCCTGGAAATCTAGGTTGGAAGCCCTTTTGTTGAACCAGCGCTTGACTGTCTACTAGTGGTTGATCATAACTTCAAAAGATTTCTCTATTTTCTTCTAACTCTAAAAGCTCAGCTATCTGTACCTCCATTACACCATTTTCTTCTATTCTGAGGGCCTTTAGTAATTGTAATGTAGGTAGCTCCATAGAAATAGGAAAAACTACCTCCTTACCATAGACTAACTCATAGGGAGACATCTTCAAGATTTGTTTTGGTGTAATTCGATCTTCCCACAAGGTGGACCGCAGATGTTTGTGCCATTCCCTTTGTCCTTTGGACCCGATGCGTTTGATTAACCTAATTAGGTTTTTATTTGTCGACTCTGTTAGACCATTTCCCTGAGGATAGTAATTTGAAGAAGTCTTGAGATAAATCTCATTTTTGATGGAAAAATCTAATACTTTTGAACCTATGAAGGCCCTAGCATTGTCAAAAATGATGGTCTTTGGTAAACCCAACCTAGTCACTAGGCCTTCTAGAAATTTAACAATCTCACCTTCCGTAGCACCTTTCAGGGAGATAGCTTCTATCCATCTTGTAAAATAATTGGTGGCTGTGAGAATCCATTTGTGACCATCATTGGAGATAGGATTTATCATCCCGACAAAGTACAAACCCCACTGAGCAAAAGGCTCTTCAGTTACAATGGGACTCAAAGGCAAAGCATAATTCTTTCTCTTTCCAACAAAGAATTGACATTGGGTGCATTTCTGCACCAAACGGTGTGCCTCTGAAAATGTAGAGGGCCAATAATATCCCACTCGCATAATTTTTAGAGCAGTGGTTTTAGCTGAAAAATTCCCTCGTAGAGGGCTGCTATGAAATTATGTTAGAATGTTATCTGACTGATTTTTATCTAGACATTAAAGCAACACTCTGTCATAATTTATTTTGAATAAAACCCCCTCAATTAGTACATACCTAGTACCCTACAGTCGATAGTGCCTTCGTTTGTGGGGGGGAAGGGCCGCTGGGTAATATCCCTTCTACATGTATAGTGTTTGGTCCGTCACCCATGACTCATCGGATTCAAATTGATTGGAAAAAAACCTGATCAATCTCTTTGTTGGGTTCCGAGACTGAATCCTATGCAATATACTCGCATAGCCCCCTCCCTCGTATGAGCTTAGTTGGCCTGATGTCTACATCATATTCTAGTATTTTGGTGATCCAATTAGCTCTCTTTTCAGTTATCTCTCCCTCTGTGATATATTCCCTTACACTTGGGTGAGCAACCCGAACGGTGATCTTGTTAGTTGACACTAGGTGTGGAAACTTTTTGAGGCTCTTAACTATGGAAAATGCTTGTTTTTCTACAAAATTATAACTAGTCTCATAGCCTCTAAGAGTTCTTGAATGTAAATCAATCAGATGCTCTCTATTCTCTTTCTCGTCCTTTTGAGTGAGCACAAATGCTATACTATGTTCTCCGTTATATACATATACAGAAAATCCTTAGAGAAGTATGGATTGACCAATACTGGAGCAGTGGAAATAGCCCTCTTTATTTGTTCAAAAGCTTCTTTGCCTTCGGGGGTCCATTTGAAAATCATGTTCATTTTAAGCATCAAGGTAATGGCCCTGGCGATGCCTATAAAGTCGGAGATGAAATGACTGACAAAATTAATCTTCCCTAAAAAGACGGTAACCCCTTTTGATTCACTAGTAAAGGCAAATCCAATATTGATTTAACTCTTTCAAAGTCTATTGTAATCCCCTCCTTAGACACCACAAAACCAAGAAGTTTACCTTGAGGTACTCCGAAAGAACATTTTTTGGGATTTAAGGAAATCCTCAACTTTTGACATCTCTGAAAGATCTGCTCTAAATGTTCAAAATGATCAGCTTTCACCTTTGAAAATATGGTCAGGTCATCTAGGTAAATTAGAATAATTGAATTGAGCAATCCTGCAAAATCAATGTCCATGGCCTGCTCAAAGGTTGCACCAGCATTCGAGAGTCCAAAAGGAATCTTTTCATATGCGAACATGCCCCACTTAGTGGTGAATGTCATCTTATGTTGATTGCTCTCCTTGACAAGTACCTGATTGTAACCCAAAAAACCGTCGAGTAACGAGAACATCTCAGAGCCAGCCACTGTTTACAAGATCTGTACTCCATGGATGGAAAAGGGTAATGATCCTTCAGCGAGGCCCTATTCAAGTTCCAAAAATCAACACAAAGCCTAATGTCACCGTTCTTCTTCTGAACCGGTACCAGATTAGACACCCAAGTTGAGTGTTTAATTGGATAAATGATTCAAGATTCAATCAACTTAGTGAGCTCTTGAGCCATTAGCGCTTTGACTTTTGGATTAACAGGCCTTTGTTTTTGTCGAATGGGCTTTGATCCCTCTACCAAGTCGATGGTATGTTGAATTATACTAGGGTCATACCCTCTGAGATTTTCGTAAGTCCACACTATGACTCCATATCTAGAACACAAATTCTTCAATCTTTCTATGTCTTCCCATCGTACATTTCTCCTCACTTTCAACTCTCTATCGTTTCCAACCTCTAGCTCTTTGTAATCCTTTTCATCGGTTGTGAACCATTGCTTTCCATTCCTCACATCTTCACAATCAAAAATATTCTTGAGGGAAATCAAACCTCGAGGCAATTTATTTCTTTTTAGTTGAATGACCTACCCTTCGAGCAGCTGAAACTCTGTTTCTGAACAGCCCAAAGGTCATTCAAACTTTTGAATAAAGTCAGCTATCTAGGCATCATCCTCAAATGCTTGCCAGTTCAGTTCGTTGTTGGGGATTAACAGTCAGACAACAATGTGGATGGCACTTTTTCAGAGTCGGGGACAGGCTCAAACTGTGACCCGATAGAAGCCATTCGATCTGCTGCATTATTGAGAGACCAAGGAATAGCTTGTACATTGAAATCCTCAAAGCCTTCAATCAAGTCCCATATCCTATGACTATAGGCCCTCATCCTGGTGTTTTTCACCACTACTTGGCCATGGACTTGGCTCACTATCAGCTCAGAATCTCTAAATACTTGTAATATTTTCACACCCATCTGCTTGGTGAGGAGAAGGCCATGGGTTAAGGCTTCATACTCTGCATCATTATTTGAGCATAGAAATTGGAAATGATAGGCTTTGAGAGTCTCAGATCCTATAGGAGACAACAGTCGAATTCCTGCTCCAGAACCAGCTTTTCATTTAGTACCATCAAAGTACATGGTCCATAGGTGATTATCCATTAGATCATTATAACTTGACCAATCCTCCATCAACTTCGGATGGACCGTGTCATCATCAAATATGACATAAGTACCCAATCGCGTAGCATGGAAATTTCCAAATGGATCAAAATCGATGAACTGGTTGAGGAGGACCTCTTCTTCAGGAGTCTTTTTATTGGTATCCTCTTCATCTTCTATCACTTCATAGCAATACCTTTCTTGTTTGGAAAAATAAGTATGCGCAACCTCAAAATAGAGAATAGCATTATCTGCTATGTGCTCGGCATGTAGAGATTCTGAAAGAATTTTCATCTTTGCTCCATGCTTAGTTCTTAGTATCAGGTGAGACCAATCTAATGCTAGATATTTTCCCAGCTTTGTGGTGAAATATCAGGAGAGACACATTTTGAAGATCATAGGGATGTCAACTATCACTACCTCTTGCGAAACTGTCTGGCTAGGACATGAGAAAATAGTTAAGGATGAATCCTTTATCCGACAAACCGTTAGAACCTTCTTCCCATCTAACTACATGATTCCCTTTTCCAAAGGTTCATACCTGAGCATTAAAGCATCAACCACTTGCTTCGGCATGGCTGTCATACTAGCTCCTGAATCAATCATATTATTATGAAGAAGCTTATCTCCCACGATTAATGTTAAAAAGAAAGGAGTCGGCTTTGGCTTACTTACCTCTTCCCCTTTTGCCTTTTCTGAGTCATTTGCATATGTTGCCATTTTAAGATTTTGAGGATTCGACGTGAGTATTTTTGCTTCATTCAGATTGCATTGCAGAATTTCCTTCGCGCATGACTTTGGCTCTTCTTTTCTAAGTGCTCCTTCAAGCAACGACCTTTGCTCAGGGATAGATATCATGTCCCATAAAGAAACATTAGCAGGCACCTTCTTCTTCTGCTCGACTGCGTTTAGCATTCCAATTGGCTGAACCTTAGGTATGAATAGTGGAATCTCCCTGAGCTTCTGTGGAAGGTGTTCCATTGTGAATGGATTATATGTTTTATTAGGTAGTCTGTCAGGTGCTAGAGGAATCTGTCGCTATGCACCTAGTTGGATAGTTGACCGATCGACGGGCTTAGAATGCTATGTTTTAGATGGTGGCAATGGGTAAGGCTAGAAATTAGGGAGAGGCAGGGGCACATATTCCCTAGTGAGTCTTCTCTTGGATCTAGTATTGTAGTCTAACTGTACTTTCAAATCACTGGTTGTCAGGGCTTCATTTGCAAAAACTGAATCTTGTTCTTCCATCCAAGAGAAAAGTGCCTGATCGGGTGCTATGTCCAGCTCTTGCTCCATGGACATGCTTTGCATTTGTGCTCTAAATCGAACGTTCTCCATTTCAAGAGATCCATACTCTTTGATGTTGGGTTGTACGCCTTTGCTTCTTCTCTCCACTATTTTCTACTGCAAGTTTCCTCTAGGGCAGTCCCAAGGCATGTGACTATTGTTGCAAGGAAAACACCACGTGCTCTCATCATCCACCAAGCTGTTTTGGCTTAGAATCAACTCCTTGCTCTGGCTATCTTTAACCATTTGCAGCAGCATGGTGATCGAGACTATTTGATTAGCAGCTGTAGATTGCTATCCTCCCTAACCTGAAGGTCCTTGATGTGTACTTTGTTGATTTTGTTGATAGAAAGGTCTACCCCCTTGGTATCTCTGATTTTATTGCTTCAGAGGTGTTTCTTGTTGTCGCTTAATGAGAACCAGCTCATTAGCGAAAGATCGCATCAAGATTTTCATGTCATCAAGGCTAGCCATGGCAGAGGAAGAAATTGACATACTTGGCTACATGTTAGGGTATACATACATAGAATGGGGTGGATCTGAGCCTAATGTCTGGGTCGTTAGAGTGCTTGGAGAAGACTCTTGTTGAAACAGGGTGTTGGAGATCTCAGGAAAGATAGGCATTAGAGGTCGTGGTGAAAGTTTCCCCATGTCTATTAAGCTATTGTCTACTCAAACTGCCAGGTCATAAGCATTAGGTAGAGTATCTCCTCTTCTGGATGGCGATGTCTGAATTGATGGCTTTTAGAAAAAACATGAAGGCCATAGCAGCTGGCGGTCACGCAATTATCAAAATTCTCTACTAGGTTT